>JAQHUG010000027.1:10505009-10538561 GCA_028555095.1 Dicrostonyx torquatus | reverse complement strand
GCTGTGGCTCTACACTGTATTACTTCATCACACCGATTTGTTCATTTAGCCATTGTGACTCTGAGGCAGAGATTTATTTTTCTATTTTTTTGTTGCTTTTTTTTGTTGTTGTTTGTTTTGTTTTTCTGAGACAAGGTTTCTCTGTAGCTTTGGAGCCTGTCCTGGACCTCTGTAGACCAGGTTGGCCTCAAACTCACAGAGATCCGCCTGTTTCTACCTCCCAAGTGCTGGGATTAAAGGCGTGAACCACCACTGCCCAGCTTTATTTTTCTTCTATTTTACAGATAATGAATTTGTGGCTCAGGGTGGTCCAGCCCCATGTCTCACAGTGATCTTGTGCAGAAGTGAAGACTCAGACTTGTCCCTGACTGCAAAACTCAGGGTTACCCCATCATGCCACACTGTCTTCAATAAGGTCTCTGAACAGCCAAGGTTCACACGACAAGCATGATTCAAAATGGCATGATCAGTAGAGACACATTCCTTGATTCATTATGGGACTGTATCCCATAGAAAGATCTAAGTCAAAACTGTGTTTACTCTGCCAAGCTACAGCACCCCAGCTCAGCCCAGCTAGCTGCAAAGGTGCTGAGAACACTTGAGCAAACACATTTAATGAAGCCAGCAAATGATGAAGCATTAGCTATCCCAAGTAATTTTAGTGAATATCTATTCAATAAATACTGGCTACATGGTCCACTCTACAATATTGTTTCCCCTGACAACCAGGTGACAACATCACAAGATAATACTGAACTGCATTTCTTCACCCTGGGAAAAGATCAAAATCCAAAACTTTGAACTTTCTGATGGGTGCCGGGGCTTTCATATCATTGTGAAGTGGGAAGACAATTCGACTGGGCACTGTGGGAATGCTAGTCACATGCCAAGTGGAACTCGGACAGAACATGGCTGCCCTTGCTTTACACTTAATTCTGAGCTGTGGTTGTCTGTGTCTAAGCAGTGGTAAATTAAAAGATGGGTTTGGCTGGGGGTGCGGTTAGTGGAAGAGCACTTGCCTAGCACAATCAAGGCCCTGGTTCAATCCTAAGAACTGCAAGGGGGGGGGCACAAACTCCAAACCAGAGCAAAACCGGGAAAATAAAAAGCAATAGCAAAAACCCAAAGCAGGGAGAAGTGTCTTGTGAGTAAGGATACTGATCATAGAGAAAAGACAGAGGCCAGCTTGGGAGTGTGGCTGAGAACCACATTAGAAAACAGATATCAGACCAAAGTCATGGAATGAATAACCGCATCTCACAGAGTTAAGCTAAGTCAGCAGGCGCTATCACCAAGATATCAATCTGTTGTGTTCTGCTCTATAGCTGGATAGGACAGAAAACCCAGGGCTTCCACTGGTTCACAAGGAGGCTTTGCAGCAGACTTCATCGATCAGGAAGTTTGGGAGGAAAAGCCCTTTAAAAAAAACAACAGGATTATAAATGACATCATCCTGGAGCCAGCACAGTGAGTGTGAGCTGCCATCCCCATTTTATAGATGAGAAACGGGAGCGTTAAGCTGTTTGCCTAAGATCACACAGCTCTTAACAGTGGGAACCAGGACTGAAGGGCAGGCTTGCTGTCTCCAGAGCCAGCATGTTCCCACGAGGGTAGTGGAGTCCCCACATCTACAGAGATGGCTCTGGTCATTAGAGGAAGATAAGTGAAGACTGTGTGGGGAACCAGGGCAATTGAAGGGAAGTGGGCTTCAAGTGGCAAGCTCCTAGAGACACTGTGGCTGCCCACAACAACCAGATGTTCAGAGAGGGGCTGGCTGGCCAATAAACCCAAGTCCTGACACCTTTTCCTCCTCATTGATATAATTATATAAGTTCTCGTGTCTTTCTTAAAAGCACTCTTAAATGTTGGCAGAAAATCCAGGTTGGCAAGGGTTTTCTCACAGTCGTGGAACAGCACGGGTGTGTGCTGCCTGCCTTCTTTAGCAGGATCTGCACAAATCCCCTCACTGTGCCCCCATGACCATCCTTGTCATGAAGATGCTGTGGGCTGCAGAAGCGGTTCACTTTCCAGAGACCTTTCTAATGATGCTGCAGGAGGGGAGGGCTAGTTATAAATTGTCCCTCAAATCCCTGAAAGGTTGAAAGGTAAGCAATGACTTGTCATCTTCAGGACTCATCGGATTTACAAGTTTATCCCTGAATAGGTTCAGGGCGGAGAGTGGACCTCATTAAACTTAATCATATCAATCTGAGCCCCAGTAAAGTTGGGTCAGCCGTGGCTGCTATCAGAGAGTCGGGACATGGCTCAGACAAGAATGTAGCCTTCTGGTAGACATGAATTCCCCGGTCAGATAATAGCCAGGGATTTAGGAGACATCCACTGGAGACACTAGTCATCTTAATAACGACAATAGCTACAGAGAGCATCTCAGAACCAAACACACAGCTAATAAAACTACTGAGGTTCAGGGGGCAGGCCAGAGCTAACCGCAGAATCATCAAGGCATTACAAGCCCTGTTAACAAGAGATGAAAAAAAAAAAAGTCAGCAACAGGAACCTTGAGTGTAACAAGTCAACAAAACCTTGAATGTAATAAGTTGCGGGTTTGAGGTTCCCAGGGGTTGCCCAGAGCTGTGTACATAGGCAGGCCTCCATTGCGTCTAGAGCTCAGAGCCCGGGAGCATTTAGATGTGCAAGATGAAGAAAAGAATTAGGGCTGGGGAGAATCTATGCAGTGAATTTTTGCTTTTGCTTTGCTTTTTTTTAAGACTAAACTGAAAGTTTAGATTGTCCTAACCAGAGAGTGAAGACTCCATACAGTGACTTCTCCCTCCTAAACCTTGGGAAACCTAAACATTTCCCAGGAAAGATCATAGTCGATATTTTTCTCTCCAGCCAAATACCATTTCACTTTCTTAAGTGGACCCTTGAGTCTATACGTCCCTAACGAGCAAAAACATTAGGTTACTCACCTGTGTACCACTATAGAATCAAGCACAAAACCTGTTATACAGGAGCCCATCTGCAGGCTCAGCCGAGGTCCCCACAACAGAGGTCTCTCTCTTTTCTCAGCCACTACTCACAGGGCTGGCCTCAAACCATCCCTCCTCCTTCCTCAGCCTCCTGGGTGCTGGGATTACAGGTGTGTCCCACCACACCTGTCTTCAACCTAAGACTCTGGAGTACAAGAAAACACAGGACTCCACAGGACAATCTGCTGGAAGAAGTGTTCCAGTTCCTTCCTCCCTTCCCCTCCCCTCTCTCCTTCAAAGATCTTCTGCTTCAGAGTTCCCTATTTGGTTCTGGAATAATTGAGATTAATTATAACACTGGCTGTCACATGCACAGCGCACATGTGTGTGTATCCGCGTGGAAGCCAGAGGTGGATGCTGGCTGTCTTCTCACTGTCTGCCTTAGTTTTTGAGGCAGGGTCTCACTGAATCTGGAGCTCACTGATGATTCGGCCAACAAGTCCTGGGGATCTCCATGTGTGTTCCCGGCTTACCCCCTGCACTGGGGTAACAGATACAGAAGCTGAGCTCAGAGATGTACATGGGTGCTGGGGATCCAAACTTGGGTCTTCATATTTGTGTGGCAAACACTTAATCCACTGAGCCACCTACCTATCCCTGTCCCATACATTTTCACCATCCCTAGGTAAACCCTATGTATTTTAGCAAAGTCTCCATAACCAGCCCTAGGCAAGCACTAATACACTTTCTTATTGCTGTAAATCTGTCTCTACTGCTGTAAATCTGTCTCTATTGGCCATTATATAAATACAATACAGGCTCTCTTGTGTTTCTCTTTTTTTTCCCACTGAAAATGTTATGTATGTTTTTCCATAATATGCTATGTAGCGGTCCTTTCACCCTTTTTACAACTAAATAATCTTCCACTACATTCATGCATTACATTTGTCCAAACACCGCCCATTAATAGGTCTTATATTGCTTTCACCTTTGATCTTTCATGAATGAAGCAGTTTTACATATTCAAGTACAGGTTTTTAAACTCAGTTGTGTGTTTGCCCGAGTGCATGTCCATGTACGCTAGGAACCAAACTCAGGGGCCTTGCTATGCCAGCCATGCACTCTTCTCCTGAGCCACTTCTTCCGCCAAGCACAGCATTTTGTGTGGCTATGTTTTTGTTGCTGTTGGGTCTATATCTAAGAGTGGAATTGCCCGGCTGTATGTTAGCTATGGCAACAGCCTGCGGAACTTCCAGAATATCTGCCAAAAGCGGCTACACGTTTTCCATTCCCCCAGCAGCACGTGGCAGACCTGATTTGCCACAACCTCTGTAACCCCAGACTTACTAGTATCTGGTTGTTTTGATTCTAGTCTCCTGGTGTGTGTGTGTGTGTGTGTGTGTGTGTTCATGTGTGTGTGCACGCGTGAAGCAAGGAGTGGAATCTCGTTATGGTTTTGATTGATGTTTCCCTGATGATTAAGGATGCTGAACATCTCTCTGTCATTGCCAGCATTTGTCTTTGTAGAAATCTCTGGATCATTTACCCACTTAAAAACTGGGCTAGTTTCTCATTTTATTGCTGAGATATTAGAATTCTTGCTTATTTAAAGTACAAATTCTGGGGCTGGAGAGATGGCTCAGAGGTTAAAGAGCACTGGCTACACTTCCAAAAAGGTCCTGAGTTCAATTCCCAGCAACCACATGGTGGCTCACAACCATCTGTAATGAGATATGCTTTATGCTCCAATTTTCGAGATTATAATATATCACGTCTTTATTTTCTTTTCCCCTCCAACCCCACCCACCAACTTCCCCATTCCCTCTCTCAAATTCATGAAATCTTTTTCATATATATTTTCATACACACATATATATTTTTGCATACACACACATATATATTCACGCACACACATCACCTGCATAGTCCATAATATAACTTGGATGAACATGTTTCTAAGACTGATATCGGTGTTGTCGCCCCTGAGGAAGACAATTTCTCCCATTCTCTGCACTCGTCAGCTGCTGGTAGCTCTTTGTGGAGGGCTGAGGCCCAGCGAGCTCTCTCTGATCCTGTTAGCATGTCTATTAGAGTCATCCTTGTTCATGTCTTGCTTGGGCAGCCATACTGGTGAGACTTCCATGAGTGTAGCTTCTGATATTCCTAAATGACACACTATCGCAGAGAACTTCCTGACCCTCTGGCTCTTACAGTCTCCCCCGTCTGTAGGTGCAGGGTGTATACTATAGATGCATCCACTGGGGCTGGACTCCATAACTCTGCACTTTAACCAATTCTATAATATTCTATAATGGTCTCCATCTGTTGCAAAAAGAAATTTCCTTGATGAAGGGGTAAGAAGTATACTTATCTGTGGCTATAATGATAAATGTTGAGAATGTAGCTAGGAATTGTGCTGGTTTAGCAAAGTGATGGTTTTAAGTTCTCCAAGATCCATGACTACGTTAGCCTTGGGGAACTGGCGAGGTTTCCGGTTCTAGGCTTTATTTCTTCCTTATTGAGCAGACCTCACCTCCAGTCAGAGAGCTGCTGGCTGCCACCGGGGAATGCTGCCACTGCTGCGACCTCCGGATGAGAGTGCCATGTCGGTCATCCTGTGGTTCATAGGTGTCACAGCTGGGTAGAACTGTTGGCTGCTTCCCGCCTTTGGAAACTTGCATGGTGCCTTCTGATGGAGTTAAAACTTGGAGCTCATTTCTCAGTTCTCATGCCATCTTAAGGAATTCCTTAGAATGTTCTACACAGACCAACAGCAAATACTGATTTATTTCTTCTCTTCGTTTTTTTTGTTTGTTTTTTGGAGAGCTGGCAAAGAATTGGTCTTAGCTCTTTATATGTTTCTTGAGATTCTCCAGTAAAGACAACAGTAATTTGTGAGTGGTTAAAAAACTTTATTCTGTATTCATTATAGTTTTTTTTTCAGGTTTTTTATTTCTTCTTGACAGTGTTAATGATCTTAGTGTCTTCTGGGATTCTTCCATTTTATTTAGGTTATCTAATTTCATGGAATATATTCCTTTATAACCCCCTTTTTTCATTTATGATTCTCCTAATTTATGTCTTTTTTTCTCTTAGCCAATCAAGCTGAAGATTTTCTCACCTTTAATTTTATAAATCTTAACAAACTTTATCCATTTGTGCATACGTTTGTACATGCATGAGTGTGTGTGTGTGTGTGTGTGTGTGTGTGTGTAAGCACATGTGCCAAGGCACACATGTTACAGCCACACAGGCAAACTTACAGGACTTTGCCTTCTTCTTTCATCTCATATCTTTAGATAGTGTTTATAAGATAGTATCTTTAGATAGAGCGTTTACGATACATTGTATCTTTAAATAGAGTGTTTATGGCTTTGTGATCTTTTAAAAATATAGGCTAAAATCCTCCTCAAGAGCATTTCTTTATTTGCATCTCACAGGTTCGGTAGGCTGTGCCTTTGCTTTCCTTCATTCCAAGGTATCTTTAATCTCTCTTGGTCCCACTGATTTTTAAAAGCACATCAATTCTTTCCTATTTTCTAATTTCATTTCATTATGGTAGAATATCCTGGGTGTTATCTTTATCCTTTAACATGTACCACTTTACGGTCTGGTGAATGGTCTATCCCAGTAGGCTACAGATCATGGAGACTCTGATATCTCGGATGAATCACCACCGAGGCACCACAACATGTCCTGGGGAAGTCCACATCCTTCTCTGAGACTCACCGTCTCTGTCTGCAGAAAATGGACTAGTTTAGATTAGCAGACGTCAAGGGGTACAGGGATGGCTTTATTCTCCAATTTTTTTCCCACTAGCTAGAATAACTCCTTTAATCTCTCTGGAGCAAAGTTTATCTTTAAGACAGGAACAGACACTGGTTTGCAGGAGACAGACTAGCCTCAGAGTCTGGAGAGACAGCTCAGCCGTTAAGAGCAGTGACTGCTCTTTCAGAGGACCCAAGTCGGACTCCCAGCACCTACATGGCAGCTAACAAACCATCTATAACTCCAGTTCTAGGGGATCCAATGCTCTTTTCTGGCCTTCTCAGGCACTAGGCACACTGCACAAGCTACATATACATACATGCAGGCAAAATACTCATGTGTCTAAAAACATTTAAATCTCTTAAAAAAATAGAATGGCATATGCTAATTAATGCCATTAGAGTCTCTCAAGAAATGGGCTCTTTTTCGTTTGTTCTCAGACGATGATGGCTGCCAGTTTTAACTAGTGGATGGAAACACTGGTATATTTTCCCTGACAACAAAGGTAAACTTTCTCAAGCCATTTAATTAAACTCATGGTGTCTAAGTAATTGAGGACCAACTAAGCCAGGAGGCCAAGTTCACCAAACACAGACTTCTCTTGTCTGATTTCACCTCTAAGGCCTCTAGCTGCTCTTAGAATCCAAAGGTACAAGACACTAGAAGTGGGGCACCTTGAGATAGCCTCAATCTGAGACTCCCTGTACAGTTGAGGATGGTTTTGAACTCCTGACTGTCCAGTCTCTGCCTCTGAATAAGGGGATCATTGGCATCACCCCATTACCCATCACATCGGGATTGTTTGTTTTGTTTGGAGACAGGGTTTCTTTGTGTAGCCTTGGCTGTTCTGGAATATGCTCTGTAGACTAGGCTGGCCTTTAACTCAAAGATCCACTTGCCTCTGCCTCCTGAGTGCTAGGATTAAAGACTTACACTACCATGCCAGGCTCACACTGGGGTTTTTAACCACGAGATAGTCTCTATTTTGTATTAATTAACTTTTCCCTCTTAGGGCCCTATGTTCCATAATTGCTTTGCAGTTCCTTGGTAGCTAGAACCCTTCCCTCATGGTGTATGACCTGCTCTCCAAAACCCTGGAGAAGCAGTCAAAGAAACGCAAAGAAGTATGGGCACATGTTAAATCCCCCAAACCAGTTTCCCTAAACCCTCTCAATCTTCAGTTAACACCAACTGCATCTGGCTGTGTCATCAGTGAATACAGTTGAACAAGAGGAAAGTAAGGCGGATTGTGCAATCCCCCTACCTCAGCTTCATGAAAGCTAAATTGATGAGTATCCCTCCCCTACAAGGGCTTGAAATCTAGGAAAAAGAAGAAAGCACCAATCAGATCATGTGATATATACATGAACATTCTTATAAGGTTTACCATATAGCTTACATAGGTATGAGGGTGCTAAGCTCCTCAGCAGAGGAGGGTGGTGAGTGAGTTCAGGCCTAGAGCGCTGGCCTGTCAGGTACGAGGCCCTGGGTTCAACCCCCTGCATCCCATAACACAGAACTGATGCAGAGCGTAAGTACCACAAAGCATGTGAGGGTGGAAGGATGGGTCACGGGTGTATGTGTAGGAGAGGGCATACTCTTAAGAGAAAGAAGTTCGCCAGGTGGTTGCTGAGGTAATCCAGATACCAGAAGAACCATTTTAGGATTGAATAGGGGTTACAGGTTATACCGCTTAGTAAAGCACCCCCAAACTATGGAATACCACGGCAGAGAACGAATATGGGGAGGCAGGCCTGACTCTAAGCATTTAAACTATGTTTCTCTAAAAAAAACCTTGCTTGTCAGACATACCATAGGTCTGACCCAACCATTTGGGGTGCTGAAGAATGAGGGGGAGGACTGTAGACTTCCTATCTCAATAGCCTAAACTTGAGCAGCTAGGGAAGGGGTCAAGGGTCATTTGTTCCTGGTTGAGAATCACCTATGAGTATCTTCACCCACGTCCCAAGGAAGAGCAAACTCACTAAAGGAGCCGGCAGCGATTCCAAACCTCTGCCCTGGACCAGGGCTCCAAAAATGCAGCAGCCACCACGCGTCCTTGGAACAGCCTCTAAGCTTTTATTAGCTTTTTGTTGTTTTTCTCGGTTAAACCCATTGGAAATTGGATTCTCTTTAAAAAGAGGTCTATTTTGCTTGAGAATACAGCATTTGTAGAGTTATCTGTAGGGTTTTGGACCAAAGGTTTTCTGTCCATGGTGTATCACACGGGGAGGGTTTGACCCAGGTGAGAGGCTAGTTTGAGAAACTGTATGAAAAAAATAGACAATTACACCATTTGGAAGGACAGAAATGATGTGTGACTTAGCTCTTCAGTGAACCTTGAGGAGTCTGGCTTTGTCTTCCTTAAACTCGGCGAGCTGACAGGTGTTTCCAGAATGAGCAGTCGTGTTTATTTAAGGCCAGCCTTGGAAGCCAGCGAACAGGCTGAGGCTCCCTGGCTCTAAGTTTGCAGTGTGATTTTGGAATTTTCTCCCTACAACATTAACCACACATTTCTGAAAGAGTACCGAGTGTGCTGGGAAGGATGTAAAATGTCAACACTGAACTAAGATCACAAAATTCCTGCAACCCAAGCAAACATGTCATTAAGGATCAAACTGAAGACGTGCAAATCAAAACCAATCCTTTAAGCGGCCCCCTCAGCCTGTGGGCCCATCTCAGAGCACCAAGTATTCCTGAAAGATCTGGGCAGCGGCACCTCCCTCGGCTTCTATCCTCTGAAGAGCTCAGTCCTGTTTTCCAGACGTGACTTCACTTGATCTCCAATAACAGAACCAGAGAGGGAGCGGGCTTGATCTCTGCGGAGGGAGCATGCCCAGAGGAGAAATTCTGTTCATGTCACACAGGATGTTAGGTCAAAGAGTCTTTTTGTGTTTCTTGTATCCTCTGATTCGCAAAGGTCATGGCATATAGGAGCTGGGAGCCAACTTAGACACCACCTAGCAGCCCCCCTTTCTCTGACTTCATTTGCAAGTCAAATTTTCAAACAATTTTTAAGAATTACAAATGCCACCCAAAAAGGGACATTAGAAAAAAGCCACTGCCATCTCACAAAAGAAGAGGTATTTTAGTGCCAGAGGTAGGAAAAGTGACACGAAGCTCGATGCTCGTCCAGCAGGAACCAGCTGCAGCTTGACGTGAAGGGACACGCATAAGCATACTATACTTTCCTAATTTTTCTCTTTTTGGCATCACAGGCCAGCACCAGAACAAGGGTAAACATATAGGAATTTGCCCACGCCTTTACTTACGAGGATTAAGACCTGCAAAAGGAAGTGGGGCTGCCAGACAAAATAAAGGACACCAGTTAGAGCCGAATCCCAATGCAATGTCTGAGACATGCTAACTAGTACTTCCTTGTTTATCTGAAATGCAAATGTAACAGGTCCCCTCCACTTTTATTTGCTGAACCTGGCAGCTCTGAAAGGCAGTGCCTTCTAGTTACTTGAAGCAGCCGTCACTGAACCAAAGAACAGGGAGTCGTCAGCTCTGAGTCCAGAAACACTTTTACTACACACATGACCTTTTAAACACACCACTGTCCTGATCTAATAGCCACAGTCCGTCGGCCACACTCCACACAGCTCCAGCGCTTGGCACCATCCATCCACCTCTAGGTCTAATCCCATTATTCTTAATTTTATTACTGTCTTCTTTAGATCTCGGTTTTTTTCTCCTCCTGTCATGGTGATATCAACTTTTTCTATCTCAGGAAATGTAGTCTTAAAAATGAAGAGGTGGAGCCTGGCGAATCTCAGCACTCTGGAGGCAGAAGCAGGTGGATCTCTAGGAGTTCAAGGCCAGCCTGGTCTACAGGGTAAGTTCCAGGACAGCCAGGACTACACAGAGAAACCCTGCCTTGAAAAACCAAAATAAATAAATAAATAGATGATAAATAAAATGAAAAGGTGGAGGTTTTTTTTTGGGTTTTAAACTTCATTTTTTGTGTTGCTAGGGACTGGGTCTTTCCTAATGCTGGGACCCTTTAATACAGTTCCTCATGTTGTGGTGACCCCAACCAATTATTCTCATTACTACCTCATAAGTGTAATTTTGCTATTGTTATGAATCATAATGTGACTATCTGTGGTTTCTGATGGCCTTAGGTGACTCTTGTGAAAAGACCTACAGGTTGAGGGCCACTGGTCTAGAACTTTCTATGTATTCGACAGGAATTCTATCAGAGAGGGATGACATGCTGCTCCCCTCCAAAAAATTGTTTTATATGGACTTATAGGTACTGGATTTTTTTGTTTGTTTGTTTTTGTTTTTCGAGACAGGGTTTCTCTGTAGCTTTGGTGCCTGTCCTGGAACTAGCTCTTGTAGACCAGGCTGGTCTCGAACTCACAGAGATCCGCCTGCCTCTGCCTCCTGAGTGCTGAGATTAAAGGCGTGTGCCACCACCGCCCGGCTGGATTGTTTTTTAAAACTAGAAGAAACTAAAGAAAAATAATTAAAGATTCTTCTATCCACTTCTACAATTCCCCTCTTTTGAAATGTGGTTTGAGCTGAAGTGTGCAGAAAGAAAACAGCCTCCCGCAGAGATGCAGCTCAAAGGCAGAGTGTTTTCAAAGCAGCTGTGGGTGGCTTTCCCTACTGAGGACCCAGCAAGTACTGTCTAAAAGGTTAATTACAGTGCAGACTCTAAAATCTCATTAAAGGATGCCTTGTACTGTATACCTCAAAATGAGTGCTCCCTCAAGCATCAGAGTGGATTGGTTTTTTTTTTTCCCGTGAATGATTTCACAACATTACTCGTTAGTAATCTAGAAAATATTGGTATGCTAAAGATGCAGCTGGGGGGATTGCTAGCCTAGCATGCATGAGATCTCATGTTCAATGCCCAGCACTAGAAATAACATCGCAGGAAACTTCTGTTCTAACAAAAAACATGCAGTGGAATGGGACACAGTTTAAAGTTTGTTTTACTAATTACCATTAGTGTGTGTGCATGCACACACAGTATGGACAACCTGTATGGTGTCCTTTTCACATGTACGTCCTGAGGACTAAACTCTGGGTGTCAGGTTTGTGTGGTACCTGCTTCTACCTGTTGAACCATCTCACTGGCCCAGAAAGGGGAATGCTGGGGTCAGGGGAGTTCAAGCAGGAGTGGAGGTAGGGATACTAGGGATACGGAGGTGGGAGCAGCTGAGGAGGCTCAACCCAAACCAAAATAAAAGAAAAGAAATTTTTAAAAAAAGGCAACCTGTTGCTGGGAATGCTGATTACAAACCCCAAACTGAATCCTTTTATAAACCCAAACCCTGGCTCACAGAGTGAAGCAGCCTGTCACACTTCATTTCACATTAAAAAACTCAAATTTGGAAATATGACCACTGATGCATTTTTTTTAAAAAAAGCCTTATAATTTTTTTCAAAATCCTATTGTTCTTGGAAGCAGGACTTTTGTCATCAGCACCAGATACTACATCAGCTGAAGAGACCAGCTTCCATCCCTGAGGAACTGTGGGACAAGCCTGAGCAAATATAACCTGTGTGCCAATCATTTCTCAGGTTAAAATGTTTTTTTTTTAAAGTTTGTACACGTGGTCTGCCTGCATGTATGTATATATATCATGTATGTGCTTAGCGTCTGTAGAGGCCAGAAGAAGGGGTCCAATTCCCTGGAATAGAATTATAGATACTTGTGGGCTGCTAGGAACTGAACCTGTACTCCCTTTTTGTGAAGAAAGCCATGATGAGCTGATAATTCAAGTAGTTACACAAACGTCTTCCTCGAGATGGCTGTGCACATCGGTGTGTGGCTGAAGTAGCATGCGCTACTTCCCATTCTGTCATATCAACAATTATGATGCCCAGTTCCTGCTGGGGTGTGGCTCCAATAGGGTGCTTGCTTAGCATGCAGGAGACCCTGGCTAGGCCTTAGCACCAAAAAAGAAAATCTTGTAGCAAGAGTTGAGATTTAATAAAGTAATTATTCCTTCTTTGTCACAGATGCTTTGCAGTGAAATGGGCTACATTTCGTTTGCTCCTTTGTTGCTGGGTTTTCTCTGCGTCCCCAGTGGGAAAGAGTGCAGTATTTGGTGGTAGCAGCTATTGTTTTTCCACCATGAATGCAAAGGTCAAGGGGCTGAAAAGGCCAATGATGCCTTAGTATCACTAAGAAAATAGTTTTTCCCTTGGGGATCCCCAAGAGGGTCTTGGGGCACCCAGGGGTGGGAGGAATACAGCTTGCGATCTACTGTCTTAGGCTACTTTTGCTCTTAACAAGAAATTCAAGCCCAAAGCTTGTTAAGAAGGACAGCCCCAGCTGGGCTTGGTGGTCCACACCTGTATTCTCAGCTCTAAGGAGGCTGAGGCAGGAGGATTCAAAGTCCCAGGCTAGTCTGGGACTTCTAGCAAGACTCTACTGTAAAACAAAACAAACACCAAGACAGACTCAACACCCCACTATAGCTCACAACCTAAGGGAGACCTTCTCCTAATTATAAAGCCACTCCCAACTCTTGCTCCTTAGGTCCCCCCTCCAACTGTATGTGATCTTGAAGTCTCAGCCAAGGCCTGAAGCTTTTCCCAATCCTCTAACATCACACTTATTGCTCTACTCCAGATCTTTACCATATAATCCTTATAAAAACCTCGTGATCTTTATCATATAATTCTTATAAAAACCTTGAGAGGCGATGCTACAGGTGGGGAGACTGACATTTGGAGACTTTTAAGGACACTCTCTCTGTCCTTGACCAGGGCTAGTTTTCCACTAGCTTTGGTCACATTAAAAGTTTAGAAGTTTAGGGTCCAGCGCAGTTGGGTTGATAGAGTATGCATGTGCCTAACGTTCAAGGCTCTAGGTTCGATGCCTAGCATGGAAAAATCAACAACAAAAGTTTAAGATCTTTGGCCTTTTTTTTCCCCGTTGACCATTGATTCAGCAATTTATGTAGAGGTGCACACGATTTTACATTTTGAAAGTCAGAAAGTGGCAAAAGAGAGGCTGAACTAGACCCAGGGGGAGGAGGGCAGAATCAGGTGAGAGGCGTCTGCCGCAACCCGAACCGCAGAGAGATCTTCAGTCTTCTGCGAAGTCATCACATGCCCAGAAACTGATATTGAAAGCAAAGGCATCTGACCAGCAAAACCAGGGACAAGAATAAGAAAATACCTCATAAACTGAAGGGCACCATTTAGAAAAAAACAAGGGAAGACGTCTGTCCCATGAAAAGTGAAGATGATGTGTTATAAAGCTATAGTTATTAGGACACAAATGCACACATATAAAAGGAAAAGATCACTTGACCATTTCAAAAGGCTTTAGTTTATCAATGACACACCACAGACAAGAAGGACACCTAGAAAAAGATATGAGAAACACAGAGACCCAAGCAAGGACAAGGGCTCGGGTTTTACGAAGAATCGCGGCAGACGTAGCTGAAAAGGCCATGCCGCCAAGACACAAGACATGCAAACATAAACGTCACAGAAGATGAAACAACAGTGGCCAATAAAGAAATAGACACCAAGCTTCACTAAGTAAACAGGGAAATGAGGTACTCGCCATGCATCAGATTAGCTAACATAAAAAGGCCTCGTAACCCTGAGCTGGTAAGGTAGTGAAATGGGACCTGAGGATGGAGAGCGACTTAGTTCCCCCATGTTGGAGCCTCAGCCGGTAAGAGAAACAGCGAGCGTTCAGTCTCTGCTCAGGACACAGACTAGAGAAACGCTTACACGTGTGTACGAATGATGGACACAGGAATTTTCACGGTAGCAAGGGGCAGCAAGGAGGCTAAAGGCTCATGAGCAGGAAGTTCTCACACTGGTTGTGGCGGGGCGGTGTAACATCAGAATACTATCCTACAGTGGAAGCGAGAGAGTCAAGTCTGCGGGTACTAGAACGCGGAGAGAAACATAGCAGGTTTCATGAGACTGTGCACAGCCTTGTGCCATTTGTATAGCAATGCATATTTAGGCTTCATATTGCTGTATACACAACCCATGAAGTGCCTGGCTTCCCCGGGCAGTAGGATGAGGCCCTGGGTCCATTACTTTTCACACAATTTTCTGCATGTCACGATGTGTTTTATTTTTAACTTCAAGGGCGAATGTCTAAAAAAGAAAGCCCTCATTCTTTAGGTATATAAAACTTGTATTTTTTGGGGGAGGTCACTAGAAGCATCCCCCATCCCTGTATTTAGAATACTGGATTTAACAGATGGACCACTCTGAGGCATAGTTTCAAGACAAAAGCTCACTCTTGCCAGCAAAGCTTTCCATGACGGGCCTTCTGGATTCAAACAATGCAACCCCGAACCCAGTTTCTGTCACATGTGAGGTCAGGGGAAGAAAAACAGCGGTGCCTGGAAAGCAGGCTGGGGAAACAGACCTCGTACACACACGGTTTGTTTGTTCAGGGACCGTAGCAGGAGGAAGGGAAACACGAAAATACCTTGGCTGTAAATTGCCATGTAAAAGACAAAGAGAAAGTCTGGAATATTAAGAAACTATAAATTACATCTGCCGAAAGGGCAGCATTTGCAGTATCCCCATCACCAAGCTTTCACCTCCCCACTTTCGACAGAGTAACTCCTGTTCTTTGGAGAAGAACACACGAAATAAATGCAAAACCTGCCTGGGAAGTCGTCTGCTGCATATGCCACCTGCCTAATAAAATGAGAATGTTTGAGCTTGGGGCTGTGTAGCTCTGCTTGTGTTTTAACTTAGAGGCACACACCGTCTCAAGGACACATATGTAGTTGGGTTTTTTCATAAGTACAATATGGAGGGGATGATACATAATTTTCTGCCGTTTGAGGGGTTTTTGCTTTCAAAGTTGACATGGTACAATAGCATTCCTTTTTGTAAACTAAGATGTGATGAGCTCTTGGGTTAGTGGGACCAAGGGCATTTATGAACAGCTAATGGGGTTCTGCGGCAGCAGCCAGGCACTGGGCAGCCAGGCCGTGGTGCCGGGTTTACAGGACTGCCCAGACAGACGCTTATTCCAGACATTGCCAGCAGTTTAGATACCGGGCTAATGGCCGCAGGTACCAAACAACGACTCCCCCAGAATAAACATACCAACTCATTTAAAACTCTCTCTCCCAATCCCAGAAAGCAGCGGGCCACATGAACTACCTGCAAAACCTTTTCTTTGAAGAAATACACAAATGAGTCACTCCCCCGTTAAGGGATTTGCTAAAAACAAAGATGCAGGAAGCCACGTAAAAATGATTTGTGAGGCTGCTTGATGCCTGACAGCTTTTTTTTTTCTTTCCTTTAAACCCTTTCTATGCCCATTTCAAGGAAAAAGCATCTGTAGGCAGCTTCACTGCTAGTCAGGGCTAAAGGCTGATCTCAGACGTGTCAGAGGCATCGCCTTAATCTGGAGGTTACTAAAACCAGGAGGGAACCCTACGAAAACAAAAGAGCAGGTCGGGGAAACCACAGAGAACACTATCCCTAGCCGCTAGCAGCTAGCCGGGGCCTGGGCCAGCTGCTCCTGCTCGGTCTCCTCCATGTTTAGTCAACTCAGCCCCAGCTCTAGGAAGCTGACTCCCTTTGTACTGAGCTTCTCTCACAGGGGACGCTGCTGCATCTTAGAGATGTCAACTGATGTAGTGGGACACGGGCATATGAGTGTGGGGAGCAGGGATCCTATGTGGGGGATGTGCTAGCTTCCAGCTCTCATCAGTGGGAGCAGAAGATTTTAGCTCCCAGAACTGTCTCATACCAGAAAATGAACCAAGAGTCAGTGTTTGGGTGTTAGAATAAGGCTTCTTCTTCTTTTTTTTTTAAAAATAATTATTTGTGGTGTGTGTGTGTGTGTGTGTGTGTGTGTGCGTGTGTGTGTGTGTGTGTGTGTGTGTGTGTGTGTGTGAGGAGGGAGAACACTTGGGACCCGGAAATTGAACTCAGATTATTGTTTGACAACAAATATCCTCATCCCCTGAACCATGCAACCAGCCCAGGGCCTCCTTTTGTTATCATTTAGCCTAATATTACACTTGATGGGAAGAAAAATGAGAAGAAACAGCGCTCAGGAAGCCTTCTCTAGTATCTTCCAGTATCTCCGAGGACCGACCAAAGGAAAGCTTCTTTGGCCTTTGCAGACACCGAGTCCTGTCTTGCTACTCCTGCGGGTTTGAACCTACTTTCCAAAGGAGGGAACTGAGGTCTCCAGAGATTTAGCGACCTGCTTCAGGTCCACACATGCATTAATAAAGCAGACTTGGGATTAGAGGCAACATCTGGTCAGACATTAAAACCCTTTTTACTACACTATAATATTTCATCAGGGTAGCTCGCCATGCTAACATCTAAAGATCCTGGGAGGGCATGGCGCTCAGATATGGTAAAGCAAGCTGTGTTTCCCCATGCAGTCACTATAGTGGCAGGAACCAGAAATCCCACTCTGCAGGGAGAAGAGGGGAGAAGGGACTGTTCAGTATAATACACACTGTAAGGAAGAGCTGTGGCCTTGCCTTGACCCCGTGACCCCACCGCTATAACAAAGTTAAAAAATATTCTGTATATGCCTCCCTTATTCTGCCCCTGTGTTTGATCTGACAGCCAGCGTTTACAAAACCCCTTTTGTTCCCAAACTGTGTTAAAATAATAGGAGGGGGAAAAATGACATCCCCCTCCCCAAAGTCACACACAAATTTGTTGGTTCAAGTTGTATATGTGTATGTATGTGTGTATGTATGTATGGATGTATGGATGGATGGATGGATGGATGGATACGTATATGAGGTATGAGTTCTTTTTGGAATTAATTTGTTGAAAAGAGCCATCACAGTATCCGTATCCTTTCTCATCAACTTCCCCATCTGGAATTTATTTTTTAAGACGCTCATTGCTTCTCACAGGTTCAATGTTACCCATTTCACACCAGTTAACTATTGAAAGCACTTCAAATTCCCGGGCAGAGAAGCCAGGCCATGTCTTTCCCCTGGATGCGGCTAATGTGTCAGGCTTGTAAAATAGCTCTTAGTGGCGGTCTCCGTTTAGAGAGGGACGGAAACTCGCTTTAAATACTTAGAGCTTTAATATCTAGTCCATTATGCTAAAGCGGGGTCTTGTAAAGAGTCAATTATGGGATACTTCTGATTCGATCCACATGCAAGGGAAATCCGTTTCCCTGCCTTTAAATCCCTGTTGTAAGTGTCTTGTTTAAATGATTACTGACACTTTTTCTTTGATCAGATTGATTCATATTGTTATTCTTCTATGTTAATTTAAAACTTAATCCACAGAAAATGTTGAGGCAGGTTTTAATTTCTCACAAAGAAAACTCTCAAAAAAATGGAGTATTCAAAAAATTTTCAATTTTTAAGGTATCAATAATTGATTGAAAATAAGTCAATTTTCTTATAAGAAAATGTGAATGGGTCATACGCCATCAGGAATGTTTCTCTCTTTCTCTCTCTCTGGTGTGCACAGTGATGTGTTTCATGTAAACACACAGCAGAGAATACATGCTTAGTAGCTCACTTAAGCAACTAGTACCACGAAGACCCTCAAAAACAATCAAATATAACCTTAGTTTACTATTTGGGATTAGAAATTTTATTTGTATTTGCAATGTGCTGTCAAAGGGTTAATATCTCTCATTTGAACTTCCTTCATGATCCAAGAATTAATAACTTAAATGATAAAAAAAAAGGTCAGATTTTGGTTTTCAAATTCAAGTTTTAAGGAATTTTGAGGTCAGAGTGATGGAGAACCAGTGCTTTAAGCTAGCGATGATGAATGCTAAGTAGTTATTCCTTTTATTTCATCTTGAGACAGGTTCACACCGTATATCCCTGGCTGGCATGGAACTCATTTTGCAGACCAAACTTGCTCAAACTCAGAGATCTGTCTCTGTCTTCCGACCACTGGGATTAAAAGCATGTGCCACCATGCCTAGCGGCAATAACTGTATTTTATTTTTGTGTGTGAGTATTTTGCCTGCATGCATATACACCACATGTATGCCTGGTGCTCTTGGGGGCCAAAAGAGGGCATTGGATCCCCTGGGACTGTAGATGTTGGCTACATGTAGGTGCTAGGAACTGAACCCAGGTCCTCTGCAAGCCCAGCAAGTGCTCTTAACTGTTGAGCTCTCTCTCTCTCTCTCTCTCTCTCTAGCCCTAATAGTAATTTTTAAAGTATTTTTGGAAACAAATATCACACGGTCAGAAAGTGCACACCATCTTGTACCCAGTAAGAACAATGCCAGCAGCATAGGGATCTCATCTCAGGAAATGACCATGACTAGTATTTAGTCACATGGGCATTTCCACACTCAATCTAATAGCAAAATATTGGGGACAATTAAAATGCAACAGGTGAATAACTAAACACATTAAACTTTCATTGACAACAGACTCCCCAACACCGATTGAACAAATGAATGAATGCTTCCTTTGTGGATTTGTTAAGGGTGGAATTCAGGGCCTTGAGCGTGCGCACTCTATACAAAGTTACAGCCCCAGATTCTCTACCAGTCTTTCTTTTTAAAATGTGTTTGTGTTTGCAGGTGCACGTTTAGGGTGAGACGTGGATGTTCGTGCCGGTGGAGGTCACAGGACAACCTTGGGTAGTGCCATCTACCTCCTTTGAGAAAGGATCTCTTATTGGCCTGGAACTCGCCAATTATGCTAGCCTGGCTCAGTGAGCCCCAGGGATCCTGCTATTCTGCCTTCCCAGTGTTAGGTTTAAGAGTGGAATTGCATGCCCTCACACCCAGCATTTTCCATGGCTTCTGAGAGGAAACCAAAGCAAAGACTGTACCAGATGAGCCAGGTCTTTCTCTATGTACGTTTTGCTTTGTTGTTATCGTTTATTATGGGGCCTCAAACTCCTGACCCTCCTGTTTCAGCCTCTGGAGTGCTGGGATCACATGGAGTGTGGTAAACAGCCTTTCTGAAAGGGCTGCACTGGGGGGGGGGTGGTAGTATATTATTTAGATTTGTTTGTTTTGAGACAGGTTTCTCTCTGTTGCCCTGGCTGTCCTGGAACTTGATTTGTAGACCAGGCTGGTCTAGAACTCGAGATCATCCACGTCTACCTCCCGAGTGCTAGGCCGAAAGGCATGTGCCATCGTGCCCATTTTTAAAAAAATGGTTGGGAACATGACTACAATATGAAATATATAATTTTTTATTAAAAATGCATATAGGTGACAATTTGGGTAGCCTATACTTCAAAACGGTAGTAATGGCTATTTTTGGGTTATAAACTATTATTTATTTATTTTTGGTTTTTCAAGACAGGGTTTCTCTGTGTAACAGCCCTGACTGCCCTAGAACTCTCTCTGTAGACCAGTCTGCCCTCAGATTTACAGAGATCCATCTGCTTCTGCCTCCTTAGTGCTGAGATTAAAGTCCTGTGCCAGTATCTCCCAGCTGTTAAATTTGCTTGTTTGTTTGTTTGTTTATTTATTTTGAGACAAGGTTTTGCTATATAGCCCAGATCTACCTAGAACTCAAAATCTTGCCTCAGCCTATTGTCTTATAGGCTGTTTGCTTCCATATTTTCTTCTTTGAATTTTCTTTTTTTTTAAATTATTATTACAAGAAAAATTTACATTTACTCCCCTTGTTCCCAGCCCTTTCGCTCTCTCCCTACCCCACCACACTCCCCCTGCTTCCTTAAGATGGGGCAGGATACCCTGCCCTATGGGAAGCCCAAGGCCCTCCCCCCACCATCTCGGTTTATGAAGATGTGCATCCATATAGAATAAGTTCCCAAATGGCCAATACATGCAGAAGAGATAGGTCCCAGTGCCATTATCATTGGCTTCTCAGTCAGTCCCCATTGGCAGTCACATTCAGAGAGTCCGGTTAGGTCATATGCTCATTCAGTCCTGGTCCAGTTGGATTTGATGAGCTCCCAATAGATCAAGCACGCTGTCTCTGTTGGTGGGCCAGTCCCTCACGGTCCTGACGTCCTTGCTCATCTTCTCCCTCCTTCTGCCCTTCCACTGGACCTTGGTAGCACAATCCCTTGCTCTGGTGTGGATGTGGGTCTCTGGCTCTATCTCCATCCATCATGCAAAATTTCCTCAGTTGAGCAGGTGGATCTGAAGCTGTGGCACTCACCAAGGACCGCCGCCATGAAAAGGTTTCTTTGAATTTTCTAAGAAGAGTGTGTATTGCTTTCAGAATAAGATTTCAAACATGTACATTTTAGATTATTTATGCAGAAATATATTTAAGTAGACATAATATTCAAAGTTCTTTCTTTCCATCCTCATCCTAATTTTGCTCCCATTCACATATGTAACTAATAATATTTTGGTACCGCCTATCATTTTCCTACTGTCTTCTTTTTTTTCTCTCCCTGAGACAGGGTTTCTCATTCTGTAGACCAGGCTGGTCTCGAACTCACAGAGATCTGCCCGCCTCTGCCTCCCAAGTGCTGGAACTAAAGGTGTGCTCCACCACTGCCCATCCCTACTGCCTTCTATACATATGTATACATGTATATATTTTTCTTATAAATGCATTTTGATTGTATGAAGCTACAGGCTCATACTCTGTTTGTTTTGTGGGGGTCTGCCATTTCACTTTTGATTTTTGTAACTAACAGCCTGCACCCAACACCCTCATCCATGCTAACACGCGAAGGTGTTATCTGTTCTGTAGAATACCTCAGGGAAAAGAGGACTAGAGTCATGGGAATAAAGAAGTCATTTAACAGTTGAAATCCCCCAAATCTAGTCGGGAGGGGGAGTCATTTACCATCCCTTGCCAGCACAGTGCCATTGCCACACTCAGAGCACCCACGCGGGCACACCACTAGGAGTTTGGACAAGTGTACTGTCATATCTTGCCCCTACAATAGCACAGGATAGTTTACCACCCCAGAAATTCCAGGCTCCCCATCTTTCTCCTCCTTTCACTTAAAACCTTGGGCAAACCCTGTTTTTCTACGGTCTCCTAGTTCTTCCAGTTTCCAGGTTACGTAGCTAGACTCACGCAACGCGTAGACTTTTAGGCCTTTCAGCTCCTTTCACTTAGCGATATGCAGTTATATTTTCTCAATCTTGGTTTTTTTTTCTTTGATTTGGTGTTTTGGATATTGGATCTCATTTATGTGAGTCCAAGCAAGGCGCAAACTTACAGCAGCCATCTTGCCTCAGCCTCCCAGGCGGTGATTACATGTCTGGCTTTTCATGTCTTTCCGTGACTCAGTAGTTCAGTTTTTCTCATCACCAAATGATTTCATTTCATTGTATGGATATACCCCTGTTTATTTAGTTATTGCTTCCAAGACTGGGCAGTCTGAAAAAGGTTGCTATATATACCTAGGTATCGATGGGCATGTATCTAAACATCAGTTTTAAATGCATTTGGAGGAATATCAAGGGGAGATTGCTGATATCATGGTAGGAATTTGTCTAGTTTTGTAATGAATTGCTAAAGTGTCTTCCAAAGTGGCCGGACAGCATTCTGCATTCCCACCAGCCAAGCTTTGTTGCTCTACAATCTGGCTAATATTTGATACTACGAGTTCTAGATTTTAGCTTCCTAACAAAATATAATTTCTCCCATTGTTTTAATTTGCATTTCCTTGAAGACAGACATGTACTGGTTTTTAGAGATAGGGTATATGCATCCCTGGCTGTCTTGAACTTGCAATGTGGCCCAGGCTGCCCTCAAGCTTGCAGTAATTCCCCTGCTTCAGCCTCTGAAGCACCGAGATTATGGATCTGCACCAAACACCTGGTCCTTCATCATGTATCCTGAACATTGTTTTTCAAGATTGTGTAGCCCTGGCTGTCCTGGAACTCACTCTGTAGATCAGGCTGACCTTGAACTCACAGAGATCCTCCTGCTTCTGCCTCCTGAGTGCTGGGACTAAAGGCATGAGCCACCATTGCTCAGCTTTGGAACATTCTTCATTCATGTATCGAGCACCTGTCCATCCTCTTTGTTGAGGTGTCTATGGCCTCTTTTCTGAAAATCTGGTTGCTTTCTGATTGCTGAGTTTCATGCGTTCTCTATGAACTTTCTGATTGCTGAGTTTCATGCATTCTCTATGAACTTTCTGATTGCTGAGTTTCATGCGTTCTCTATGAACTTTCTGATTGCTGAGTTTCATGCGTTCTCTATGAACTTTCTGATTGCTGAGTTTCATGTGTTCTCTATGTACTTTCTGATTGCTGAGTTTCATGTGTTCTCTATGTACTTTCTGATTGCTGAGTTTCATGTGTTCTCTATGTACTTTGAACAGCAGTCTTTTATTATTTGGCTTTGGTAAACATTTCCTCTGTAATTTGCCTTTTTTTTTTCTTGAGAGTGTCTTTCACAGAGCAGAAAAATTTAATTTTAATGACCTCCAATGAACCAATTCTTTCCATGATCATGCATTTGTCATATTTAAGAAGTTAGTGTCAGGCCTGGCAGTGGTGGTACACACCTTTTATCCCAGCTCTCTGAAGGCAGAGACAGGCGGATCTCTATGAATTCGAGGCCAGCCTAGAGTCTACAAAGTGAGTTCCAGGATAGCCAGGACTGTTACACAGAGAAACCCTGTCTTGAAAAACAAACAAACAACAAAAACAAAGAAAGCAAAACAAAAACAAAAAAGAAGTTAGTGCTAATTCCAGGCTGCGGATTTTCTCCTATCATCTAGGAATTATAGTCTGGTGCTTTAGAGTTAATTTGCTTGAGTGGGGTGGGGCTTGAATATAGATCTCGTCTGCATGTGCAGTCCCTTTGCTGGAAGACTTTTCTCCATTGCTTTTGTTCCTTCGTTAGAGGTCAGTTGGCCATATTTCTGTGGCTCTATGTTTGGACTTTCTAGTCTATTTCATTGGCCAGCTTCACTGTTTTGCTGGTGCTGTCTAGCTTTATAATATACTAGGAGCTTAAGAGCCATCAGACCTCCAGCTTTGCTCTTCTTAGCCATTTTGTTGACTATCTGGGTCTTCGCCTCTCCATATAAACTTTACAATTAGTCTGCATTATCACTAGATTAGCTGTTATTCTATCACTGTGATAAAACACCATGATGAAGACAACTTAGGGAAGGGGGAGTTTATTTGGGCTTATGGCTGCAGACGGGTAAGAGTCCATCATGGCTAGGAGCTGCTGCAGCAGGCAGGCATGGCAGCAAGAGCAGGGAGCTGAGGACTCACTTCTTGAACCACAAGAACAGAGTGGAGAGAGCAACTGGGAAAGGCATGTGACTTGGAAGCCTCAAAACCCACTCCCCAGTGATGTAATTCCCCCAACAGGGCCTCCAACCTGGGATCAAGCATCCAAATGTCCTAGACTATGGGGGAACATCTCATTCAAACCACCACTTAACAACTTGCTGACATTAGTGTGTGTGTTTACGGGTAGAGGTCAAAGGTTGATATTGGGTGTACTTTCTCAAGTGCTCTCTCACTAAACTTGGAGCGCACCAATGAACTAGATGGATTAGCTGGGGAATTCGAGGGATCCATCAGTCTTTGGACTCTCCGTTGATGGGGTTACAAACTGGTATGCCTGGTTTTTCTGTGGGTGTTGGGACCCAGGTCCTCATGCCTGCACAGCAAACACTTCTACGACTTAGCCATCTCCTAAGTCCCACATTGCTGGGATTATAATTGGGATGGCACTGAATTTGTAAATGATGTGAGGAGGATTGCTGCCATCAAATATTGATCTTCCTGTCCATGAACATGGAAGCCCTTCACCAGTAATTTAGCTTTTTTAATTCTTTCATTACAATTACATAGAATTGGTACACCTTTTGTTAGATTTATACCTAAGCACTCCATTTCGAAGGTATTAATATCCATGGCATTGTGTTTTAAATCATAACTTTTGCTTGCTTATTGCTGATGTATAAGAAATAAGTGTGGTTTTGCATTTAACCTTGCATCCTGCAATGATGCTATAATCACTTACTGGCAGTAGGAATTGTTTTGGCCAATCATTCCTTACCTTACTCCCAGTCTTAATGGGAAAGCTCTGACTTTCCTAGCATTAAATAAAATGTTGGCATTGGGGTTTTGAAGCATGGCATTGTTAGGAAGTGGTGGTGGTATTGTAGTGAGGCCACTTATTTGTTTCCCGGCTGCCCAGATTCCTAAAATAATCACACAGAAACTATACTATTTAAATCACTGCTTGGCCCATTAGCTCTAGCTTCTTATTTGCTAGCTCTTACATCTTAATTTAACCCATCTCCATTAATCTGTGCATCACCACGAGCTGATGCCTACCAGCAAAGTTTCAGCACATCTGTCTCTGGTGGCGACTCCATGGGTTCTCCTAAACTCTGTCTCCTTCCTTCTCCCAGCTTTCAGTTTAGTTTTCCCCACCTAGCTCTGTTCTGCCTTGCAGTTTCTTTATTAATCAGTGGCAATCACAGCATTCAGAGGTCTTTAAGAAATAGGGCCGAGTGGTCATTAGAGGTGTGCTCTAAAAGGAGGCAATGGACCCCAACCCTTCCTTCCCCCTTTCCTCTGGATGCCCTCCCAGCAGCATGCACTGCCTCTCCGCAGAGAACATGCACAGAGACCAGCCAATCCACCATGGGATGGAGCCTCCAGAGTGTGAGCCAAAATAAACCTTCAGTGGGTTTACTGCAGACATTTGTTAAAGTAATGGAGCGCTCACTCACAGGGTAACATCTGGAATTCACCCGTACACCTGTTTGGAAATGTCGATCCCTGTTTGGAATGCTATTCATTATTGATTCTATTTCTCCCTTCCTTCCCCCCTCTGTCCTCTTTCTAGTTAGGATTTCACCCCATAGCTCTGGTTGGCCTTGAACTTGGTATAGATAATGCTGGCTTTGAACTCCACATGTGCAGAGCTCCACCTGCCTCTGCATCTTGAGTGCTGGGATTAAAAGCCTGTGCACCGCATCCAGCTTCAATTTCTTCAATAGACTTCAATAGACTATTTCTTCTTCTTGGATAGGTTTTTCACATTGTGCTTTTTAAGGAATTTATTTATTTCATCAAGATTATTAAATGTGTTAGCTTAGAAAGTCTCTTAATATTGCTTTGTTACCATGATGTCAACAGTGACTGTAGTGTTTCTCTTTTTTCATTTCTGATTTAGTAATTTATGTGCTTCTCCTATTCTTAGCTAGTCTGGCCAGGGACATGTTAATTTTATTGAATTTTCCCAGACCTAGTTGTTTGTTTGATTTTTCTTCAATGATTTCTGTTTTTTAATTTCATTGAATTCCGCTTTTATTTTTATTATTTATTTTCTTCTGCTTACTAAGTTTTTAATTTACCTTCCTCTTTTACTTTCCTGAGACATACATGCAGATGGAATATTCTTTTGGTCTCCTCTTGCCCACATTTAGATTGTCCCCCAGTCCAAGCTGGCCCAGATCTTGCAATTTTGTACCTCATTCCTGTCCTGGCTGGTGAGGCCATTTCCTCTCCACTTCTTTTACAATCTAGTTCTTAGGAGTTTCATTGAGAGTTTGCTTGTTTCTTTTGTTCTTCTGTTTTTGTTTTGTTTTGTTTCAACCAACGACTGGCTTGTCAATTTTCTGAAAAGTAGTGGGCTTTTGAAATTGCATTAAACATCTAAGAATTGACAACGGAGGATCTGGGAACACATTTGTCCCCAATGAGTCTTCCTTTATGACTTCCTCAGGTGTCCATGGTTGGCTTCGTGCAGGTAACACACACTAAGGCTAGGTTTACTCTTGAGAACTTCCATGTAACTGCCTTGCTTGGGTTCATTCTGGATTTGACTTCCTGTCCTTTCCTAGTTCCCAGTCAAATGTCTTATCAATTCATTTCTAACCTTTTTAAACTTTCACTTTCCAACAACGCTCTGGAGTTTCCTCCAAACATCACTTTGCCTGCATCTACTGTATTTTGATACGTTGTTATTGGTTCCCGCTTCAAGTAGTCTGTAATTTCGCTTAATAAAACCAAGCATGCAATAATTTTCCTTATAGATTTGGGTGATGTTTTAACTATTACTTATTACTAATATCAACATAGTCATAGATTCACGGTCTTCTAATATTAGGCAAACTTTTCTTTCTCCTTCCTCCTTCCCTCCCTCCCTTCTTGTTGTTTTTTCAAGACAGGATTTTTCTGTGTAGCTTTGTCTGTCCTGGAACTTGCCTTGTAGACCAGGCTGGCTTCGTTTGTATTCTAATACATGGTTAAGTTTCGAGACTCTTCCACGGCTTTGGAGTGTATTCTCTGTTGCATAGCTCTTAGAAAATCTATTCATTTATTTATGGGGGGGGGTTGCACATGTCATAGAACTTAGAGGTCAGAGTACAGTTTGAGGAAGATGGTTCTCTCTTTTCAGAATGTGAGTCCAGAGACTGAAGGCGTGTGTTCAACTTTGGTGGCAGAGCCTTTACCTCCAGCATCACCTTGTCGGCTCTTCATTGTGTATCTTCAACACCAGGCTTGCTGGACACATTCATTTAAGCCCTCTGTGTCTTTGCATGAGTGTGTGACTCAAAAGACAAAATAAGAGAATCTCCTACTCTCACTATGGGTGCGCCAACTACTTGTATCAACTTAGTAAAGGCTGTACAATTTAAAGCCGTAGTCTAAATTCCCAAAGCCTTATTTCTTTTTGGTGATCCATGTCTTTTATCAAAATGGAAAAAAAAAATGGTTTTTTTGTTGCTTTTTTTTTTTTTTCCGAGACAGGGTTTCTCTGTAGCTTTGGAGCCTGTCCCGTAACTAGCTCTTGTAGACCAGGCTGGTCTCGAACTCACAGAGATCCGCCTGCCTCTGGCTCCCAAGTGCTGGGATTAAAGGCGTGCGCCACCACCGCACGGCTTTGTTGCTTTTTTTAAAAAAAGATTTTAGAATGAAACTAGTATTTTGTTAGATTTTTGTCTACTTTATAATTTTAATATTTCCATGGGATCTATTTTTCAATTTAAAAGTTTTCTTTATCTTTTTATGTTAGAAATATCTTTTTAAAAACAACACATGACAACATTTTTGAAAACTCACCTAGGTTTTCTACACTTCAATTGAAGAACTTAACCTATGTATGTTTATTGCAATTGTTAGTATATTTAAACTTTTTTTATTTATTATGATTTCTTGTTTTGGTTGCTGTTTTTCTTTGTGTTGTTCTTTGCTGAATTCCGTTCTCCTTTCCACCTTTATTAATTGTCATGAAAATGTTCTATTTTAGCCAGGAGAATCTCTGTGAGTTCAAGGCCAGCCTGGACTACATGGCAAGCTCCAGGACAGACAGGGATACATGGAGAGGCCCTGTCTCAAACAAACAAAGAAAAAAATGATGTGCTCTGATTTTCTCATAGTTACTTTTAATTTTTCCCCAACCCAGTGCTGGGGATTCAACCCAGGGCTTCATACAAGTTGAACAAATACTCTGCCCCACCATTCTTTTTCAAGTTAATTTCTTGTCTTTGTTCTGTAATATTTCCTGTATCCATATGAATATCCATTACCTTCTGTGCCACAGCATAGCAGGCAGGCACTTGCTCCCTTTCTTCTCTTTCCTTCGGCCTCTGCTCAGTCCGATACTTTCATGGCAGGTGTATTATCCATGACGCATGGCCATCCTTAGCTTATTCCTGTTTCTTTGCTCGTTGTTTGCTTCTTATTCCTTATATTCCTCTGACTTTTTGGGGTGAGAGATTCTGGTGGTTCTCTACATACAAGGTTTGTGTGTGACAAGCTTCGAATTCTGGCTGTGTCTGAAAATGTCTTAATCTTGTCTCACTACATAATGTTAATTTGTCCATGAGTAAGGTTATAGCCTTAAAACATTTCATTGGATTGAGATATTACTTCATCTCAATATAATTTTGGTAAAGGAGGACAGGACATTTACTACCAATTTAATGTACATTGTTTTATACTTCATCTCCCTCTCTTCAGTATTCCAAAGGATGTCACGCATTGGTCCTTGCACTCTGAAATCTTCCGTCTTCCTTTAGCTCCTGGGAATGTTCTTCTATTGTTTCTTTATTTCCTCTGTGCTCTCTTTCAGGAGTGATTCAAAGTACACAATAATCCCATTAACTTTTTCTGGTTTTAATGCCATATTTTTTATGACGTTCTATGAATTTTGGGGATGAGGATTAGGCATATAATTGAGTGATAAATTTGATTTAATCTCACCATCCAATATTAAGGAAATCAAAAATAAATTTCAAATTACACCTCTGAATGTGATTAAATTTGGCTTCTTCCCCCCCCCCCAAGACTCTTAGTTTTCTAACCTTGGATGGCTTCCATTCAGGGACTCTTAGGGAAATGTGTTCACTCAGTATCCATCTAGTGTCAAATGACTTTTTGACATTATGGTTTATCTAGCTCCTGAGGGTTCAAAGTTGACGATTTAAGAACCAGTTTAAAGTGTGGCCCAGAGTCTCCCAGCTTGAGCGCGGCTGGCACTTGTCCTCATGGTGGGCGCTGTGATGGGTGTTGGTACGCTTAGCACCTCTCTGCACGTCAGGCAGCTCAGTGGGTAGATGCTTGCCACTAAGCCTGACAACAGCCCACGTGGTAGGAGAGAACCAACTCCTCCAAACCATCTTCCAATCTCCACATGCACAATGTGGCGCGTGCATGCCCCTCATTCTAATAAATAAAATAAATCCTAGAAAATGCTAGTAATATGCACCAATTGTGACAATAAGATGTGCCCCTCTCCCCCATCAAAGGCACAGTCACACTCCCTCATCACCCTACTCCGTCACTGAGAGCCACTGGTCCATCAAAATGAATATCATACTATGGGCTGAATGGCCGCATGAGGGTTCGCACAGTATGGCGCCGACTCAGAGAAAGCAATGATTGACCTTGGTCGGAGGCCCGCTTTTTATAAATAAATATACTGGGTCTATCTGTTAGAAAGCAGTTATGGTATTTGTCAGATAAGCATGGAAAGAGACGAGAAAGAGCAATGTATCTGAGAGAAAATAGCATGAAGCAGAAACGGGTGCCTTTGGGGGGACTTAGTGGTATGGTTGGAGCGCAGAGTTGAAGACTGTGGGAAGCTGAAGGTACGGCAGCCCACGGAGGCACTGGGGGCCGTGAACGCTGCTTTCGGCAAGGCCGCATTGCTAACACATGCTGGATGGCATAGAGACTGAGCCTGGAAACTGAGGATATGTTTACACGTATAAAAAGATACGTTTCATATGTTATATGAAACAGTCAACGTAAGGGCCCGAAGCCAGCTGTGAGGCCCGAGAGATGGAGGACTGTGCATGCGTCCCGCCGAAGAAAGTCAGGGGAGTAAGAGATGCGGGCACATGAAGGACAATCTCATATTTTGGTGAGAAGAAGAAGGGGGGACATGTAAGTGGTCTTAGCAAATTGTGTTTGGGGGCAGAAACTTCAAATAAAAATACTAGGAATAAAAGCAAGAAATAAAACAAAGTCAAGGTGGGGTGGTGGTGGTGGTGGTGGTGGTGGTGGTGGCGGTGGTGAGGGAGTGAGGGTGGGGTGGGGGGAGGCCATACGGATATCATTGTAGCTTTGTAGTTCAAACACAATAGGCAATGACTAAATTGTCTGCTTGTGGAGAAGCAGAGCTGACCAGCCCTCCTCACCACTGTCTCTCTCCCTCCCAAGAAACCTTTAAACTTTCTCTACACGTTCTCTCAAGGGTTTCTCACTGTAAACTTTATGAAAATGGCTTATATATTTTTTTTCCTCAAATATTTCTCTGTAGAGTCAACTCATTTTGACACATTATTTCAGATGCTATGGAAGATTGAGAAATTTTAAGCCAAGGTCAGACAATGAGGGCTAACAGCTTTTTCATTTTTTAATGACAGAAAACAGACAACTGTACCCATAAAATGACTTAAGTTCCTTAACGCAGCAGCCTTACTAAGTGCCCAATGACTTAAGGGCAGAGTTTTTCAGTGTCTTCCCGAAGAACTGTGGCACTGAGGCCCCCTACTGTGGAGAAGGAGAAAGACGTCCCTGTATGGATGAAGCCCGCAGAGACATGCAAACTCCCTGCCCTGCCAGGGAACCATCCGCTCACCACCAGAAATAGCTGTCAGAGGCACACAGCAGGCGTCTTACCAGAGCCTATTTGGAAACACTAAGGATGCAGGGTTTAGCTTTCACTCCCCTGGTTTATTCACTGCAGGTGCCCAGCGCCCTCAGGCCTTTTCTCCCTGAGTCTGTATTTGGTCTGAGGTCTAAAGGGTTTCTGAAACTCTTTCGTGGCACAATTATAAGACTAACATTAACAGACTCTGTGATGGTTAGACTTGGGGGTAATACTAACTGCTGTCCTCTCATTTATGCTGAGGGACCTTCAGACAGGTAGTGTTTGGGGTGGGGGTGTGCTCAGTTGGTAGTCCTTACCTAACACAGTCATGACCAAATCCTGATGACCACATAAACTAGGTACAGGAACACATGTCTGCAGTTCCAGCATTGGGGATGTGGAGGCAGGAGGACTAGGTCATCCTTGGCCTTGCAAACAGCTTGAGGCCAGCCTGGGCTATTGGAGACTGTCTCAAAACGGAAGAATTAAAAAGGTGGCACACACCTTGAGTCCCAGCACTCAGGAGTCAGAGAAGGTGGATCTCTGAATTCAAGGCCAGCCTGGTCTACAGAGTGAGTTCCAAGACAGTCAGGGATGCATGGAGAGACCCTGTCTCGAGAAATGGAAGAACAACAGAAAAAGAAAGGATGAAAGCAAGCAAGCAAAGGGACAGTGGACAGTCAGTAAGTGAAGGCGCTCACCACCAGGCCTGATACTCGGAGTCTGATCCCTGGGACCCATCTGGTGGAAGGAGAGAACCAACCCTCACCAGCTGTCCAGTGACCTCCAAACAAGCACTGTGGCTCCTGCATGCCTCCTGCCACACAGCATATATCACATCTGTACATAGTGTGTTTCATCTGCCGACTCAGCAATCCTACAGAGAACAGCTCTGTTTATGATTACTACCTAGAACTGGCCAATGGAAACGCTCCCATTTTCGGGTGTTTTTAAAAAACTATACATAGATTCTACAATGATAACAAGGCACCCTAGATTCTCCTACAGCTTCATCTCCCAGAGTCAGAATCCAAAAGACATCTAAGTCCACCAAGCCTTTAAGCCAAGGACAGACATTCTGTCTGTACCTCCTTCTGGTTCGCTCAGATGTTAAAGTCCAGTTTCCTGAAAGGGGCGGAGGGGGGTTCTCTGGGAGCAGCCTGTCTCAAGTGCCACAGGCCACAGGGTCGGGGACATTTATCTTGTGCTTGTGTTTAGTATCTTCCACGGGCATGGCTCTCTACACAGTGAGCGTGTGCCTTAAAGGAAGCGAGTGGCTCATGTTTCCTATGGCGCTCATTAACAGCAATCAGGCTGGCCCGTGGGCCTTTCTGGCTAGAGGCTGGTTAATGAGACACTAGCTCAGATTGGGGCACTGCCATTTATCAGCTGATTACAAAGGATGGTAAGTCACTTAGTTTTTCTGACTCTCAAGTATCATTTTCTCTGTTCCAATCAAGGAAAATAATGTTTATCATGATGGGTTTACGGGGTTTGAATAAAGTGGACTTGCAGAAACATTAAGATGGGGTGGCGCTAAGTTAACGCTCAATGTGGTTCTCTTCTCTTCCTTTCTCTTTACTTAATAATGAGCATATGAAATGCAAAGTGAAGAGAGACCTGTGTTTTAAAACATGCTTAGGCCAGGTGTGTTAGTGCATGCCTGTAACCCAGCACTTTGGAGGTAGAGGCAGGGGGATCAGGAGTTCAAGACCAGCCCGAGTTATATGAGACCCTGTCAAAATAAAATATATGGGGTTACTTAGTAACAACATATATTCAAGCCAAATGTGAGGTAAACTAAATTCTTGTCATTATCATCCTCCTTCTCCTCCACCTCCTCCTTCTCCTTTTTTTTTTTTTATGCTCAAATCAAGTCACACAGTGACAAAAGCAATCAGGCATTAGCTGCTTGGATGTCAAGGGCACAGCTGGTGCTGTACAGGGAATGCTGTGAATTGCCAAGGGATGATCAACTAGACAAACGTATATGAGTGTGGTACTGGTCATGAGAAGGGAAAAGGGCCCATGAGAGTTGAAAACCAGAGAGACGGATGCTCCAGACACCAAGGACTCTGCCTCTTGATGTATTATTAGTCAGCTATATTCAGGGCGTGGAGCTCACGGCACTCTAAGCAAGAAAATCCCAGCTCAGAAGTCCCAAAGACTCAGGTTATCCTGTTACAACTTCCATATATGTGTATATGCCAAACCATATGTAGGGACCCATTATGAATTCAAGTTAGCACATACACGTTTAATCCTACTCCTGGGCAGTGGTGTGATTGCAGCAGTTTTGTGTGTGTGAAAGCCCGTGAGCAGCAAAGGGGGAGCAGTGTGAACTGAAGGGGTAACACGTGAAGGACTGGCAGCAATCAGATCAGGGACTGAAACTTCATTTCCAAGGAGTCTGAGGGATCTAGGACAGGATTTGTGAACACAGTACCTCAGTTTCCCCACCCAGATGCTCAAAATGACAAGTCAGGCTTGTATCCCAAAGGGAGGAGACACTAGGTACAGAACACTACACTCTTCCTTAAGACAGTGTGATGCCAAGCCTAGTCACTATGTACACAAGGACGCCAGGAAGGTAGTAGCCGTAGGGAGCAGACATCACCTGGAGGATAGCTGTTAAAAACTCAAATCCCAGTCGGGCAGTGGTGGTGCACACCTTTAATCTCAGCATTCCAGAAGGCAGAGGCAGGCGGATCTCTGTGAGTTCAAGGTCAGCATGGTCTACAGAGTGAGTTCCAGGACAGGCATCAAAAGCTACAGAGACACCCTGTCTCAAAAAACCAACCAATCAACAAACAAAAACCTCAAATCCCTTCAGTGAGTCGTGTAAATGTGGGAGTGTGTGAAATGATGTTAGTGTGGGGTGA
>JAQHUG010000027.1:10468662-10495451 GCA_028555095.1 Dicrostonyx torquatus | reverse complement strand
AATACATTTCACCCCAAACTTAAAAATGTTCACTTGATAATGGTATAAAATGAAGACATGTTCTCTAAACATACATCAGTGTCTTCAATGTAATATGTTAGATACAGCTTTGCAAAGACTGCTATAGGATCACAGAGAAAGGGACATCAAAGCACCCATTTACTCTAGAAAGCAGTGATATCTAAGTTGAATCCTAAAATGATGGGTAATAAGCCAAGCAGAGATCTACGGGAAGAGTGGTCCTGGGAGAGAAAACACAAGCAAAAAGTAGCTAACTGGTCCAGGCCCGGCAAGATGGCTCAGCAGGGAAAGGTACTCGCTGCCAACGCCAAGCCAGACCACTCGAGTTTGATCTCTGGGACCCACGCATGGGAAGGAGGGAACTGACTCTTGCAAGTTGCCTTCCAATCTCTGCATGTGTACCAGGACACACACATGTGTGCACACATACAATAAGGAAATTGGGCAGTAAGGACCAGAGATTTGACATGAAAGAGCTTGGCATTTTAGTCAATCAGCAATGTGGGGCTATTTTGTTTTTGTTTCTTGGTGTGTGTGTGTGTGTGTGTGTGTGTGTGTGTGTGTGTGTGTTTGGCTACATGTATGTCTGTGTACCACGTGAATGCCTGGTGCCCTCAGAGGCCAGAAGAGGGCATTAGATCTCCTGGAACTAGAGATTATGAGCTGCCATGTGGATACTAGGGATAAAAGCCTGGTCCTCTGGAAGAGCAGCCAGTGCTCCTAACTGCCGAGCCATCTCTTCAGCCTCCTCTGAGGAGTTTTAAGATGTTTTAGGCAGGATGTTCTAAACACGCTGCAGCAGGCTGAAAGGGAAGCAGGAGACTGGCTATCTATATGAAAGGCTAGGATACAGGGTCATAGTAGAGATGGAGAGGCTTGCCCTTAGGCCATGTCCACAGGACAATCAAAGAATCTGTCACACTGTCAGAAGTATTTAGTAAGGCAGGCAGGCGTGACGAAGCATGCTGTAGTCACGGCACTCTGGAGGCTGAGGCCGAAACTTTCTAAGTTTGAGGATAGCCCAGGTACATGACAAATTTCTCTTTTAAAAGCTCAGTGATGAAGTGCCTTCTTCGCCATGTGTAAGGCCCTGGATTCCTTCTTTAGTACCAAACCAGAGGAGGACAAAGATTTTGCGGTGGCAACACCTCCAAAGAACAGTGGTGTGCTGCCAGCTCACTGAGACAGTTTTCTAGTTGTTGGTGATTTTCCTGCCTCTGACAGTGGAGATTGATCTATCTATCTATCTATCTATCTATCTATCTATCTATCTATCTATCTATCTATCTTATCCTGTGGCTGTAAGACACTTGGAGGCAGTACCTTTTCTTATATTTATGTAACAGTATATAGCTTAGTTGTGAATATTAGGCTATTATAGTTGTTGATTTGTGAAGCTTAGCTATATTAATATGCTGTGGTCTTATGATTCTGGTCATAGCATTGCTTACTATTGTTTTATGACAAGGTTCACAACAGAACGAGTAAATAGAAAAAATCTGAAAAGCAAATATTATCTCACTGTGGTCAGCGATTACTTTCCAAAGCACTTTGATGGAGGCTTTTCTCATGAAGACAAAAAAGAATAAAGATATTCCAGGAAATTTCCAGAAAAGGATACTGTACCTTTAAGGAATGTATCATCACAATGTATCAGGGAGGGAAAAGCCTTTTCAGAGACACATCAAAGGATGGCTGGGATGAATGTACAAAGTAGCACGCACCTGCCCAGTTGTGTTTTCTATGGCTGCTTGCAGGCTTGCAGAGCGCTAGCCTCTTGTGCTGTTCCGATGCTCTTCTATAGACTGGGGAGTCAATAAAAGGTTACTCCTTTGAAAACAGCCCGTTTGTCCCTTCTTTTGTTCTTGTTCTTGCATACACTGTTGCATTCGTTAGTGACTCACACTGGCGTGGAGGTGGCAATTAAATGAAGGCGCTTCAGAAAAGATCACAACTTTTGTGTTAGTGGGTGTAACCCTGAAGAGGAGCCTCGGGGATCTTCTCTCTCGTGCTCTGACTCCACCACATTAAAACCAGGTAAGCAAACACCGCACACTTTAAAGCACAAGCTGCTGTCGGGGATGTCATTGCTCTTATACCTAACAATCGGCAAACCATCCAGGATGAGTAAGGGAGCGCCCGGCCAGGGGGAATGCACTCTGTAATAATCGTGCATTGTTTGATTGAGTCCCTTCAAACACACATTCAAAGGTCTCTTCAGCAGGAACAATTATCTCTAGGGACAATTATCTGTGAGAAAATGTGCCGTAAGCCTGAAATAAAAGCTCGGCTCTTCCTTACCAGTTACATTCTGTGGAGCCAAGAAGCTGGGAACTTGAAAGCTGTTCAAAGCTGAAAGTGTCTCAGACACTGAGATTAACATTAGAACCAGTTTCTCCACCCAGTTTTGACAGGCCTGTTGATCTCCAAGGAAACGTGTGATAATTAATACAGACTTCATTGACTTAAAAGTTCGAAGAGACAGGCCACTTGAAGCATTTTAGAGCTACGCTGGCTAACTCCACCTGAGACCTACTACTAGGTAGCTGGTTTGGGTTTTGTTTTAGGCGCAGTCTCATGTGGTCCAGGCTGGCATTGAACTATGTAACCAAGGACAGATAACCTTTAATTTCTGGTCCTCTCCTCTCTATCTCTTCTTCTCTGGGTTATGGATACACAGTGCTGGGGGTCAAACCCAGGGCCTGCTGCCTGCTGTCCAAGAGCCCTACCAATCAAGCCACACCCCTACCCTTCTGTTTTAAGGGTTTTGTACACACTTTTGTTACTCAGAGGCAAACCTCCATTTCTGCTGTCTTGAGCTGTTGGCGGGAAGCTCTCCCAACTACCACCAACCTATCTCCGAAACTATAAAAACCATCTATAGTTAGTGCACAGGTAGGAGCCAGAAGAAAACTTTAAAATGTGCAACCATCAGTCACAGAGGAGGGTGGGCTGCAATCTTTCAGGAACTACTTGTAGATTGGGGGGGGGTGGAGACAGTTGGTGTCTTCACTTCGGTACCTTCTGGAGAGCCCACCAAGCCGCGACAGACAGCTCCAAACTCAGGTCACACAGGCAGCCCTGGTCATACTTAATGAGTAACAAACAAAGCAAAAGCATGTTAAAGTAGGGAAAGGATTTGTAGGGAGGAAGGGAGATTGGCAGGGGATTGTGGGGGGAGATAAGGAAAGGCGGGAGAGACTCCGAATGTATTACGTACACCCACGGAGTTGTCAAAGGACATACTTAATTAACAAAAGAAATGTGCAAGTCATTACTCTGAGCATCAAGACTGCAATGTCCCAACAGGTCTAGGTGGACTTCATTTCTCTCCTCTGTTTAATGAACCGACCACACCTATGTTGACACAGTGACTCAAAGAAAAATAAGAGCGTGCATTTAAACATAAAGATCAACAGCAAAATGTACCACCCAGGAAAATCGTGCTACTGAGTGAGATCATGATGAACACTGGGCCAGAAAGGCTGGTAAGAGAATCACCAACTTAATAGTTCGGGTGCCAGTGACATTTCTGCCAAACCTCTCGTCTACCTCTAAGTTCCTGATGCTGACAGTGATGGCCAGCACTGGGAAAGGGAACGAAAATGGGAGGGCCGGGGAGACACATTCTGTCCTACGTCAGACAGATGTCTACCCTGTGTCAAAGGTCAGGCTGTCTTTGTTAAGTATACAGTTATGAAAAGTAGCTTCACATAAGGAAAGGATAAAACTATTAAACACCAATACTCCCTGATTAGTTTCTTGAGCAAGAATAGTCACTCTGAGGATAAAATTGTGGCAAATTTAAATGCAACCCAAACATAGACACGTGCAGCCACGTGTAGATACACGATGGGAGTCTGACCTTTAGACACTGGGCATGACATCATGTACAGATGTGTCAGACCGTGTTCTTAGCTCTTCTGGGACACGTGCAGCCGTGGGCCTCAGGTTGGACATACCTGATGCTAGTCCATGCTTCCTCTTTCTCTCTTGCAGTGTAACGTTCAAGCCCAGGGCCTGGGTAGACAAGCCTCACCATCAGCCGTCAGCCCATGCTTCTGACCTTAGACATTATCTACGTGGTTCCATTCCCAATGTATTTCAACATTTTCAAGGCATTCACAACATTTTTCCACAGTGTTGATTTCAGTGAGATACTTGGTTTGCATTTATAATTAATGTTTCCCAGAAACTGAAATAGAACAAGGTTCTTAAGTACTCTCCGTATCTTTCAACCATGGTCTTCCCTGAGTGCTTTGTGCCTTCACTTAAACCCTGCAATCCTTGTAACAGAAGACACACAGGCAATAGTAAGACGGTATTTTTGAGCTATATGGTTATCTGCCATGCTATATACCCTTAATTATAAGTTGACATCGTTAAATAGGGCTGCATAGTAGCTGTCAGGCCACTACAGGCAGGAGCTTAAGTTAGGAGGCATTTGCATTTGTGTGTGTGTGTGTGTGTGTGTGTACATGTGCGTGTGTGCACGTGTCTGTGTGTACAGTGCAAGTGTGTGTGTGTCCAGAGGTCAACATCGGGTGCTATCTTCAATTGCTTCTGAGACAGTGTCTCTCACGACATCTAGAACTCATCAACTCAGCTGGTCGGGCTGCTAGCAAAGCTCCAGGGATCCTCCTGCCTCTGCCTCTGCCTCTGCCTCTGCCTCTGCCTCTGCCTCCCAAGTGCTGGAACTGTGGGCACCCTGTCCTTTTGAGTCTTTTGTTATCTTAAAACTGCATAGTGGAATTTATAATATACTTAAAATATTAAGTGTAAAAAAAAAGTGAAGTGCGGTGGGATAGGTATGATACCTTTCATTAAAAGAACTTTAAAACTGCACTAAACTATTCTATATATTATTTATGGATTTAAAGACATAAATTAAGAAAAACAAATGGGACAGACTCACATAGATCAAAATGAGGACACTGGCCGCCCCTGGGGTCAGTGAAGTGAAACGAGGCAGGAGAGATACAAAGGGACTTTATCTGTATCTCTGATGTTTTATTTTTGAGAAGGAAAACCAAAGTTCACATAGCAAAGTGTTAGCATTGCTAAATTCACTCATTCAGGCTTTTTTTCACTCTGGGAATAGTTGGAATAATGTTGCTATAAATGAGAATCTTGAATCCCTCAAGCTATAGCCATCCTAGTGGATATGAAATGGTGCCCAGTGACCAGGATGGATGTGAAATGGTGCTCAGTTACCAGGATGGATATGAAATGGTGCCCAGTGACCAGGATGGGTGTGAAATGGTGCTCAGTTACCAGGATGGATACGAAATGGTGCCCAGTAACCAGGATGGATACGAAATGGTGCTCAGTTACCAGGATGGATATGAAATGGTGCTCAGTGACCAGGATGGATATGAAATGGTGCTCAGTGACCAGGATGGATATGAAATGGTGCTCAGTGACCAGGATGGATATGAAATGGTGCTCAATGACCAGAGATGTTTAGCGTCTTTCCATGTGCTCACCATCATCTACTCAGTCTGAATTTAAATTGTTTTCCATTGAGTTGACAATAGCTTTTTAAAAGAGATTTATTTATTTATTTATTATGTATTTATTTATTTATTATGTATTGTCTGTACTTCAGAAGAAGACATCAGACCTCATTACAGATGGTTGTGAGCCACCAGGACCTCTGGAAGAACAGGCAGTGCTTTTAACCGCTGAGCCATCTCTCCAGCCCTGAGCCATCTCTCCAGCCCTGAGCCGTCTCTCCAGCCCTGAGCCGTCTCTCCAGCCCGACATTTCTTTATACAATTTTTTTTGCACTAGACCCCTATCAGACAAAAGACTTTTAGATGTTCCCACCCATTCTCCGGTTCTATTTTCACTTTCTTCATTGGGTCCTTCCATGTACAAGCTTCAGTTTTCGCTCGGGTCTCGTACGTCTATTTCCCTTCTATAGCCTCTGCCTTATCAGAGTCCACTGCCAAATCCAAGTTCATAACAATTGATGTCAGGGTTTCGTGCAGTTAACTGACATGTAGGTTTTTGAATATTTTTTGAAGTTGGCATGGTTTCATTGTTTTGCATTAGATTTCCAGCTGTTTGTTCTGCCTTTTGCATAGGACGGTCTTGGCATGTGTCATCCAGACTGTCAAGTCTCTGCATTGGCCTATACCTTTATTGTAGCACTGTCCATAAAGCTCCAGGGGCTATAGAGAACAAGTTGTAAACTGTTTCATCGTGACACAGGGTTGATGCTCTTAGTAGCTACTGGATGTGCAGTACAGGGCCACCTTACAGCCCAGGCAACAAACGGGATGCTTGGCTTCTTGTAAGTAACTTTAGATTGGAATTTTAAATTGTTTATGTTTTACGTGGTTTTTCTAGCTTCTTCTTGCTCAGAGCTATCATTTTTGCTCTATTCCGTATGTTTATCATAACTTATAATCAAATTTTACCCTCTCCTTTTTGAGACGAGGTCTTACCACATAACCCAGATTGGACTTGAACTCAGGATCCTCCTGTCTCAGGCGAGCGCTAGGATTGCAGGCATGCATCGCCGCACCCAGCTCTATCTCATTCACTGCCTTTGATGCCTCTGTGAATCAGAGAGCTGAACTACATTCACTCAACAAGCATTCTGTTCGCTGTGGTTGGGAGGAACCTCTAGTGGCTTCCCTACCCCCAAACTGCGAACTGAAAGGGTACGTATGTACACTGCTAAATATAAAAGAAAATGACACTCTCCATGGTGTCATTACCCAGATGGACACTGTCCTGGGACCTGCTGAACTTCACCCTGCCCACCTGTGTGCCACAGGTACTCCAACAAGTGTCCTCAACCCCCGGGATGCCTGTATCTACAGAGGGATGGGAGGGATGTGCGTCATCTTACAGAGTCCAGGCGGGCTCACTGCATGCTCCGCAAGCCACCCGCCCAAACTCTTCTCTTTAGATGCCCTCTTCTAAAGGACCCACCCAAACAAGCACGCTAACTATTGACTCACTCTTTCGGGTTCACTGCGAATGTGTGCTCTACGGTAGCTTTTGGTAAGCCTCCGACTGGAACATGCACAAATGTGTTCCTGTGTGCTCCCTAACAGTTCATGAGTGTGACCTCCACACAGAGCTCAGTCAACGCAGCCACGAATGCATTCCTGAGCATATAACATGAAATTCTTCTGCCGGTTATTCCTCTAATGTAAGTGCCTGTCTGACTTTATCTGTTTATTTAAATAAGGTTTTTATGTTGCTTTAAAAGTGACAAGTACACACACACACAAAAAGACAGGGATACTTTTGTGGTAATATAAAGAAGGAAGTACGAATTCAACAAAAGGAGTTAGGGATGCTTTCGCCAAGGAATTGATAGCTGAATGAGACCTTGAAAGATGAACCGGGGTTTTAGCAGATCTTGACAGATAGTGGAGGCAGGAGGTATGGGCCAGCAAACAGACTGCACTTGAGGAATACAACCAATGTTAAATGAGAAACATTACTTAACTTTTTATTTTAATTAAGAATATGTGTCTGTTGTCGGGTGTGTGTGCACGGAGGCATGGATGCCTACAGAGGCCAGAGGTATTGGGGTCCCTAGAACTGGAACTAGAGGTGATTGTAAGCCAGCAGACATGGGTGTGGGGAATTGAACTCGGGTCTTCTACAGGAGCTGTATGCACTCTTGACTGCTGAGCGTCTCTCGAGTCCCTGAGACAGATTTTTGAAAGCATCCACCACCCATTCTGAGTCTTGGAGCTCATCTCTCCCACTTCCTGTCTTTTTCCTCCCAGAAGCGATTGTAAATGCCTTTGAAGAAACTGATCTCACGATTGAAGAAACATGCATTTCAGGGCTGCAGTGCAGCTCAGCCGGGAGAGTGCTTGCCTAGAATGCATGAAGCCCTGGGTTATATTTCCCCAGCACTGCACCACAGGGCCTGGTGGTGCACACCTATAATCCCACCACAGGGGAGGTAGAGCCAGGAAGATCTAACATCAAAGTCATTCTCAACCACATAAGTGAATTGAGGCCAGATTGGTCCACACTGGATCCTGTCTCAGCAAACACATGAAGAAAACAAACTATGCCTTGTATACCCCTCTGACTCTTCCACTGTGAACTACAAGATCTTGGGCAAGTCTTTGGAGTGTGTGTGTGTGTGTGTGTGTGTGTGTGTGTGTGTGTGTGTGTGCGTTTACACGTGCACTTGCCTATGTTTATGTGTGTGAAGATTATAAGTCAATATTGGGTATATTTTCCCTATTGCATTTCACATATATTACTATTTATTATTATCTTGCGTGTAAGCCTTTGAATCTCTTTGCTCTTGCTTTTTCAGGTGCAAAATAAGAACAACAATGGATCGAGTAAGGGTTAATGATGCAATACAAGAACTAGCCTCATCGATTCTGCCACGTGTTGAGTTTTTCTCTATTAATTACTTATTTTCTTTGATATAAAGTTCCATTAGACTGTCACTGGAGTTGAAGGGCTTCCCGTGAACACTTGAGGTCTGTCCTGCAGTTAATTCAGATTATTCTCGTCACTGGAGAACTTCCACTTTTATTGGGCTCCACTCACTGTCAGCAGCAGCCAGAAATGAATCTGTTAACAAAGAGCCAGGAGAGCGGCCTGCTCCCGCCTCGCAGTTGATGCCGGTTAGAAATAACCCGAGAGCTCCCTAAACGAAGATGGACTGCCTCTGTAATGGGGTGCTGTCTATAAAGCAGGAAGAAAAACAAACAAATAAAAGGCCCATTAATGCGAGGCGCTGACAAAGCTGTGCTTCCAAAGCCCTACAGTGGGCATTTTCAGGAGCCCTAATAAAATGAGTGGCCAATGAGAGGAGGCTGGGGGTGTTCGAGCCCCGAAGTTTAGAGGTGCTGGCCCACGGGAGCAAGAAGTTTCACTCTCAACAGAGACAATCTGGCTGTTTTCTATGAATGAGCAATGTTCCCAGGCACCATGGGGCTTTTAGCTTCCTTCTCAAGAAAGCACCAGGGAAGGAGAAAGAAAAGGAGGGGAAGGGAAAGGAGGAGAGGGGAAGGGAGGGAAAGAGAAGGGAGGGGAGGCACTTTCTAAAGGATTCCTTAGTGTGAGGCTGCCATCTACAGCCTAGATAAAATAGTAGGGGGAGGTTCAATCTTTCCAGTTATTTCTTTGGGAAGGTACATGCTCATTAGCCCTCATCAAGGTTGGTTTTTTTTTTTTTTTGATTTTTTTTCCCCCTGAATTCCCTAGTACTATCTGAATGTCCCTGAAAGGGAAACCCTGTAAAGATGCTGCTCCCTCAGGTGGGTTTTCCATCATGACTACAAAAACCATTGCTAAGATTCTGTGATGGGATGATGGGGTGAACTCACACTGGGGTGCACAGCCATAGAGTCACACACAGTCAGGTGACCAGAATTCATCCCTGACTCCCTGGACATGAGTTCCACTGTTCCTTAAACTGATGGCAAATAGAGGGGAAGAAGATGGCAGCAGAGGGCCTTGCTTCAGAAGGCAGATGCTGCTTCAGTGATAAGCATCTGGCTGACCTGTCAATCACATGCGTGAGATAGAACACTTCCAGAAATAGCATACCTATCGTTTATAGCATCTGACTTATTCCCTCTACTTCCTATCCATTCTCCTTCCCTCAGCCCCCTCTCTGCTTGATCTTATTATTACTAATTATTTTCTCTTGTTATAAATTTGATTGCTATACTTAAATTTCCTAGGCCACATCCTGCATCCCCAGTTTCTCCCACATCTCACTGTGGGGCATCTTATTTTCCTCGTGCTAAGTCTGCTTCTCAGACCTCTCTCTGCTCACTGAAAAGCAACCATAATTAGTGCTTATGATCTCTTCAAAGCACCACATTGGGTCAGTTGGTTCATTTGATTTTTAGTGAGAGCCTAGCTCCTGAGCCTGGGAAATGGCTCAGTCAGTGGCTAAAGCACCAGGCAAGCTTGAGGAGCAAAGTTACCCCAAATCCACACAAAGTTGGATGTGGTAGCTCACATCTGTAACCCCAGAACTCCCACAAGATAGGAGGCAGAGAGAGCAGAAACCCCAGGAGCTTCTGGGCCAGCTAGCTTGGTATATGCAGCAGGGAATAACAGAGAGACCCTGTCACAAACAACACATAAGGCAAATATTGACACCAAAAGTTGTCCTCTGACCTCCACACCTGAGCACACACAGGCGCACACACACATGTTTGCACACAACTTTCTTTTTAAGCTACTATTTGTCTAAACACAGATGAAGATCTCAGGAAATTTACAGGTCAGAGTAAAGCTACACAGATGATCTCAGGAAATTTACAGGTCAGAGTGAAGCTCTGTGCTCACTCACGTTTGCAGCGACGGGACAAACTCGCTAACCAGGTGTCACACAGCCACCTTTGCTGCCAGGTCTACTCTCCTTTGAGAGTCTAGAAATCACACAGGGATGGACTGCATTGCCACCTCCTGACCATCTCAGGCCATCTTAGTGCTCTGCAGGAGTCCGTCACTCAGGCCAGTAGAGTTCCTATCAGGAATATTAGGCCTGTCCCCTTTACCTGTCTAATGAGAGATTCGTTGTAAAGTGGTGAATGATTTCTCAAATTGAATAATGAGAACAAGCCATGGCCACCTAGTCCTGCTCAGAAGAAAGTGAGGTATGTTAAACAGTGTTCCCAGTGTTAAGGAAAAAGGGTCTTGATTAATTTTAAAATTATCAGATTTTAAATACAAAGTATACATTGCTAGACAGACATTCAGTATACAAGCTATTCAACTTTTTTATGAAAGTAAAGTGCCAAGAAAATGCTTGCCAGCAACTTCATTGCAAAGTAGAAAAATCCAGCTAATTCTTTCATTAGTATTCTACAAAATACTTAGGATAAAAGTATAAATATTTTAGCAATTATTACTTACCATTTTTAATCATATCTACATTTTTCAAGACAGGAGTAAGCAGGACTTTTTTTTTTATTTTTTTGCTTTTCAAGCCTTCAAGAGAAAAATGTAACTACCATTCCTTCTACCCCAGATACTTTCTGTGGGTATGATTATTTTATTTGGGTGCTGTAAGACCCAGTGCCTCAAGGATTCTGTCACATGCTCTACTGCTGTGTTACATCCCCATCCTGGACTTGGTATTTTAAACTGTCCATTAAAGTGAAAAAAAAAACCTCAAATAAATTCATTTGAATTGTATTTAAAATATGTTCAGAAGTAAGTACACATGCTCTCCTCGGTGTCTTGCTCATCTTTATCATATTATAAAACCATTAAAGACACATTAAAAATATTTTCTTTATCATGCAAATGCAAAAAATTTCCAGGTAAGATTTGGTAGGTGGTAGATTTCAATTAAAACTGAACATGTGCCTGTATGAAGATCCAATTATTTTATTAACCCTGAACAGTTTACAACCAAAACAAGGTCTTAAATAAAAGATAATCCATGCATGAGGTTAAGTCCAATAAACAAATCAGGAGCTTAGGGCATGGTCTAGATTTTCCATCTTGTGTTTTAAAAAAATACATCTATGGTGGCATGAGGAGGGCCAAAGGCCACGGAATTATAGTCTTCCCGGAGGGAAGTTTATGGTAGGTGAACTGTGTCGCAACATGGCTATTTTTAAAAACATATCTAACTAGAATCCTGTTAGAAAATAGTATATAATCTTTTCCTTGCTAACACCATATTTAAGGTATATTGAAAAGGGAAATAAACAAGTGTTAATTTCAGCCCAGAGGAGATGACACTAGTTGTTGACAGTGGCCAGGCCTCTGACCTGTCATTACAAAACTCCAATCATGATCCCAAGTATCTGTGTGAAAATTCCCACTGAAACCAGAGCGCATTCACTGCAAAGCTTACGACATCATTTGGCCCAATCTGCCTTATATTTTTGAAGGATTTCTTGTTATAACATTCACCTGTTTTTGTTTAACTGACAAAAGGAGAAGGAGAAAGTTATGGTCTCATCATGATTTAAAAAAAAAAAAAAAAGTAATTGCAGATAGAAACGGGAGTCACCCAGCACCACAGGACAGATTTAGACTCAATGACCGCTCCTGGATAACCGTCACCGGCCGAGTCTGTTTGGAGTTTGAAAGGAGCCCTTAGACGAATTATTCTGTTCCGGAAAAACGGCTCTGATAGGATCAGGGAATTAGAGTCAGGGATGATCTAGCCAAACCCAAAGTCCTTCTTTGTAAAGAGACGGAGTCTGAGGAGGTTAACTTGTGCACCCAAGGTCACAGATTAAGAAAGAACTAGATGGAAACCTCGTGGCTCCCAAGCAGGCCTTTCTTTCACTCACTCTCTAGATGGTCACGTGTTGAAATAGCAACATCTGCACGTGTGGTCACTTCATGCTCAGCAGGGGCTTGCAATTTAAAATATTGTAAATTATCTTCCATCTTCAAAACCTTTTCCCCTACAGCAGTTTCCTGAGATATCTGGTGATTAACTTGGCCACAAAGCACAACTTGGGGGAAGACGGGACCAGTGGGGTTAGGGAAAATGGTCAGACAACTTCATTACTGCGCCCCATGAAATCTGGGGTCTCAAAACTCAGACATGTGAACGAGATGTGAAATCCACATCACTATAGCATGCCACCGAGGGTGAATTGGAAGGAAAGAAACATTCTAGAAAAGAAAAACCACACTTGCTATCGAAAGCCGTTGAAAAAGTGTTTATAGTTTAACCCAAAAATTCTATCTGGGAGTCAAGTATTATATCAATATAAGCTAAGGTCCAGAAATAGAATTCTGCAGAGAACTGTTCATTGCAGCATTTACTATAATAAAGTATGCTAAACGTCAATAAAGAAACAGTTATGAACACCAGAGACTAGTCATTTCAAGATCATCATTGCAAGTAATAAGACTTTAATACAAAATATATGTGATACAGTTTGATGTCCAAATTATACACATGGTGTCTATTTTTTCAAATGTAAAAACTAGACTTAGGAAAATATAATATTTGTTTTTGGATACCAAAATATGCGCAGGTTTTGCTATAACCCAGTTATTGACAGAAAGCATATATTGCTATTATAGTAGAACATGTATAATACATATTACTACTGAAGCAAACATAGAATGAGCTAGTCCATAAAATAACAACCCTGAAAGTATAACCCACATGGGCTTCAGGCTCTGAACAGCACACTGAGTGTCACCATTTCTCATGGAGTCGGGTACGATTGATACCTACTATGATACATAGCTCTTGGAGAGCCTATAGAATATCTGTCCCTCTAGAACTTAGCCACGCTTTGATTTGCTTCATCAGCCAGCACCAATTCAAATTAAACTGCGCCCGTCTCCCAAACTTAGCTCGGGTAGAGAGGCTACCCTGGCTACCTGTTGAGGCTTTTCTAACTCAAGTCAGCCATGTTTTCTTTGTGTACTATGGCAGCATTTAAACCAGTGGTTTGCAACCTAGAGGTCGTGACCCCTCTGGGGTTGAACAATCCTTTCATAAGGGTCACCTAAAACCACCAGAAAACACAGATAATTATGATTCATAACGGTAGCAAAGTAGATTTATACAGGAGCAACAAAAAAAATTGTGTTTAGGAGTCACCAAAACCCAAGGGTCGCAGTATAGGAAGGTTGAGAACCACCGATCTAAACTCACACAAGCCCAGAAGGGCCACAGCCTCTCCCTTACACAAAGCCCCTTACTATCGAGGTTGTGACCCCGATGTGTAAGGAGAACAAACACTTTGAATTGTTCAAAAGGCTAACAGAACACAGCACCGAGTAAGAAAACAAGGCCTGTGAACTTTTAAGCCAATATGGTCTTCGTGTACCTAAAGAACGTTCAAGGGGAATTTGAAATCGCTGCCTCTCACCTTGGGAAAAAGTCCCTCTACCGCTTATACTTTGGAACAATGAGGCCTGAGAAGACCGCACTGTTCTGTCAGCGCCGTTCGTGCTCCGGGTTCATGCTCCGGCCTTTGAACCGCCGACGATGCTTTCCTGACCAGGTCTGGATGAGACAGCCATGAAGGCAAACTGACAGGCCCGAGATGCTGCTGTCAGAGATTTGCGCGTCAATCAGCGAGACTCCAGATGGCATCTGTTCTCAGTGATCATGTCACTTAGCATCAACGTCACATTAAATCCGTGCAGTAAAAATGGGATCATTCCCCCATCTTTACAAGCAGCGGATCTCTGATTTTTGTCCCGGGGCCTCTCTTGCTGGGGCCCAAACACAGCGCAACAGTGTCTCCTGCTGCCTAATTGCATGGCTGACACGTGCAGGTGGGAGGGACACGTCCGGATGAAGAGCACCGGGCTTCTTCCCCCCGCGCCACTTGGCACTGTTCCCTCTATTCAATTTCAACATGCTTATGTTTTGTCCCTGCTCATCCCAGAGTGTAAGAATATCATTCTCGCTGGTACCAGAACCTTTCTATTACAAAGCAATTTCTCAATTCTTTTCATTTTTTCCCACATTTCCCCCTCACCCCCAGTCCTCACCCAGAATAAGTGAAGCAAGGCGGCCAGCTGTCTAAGCAACAGAACCACTAGGAAGCAGAGGTACCAGACAGAAAGGGCCTGGTGCTGGGATGCGTTCTTACCATGTCACAGGCTGGGCACAACAGTCGGTAGGAACTCTTTCTGGAAGAGAGCCACTGTAACCACAAGAATACAAGTTTCCGTCTTTGTATGGCTTCAGATCCTCAATGGAGGAAGAACCGCCTGGAAACAATCACGCGCAAGCGTCTATCTTCCTCGGGATGGAATTTTGCGAATCCAGAGTGATAAAAAGAAGTTGTGACTTCTGACATCGCCGAATAATTTCCAAGGGACTGTTGGGATCAGTCAGCTTCCTTTCCCCACAAATAAATCCAGCATGTTTATGCTCCACACCATATGTCAAAAAAGGCGTTAACTTTCCCAAAAATATCTGGTCATTTTTCTGATCTTTTAAGATCTGCTGCTGGAGGATTTTACTGGTCTTGCCTTTCAGGAAAGACAAGCAGGGGACACCCACCTGAGCTGCCAAAGTCACTGCTCCCTGAGTGCAAAGGATAGTTTGCTCCAGTTAATATCTACTCGGGCAGCTGAGTGAAGCCACTGCCTTCCTGTGATCGCCCAAGAGCTAGAGGGGTAGTTAGGGGATAGAAAGAAATGCAGTCCACTGGTAACTTCTGGTCCCTGAGAAGAAAAACAGTCTAGGGTGGAGCTCAGTATACATAGGGCTTGCTTAGCTCTTACCCGGCCTGGCTTCAATCCCTGGCACGGTAGGAACCAGCCGTGGTGGCATGTACCAGTAATCCCAGCAATAGGGAGGTAGGGATAGGAAGGTCATCCTTGGCTACATAGCAATTTCAAGTTCAAGGCCAACCTGGGCTATAGGAAACCCTGTCTCACTCCCCATAACCCACAGAAAGAAACAAAATAGCTCTTTGTAGTAGGATGGGGCCTGGATCTGGATTGCGGCCACTTCCTGCTGATCTCTGAAGACCCATTTGCTAAAATGCTCTGAGATTTCCATTCTGAAAACGCAGCAGCCACACACGTTGAGAATGTTGTAAGAGTCACTGTGTTTGTTGTCTTTGCACCAAAGCACTAAGCATGACAGTGGATCACGACCGAGTAAGATAATTAGCCGACCGTTTTGAACTTGAAACTGTGGACATGCTTTCTTCTGTATCCTGCATTCTTCCTTCCTCTTATTGGCTTAAGCCTCGTACTGAACGTTCTAATGAGTCAGTCTGCGTGAAAGACAGACATTTTCAGGGTGAGCAGGATTTACCCTTCCATTTGCCACTTCCTCTCAGCACCAAGAATGGCTGCTTCATCCTAATGTGGTGTCTTTCATGTCTTGGGTAGAAAGGCCGTGGGCTAATCTCCAGGTTAGAAGAGCATTTGATCACTGATTTCAACAGGAACACTGTCGTCAGTGTCATCAGAGCAAAAGACAACGGCTCATGCCTGCTGTAGACACAGCTAAACCCTCCATCACCGGGCCTATTAGTCAGTGTGTTTGCTCTTGCAGTCTGAGCTCTGAGCTCATGCCGTGTATAATCCTCTAAACAAAGAACATTCAAGTTCCATTCCCCAAAGGCCCATGGCTGAGACCATCCGTGCCCCTCCATTTTTCTAACACTGAGTCTACCCTGAGAAGATAAAATGGTTTTAAAGTAGAAATAAGAATGAAGTAACAATGAAACTCATAAGATATTTTAAATGTATTTACTGAGGTTCCCCACTGTTGTTCTTTTTAATTAATTGGGGTCCCCGCAGCTGCTATGGGTCCCCATGGGTGGCAGAAGACAGATCTCCAGTGGCGGTGGGTCCCCAGCAGCTTGCGCGGGAGACCATGGCGGTGAATGGCGGCAGGCGGCGGCAGGTGCATGAGACCAGACGGATATTAAAGTTAAGCATTTATTAGATGGATTATGGAGGGAAAGAAGCAGAGGGGAGAGAGAGGGAAAGAAAGGAAAGAAGGAAGGGGGGAGGGGGAGCCTCTCCCAAGAGCGGTGGGGACAGAGAGAGAATGAATGAACCTGCAACTGCAGACTTGCAGGCAGAGGAGGAGTGGGCATGGCTTGCCCTTAAAGGGACAGAATCCATTACACCCACCCCCCAGAAAGATGTGGTGTTTAAGCCATAAGGAACTTAAACTGTAGTGGACACAGGAAGTGAGAGAGGGATAAAATGACAAGGCCAATTCGGTAACGAAAACAAGAACCTTACGTGAGGTGGAGGATTCCTCTCTGGATAAAGTTGTTCCCATCCAGTATCAGGCTTCATCATTGACAGCCAACCCCTTTGTGTTGTCAGCCCTTGACACAAGGATGGCCTTAGAGTATTTGACAAATGAGAGAATGGGTGGCCAACTGCCTTCTTACGAAGGGTGAAGGGCAGGTCCTTCGGTATCAGAAAGAAGGGCCTGGGCTGGGGAGATGGCTTACTGTGCAAAGGCCTTGCCATGTAAGTGTGAGGACCTGGGTGTGAATGCCCAGCACCCTCCTGAAGTTGGATGGACAACAAGAGACTCTGTTTCAGCAAGATGGAAGGTGGGGGCCAACACCTGAGGTTGCCCTCTGACCTCTCACACATCTGCATGTGTGCATACACACACACACACACACACACACACACACGATAAATTTAAAAATAAAAAATTGCCCTAGGTAGATTTCTTTTCAGTTGACCCTCTCTCTCCCTCCCTCCTTCCCTCCCTCCCTCTCTCCCTCCCTCCCTTCCCTTTTTCCTTTCTGTGTGTGTGTTCCAGCATACATGGGGTGCACACAGAGGTCAGAAGAGGATGTTGGATCACCCAGAACTGTAGTTACAGGTGGTCGTGAGCCACCTGATATGGGTGCTAGGAACCAAACTCTGGTCCTCTGCAAGAGCATCAAGTGACCTTAATCACTAAGTCACCTCTCTGGACTCCTTAGGTAGATTCATAGAGTTTGTAAACTCAATTCCCAGTGGATCTTAAACTTTTATTTCACATAATTTGCAGTGTTTTTACAGAAGTCTTTCAGGCAAATACGTAAAAGAGCATATTATTTTTCTATGTGTATTAGGGTTTATTTTTTAAACCTTAACCACAAAGGAAGCTGATCTTGCTCAGAGGGAACACGTTTGGAGTCCTCACTGGGCTTGGGGTCAACAACATGCCTAGTGTGTGTTTATTGAGGACAGTACGGAATATCTTGGCATATGCTCTCCATCCATTAGTGAGCAAGCACGTGGATCTGCATTGGTATCAGACAGTTTGTTGGCCCCTGAGGCAGGATTATAAGTGATGTACAAACAAGGCAAAAATAAGGGAACCATTTAAAAAGCACACCATTAGTCAGAGGAAAGCCACCACGCCAGCTAGCATCTACATGAAACACACCACCTTGTGGAATGAAAGCTAACCGCTTTCCTGTGTTCTACTGCTTATGAATGATGTCATCACCATGATTACATGAAGAAGAAATGTCTTAGCTCCAGATGGCAACCATCCCGCCCCCTCGGGAAGTGCCAGAAATCATAAGCAAGCATAATTTTTGTTCGATTCAATTGTGTAAAAACACATTGCCATTGTCCACGAAGGGGCGGGGGTGGGGGGAGAACACTGTTTTATCCCATTCCTCTTGTTAGTCTCTGCTAATGTATTTTCTGTGTGGTTTATTCCTTCAGAACAGTTTAGATGGAACCAGAACAGACTGCTAGGGACCTCGTTTCTGTTTCTAAGGCAGCTTTGAGATTTGAAAATTTGATGTTTCAAACTTTCTTATATTCACACACAGATGCTGGTCTGCCCCTCTAACCCTTGACCCCAGGTACTCGAATAATTACAGAAGGTGGAGAATTCTTGTTTGGTGACATCCATATGTTAAATCTCTATCTCAAAGCTGACTAATCCCAAGATAGCTTGAATTGGAAAACCATACAGCTCAATGTCTTCCTTCTTACAATTAGGAACCTAAGACTTAAAAAGGTTAATCAAGTCACCCGCGGTTATACCATCAGCGAACTGCTGAGCTGAGCCTCAGGCCTTCTCTACCTCCCAGTGCAGCACCATACTGTTGTTTAAAACTGGAGTGAATCTGAAATGGGCTTTCCAGACAGGCCAGGTTATTGCCCTGCTCTCTCAAAAGCTGCCTGCCTATTCCTCGTAATTTTTTACATTTCATGTTTTAAAACTGATGCTAAATCCCACTCAGATGAAAAAAAGACATCTTATCCACTCCCTAAATGTTATTTTTTTAAAAAAGAAAACAATATGCATTTGACTTTGATATTTGGACTGTTGTGTGCATATTTTTAAGACCAAGATAATGGAAACACTTCTGACTTTTCCATTAGCTATAAAAGCCATGTATTTGCTTCAAGACGAGAAAACAATCTATGCATTTAATCTGTTGCACATATGAATTCTGCCAGACACTTGGCAGGTCTACAATATATAAGTCTGATGACAGCTATCTTGCAATTTCTAATTGAGTGAGTTTTAAATAATTGTGCAAAAGCCATGTTCAGTGTGTACTGCCATGAAGAAGCCAGATAGTGGGCAGGGATCTTTCACTGCAGCCGTTAATAAAATCCAAATTCTAGTTAGTAGTGCAGTCAGCTGCAACCCACGTGCGCTATCCCATGCAAGAATTTGATACAAGTGATTTGTTTGAGAAAGCAGACTCTGATGTTAAATCCATACGGGTTGATATTTAAACAACAACACTAACCACATCTTTGCTTTGCTGCAATTCTCCCATAGAACAATCAGTCCACAAGAACTCTCAGTGTTGACTGCATGCAGCTCCCTTCTTCAGAGAAAGCTTTTTTAAAAAAAAAAAAAATTAGAATACCATTTGCACCATTTCCTTTGTTTAAAAATGGGCATAAAATTAAGAAAAGATGTTTCTTGTCTGATTCATAAAGGGTAAACAAAATGTTCTTGATTCTCAGACGTGTCTAATAATAAATTATTAAGCAAAGAACATCACTTCTTTTAAAGAAAATGTACACATTTGGATCATGTTAAATAGCTCCCTTATTAAGTTTAAGCTGGCCCAGCCTGCATTAGCACTAACATGTATTCACATGGCTCCTTTGGTAGAGTGCATGCCTAGCATGTCCCGAGGCCCAGGTTTGAGACCCAGCGTGTTATAAACTGGTGTGGTCGTGGGCACCTCTAGTTCTAGCACTCTCAGGAGCGGGAGAGGCAAAAGCTCAAGGGCACTGTTTGAGATCCTGTCTCGAAAACGAAACAAAAAGCTATCAACCATTTAAACCAGATTAAAATAAAAAAACAAAAACAAAAAACTATAATTCTTTACTCATTTTTTGGATCCTAACCAGAATTTTAAGAAACAGCACATTACACATTGTCTTGAATAACTACTATGTAAGGCAAATTCTACTTCAGCCAGCCAAAAAAAGAAAAGAAAAGAAAAAGGAAAAAAAAAAAAAAGAGACAGGGTCTCGCATTTCTTAGACTGGTTTGAACTTGGCCTGTAGTCAAAGATGACCTTGAACTTCAGAGCCTCCTGCCTCTACCTCCCCCAGTGCTGCAATCACAGGTGGGTCAGGACATCTGCCAAAGCTTATTTCTTATTCTCAGTCACCACTGAAGGCAATGATTTGAGATTAGAGCAACTGCAGAGATTAGTTCTGGCCTCCTCAGCGTTTGTTCGGAGTTCTCTTTCTGGCTCATATCTTGGCAGTTCTTAGCTCTTGGGCGCTCTCCTACCATGGAGCTTATTTTCTGCACTTACAGCTTCCCAGAAGGAAGCAAGACTCATGCTGGCGGCTAACAAAGGAACATGTAAGCTAAGCCTCTCTAAATATTAACATCAAGACGCCTAAATATCACTGTGCAAATCCTATTGGGATTTACTTCCCTTGATTACTTGGTGAGAACAGGAATTCTTGCTCCTAAGATGCTCTCTAGAGCTCTTGAGAAATTAGCATTAGCCGATTAATGGTACTGTTTAGTCTGCTCTGCGTGAGATGTTGGTTCGCGTGTAGACGAATGGAGACCCGCCAGCACTTCCCTCAATTCTCCTCATTATGTGTTTTCTTTCTGATGGTTCTCACATCCTTGACAACATTTCTCTTGGATAAGTTTTGTTTTGAATGCACTTTGTCTTCTCAGTGCAGTGTAAGGTGCTCCCCTAGAATCTAGAACATAGTTTAGAGGCCCCGAGAAAAGTCCTGTGAACAAAGGCTGCTTGGGAGATGCTTAACATCGAGTGAGGCGTGGTGAGGGACAGAGCGAGAGTTAAAACTTCTGATGAGCTGGAACAGACTCCACCTACCTTAAAGCAAATGTCATGAAATTCATTAGGAATAAACACAAGAAAAGCCCCACAAAAGAGACAGGGTGGAGGCACACTAGCTTGTAAATTGGCAGAAAGAAACAGATTCATGGTTTTAAATATATATGTGTATTACTTGAGCTGTGGGTGCCCCTCAGCTGGTAGAGTTGTTCACCTGAATGCCTGAAGCCCTGGGTTCAATACCCCATACTTCAGAACTCGGTAGAGAGGTGTGATATCCCTAAACTTCTGGCACTTTGGATGTAGAGGCAGGAGGATAAGGTCGTCCTCAGCTTCACCACGAGTTCAGGCCATCTGGGGATATATGAGACCCTGCCTCAGAAAAAATACATATTGCTGATTTGTATGAAACATAGGCCTGACTCCTTTCTCATTTCCTTTACAGGAAAATTCCTGACGTTGGAAACAAAGGGGTCTTGCATCCTAGTTTTTTCTTTGCTAATCAAATCAAGGCAGAAGAAAAATCACATGTCAGGGCACCAAGGTTCTTTTTTTGTTTTGTTTTGTTTTGTTTTTGTTTTTGTTTTTTGTTTTTCGAGACAGGGTTTTACGGTAGCTTTGGAGCCTGTCCTAGAACTAGCTCTTATAGACCAGGTTGGCCTCGAACCCACAGAGATCCACCTGCCTCTGCCTCCCAAGTGCTGGGATTAAAGTTGTGCACCACCACTGCCCGACTGCACCAAGTTTTAAAAACAGTAGCAGTGGCACACTCCTGTAATCCTAGCATTTGGGAAGAAGAGGCAGGCGGATCTCTGTTGTTCAAGGCCAGCCTGGTCTGCAGAGGGAGTTCCAGAACAGCCAGGGCTACACAGAGAAACCCTGTCTTGAAAAAACTAAACTAAACAAACAAACAAACAGAAACAGTAGTGTAATTTGGCTCCATACCCGTAATGACATAATCAAGTAGGGGTATGGCAAAAATGTGATCACTGATATAATCTATAATCCCTGGAAATTAATAGCAGCTCCCAGCAAAGCCCAGCCCCTAAAAGGAATCTGGACAAGGTATAGGTATTAGAGTTAGTAACTGGACATATTCTATCAGTCTCCCCTTGTCCTTTCCCATGTCAGACTCAATTACCAAGCAGGAAAAAAAAAATCCCAATAGTGCTGCCATAGTCCAGAGGCAAAGGTCATGGAAGCTGGTGTCTATAGGGTAGGTCACATGACAAAGACAGAGCTGAGTCACAGGGCAACTTTTTGGAAATGAAGTAAGAACTGGAAAATACTCAACTCTGTAACAAGGAGTCAAAGATACAGAAAACTGTTGAAGGGGGCATCTCAGAAGGCCAAGATGCTAGGGAGAGCAGTCACGTGGTAGGCTAACCTGCTCCTGCCATCTTTGCGTCTGCTGATGGCTTGGCTCTGCTCTGAAGGAGTAGAAAGAACCAGAGCTTTGGAATCATGTTCATGATGTGCGCTCAGCCTGGCTCTCCCAACTGCCAGCTGTGTGACAATGGCCAAGTCCATTAGCCTCTCACAGCTCTGTCGTCAAGCTACAGAAGTAGCTTGGGTATTGAGTACTTAGCACAATGCCTGACTTCTAGCAGGGGATCTAAATGACATCTATTATTGTTGCTCTTAATGGGGAAGTTAGATGTATTTCTGCGGTTCTTTTCTTAACATCATTTCCCTTTGTCCACAATGCATATTTTGACATAGCAGACCAGTCGGAAGGCATTGCCTGTGCAGGGAGTCATGGGCTCTTCTTGACTTCAGTGAGCTGACCAATTCCATCTCACAGAGGTTGGCCCCTTAGGGATGTGGACTGGGCAGAGGATCGGGTTCATGCTTCTGTCCAGAAAGGCGTTTACAGTGAACCAGGCTAGAGTAACTTCACTTTGTAGTGCTATTTGGCCAAATTACAGCGATGATCAAGTTTTTGCTGGTTTCCGGGCTGTGTCCTCTATGTTATACTCTTTCTGAAGCTCTTTGAGAAGAACACACGTGCACGCAGAGACTGCAGGTAAGGGAAATGAAGTTTTAACTGATTCCCGACTGTATACACCTAAATGAGCTGTGCCTCCAACCAGAAATTCCCTTGGGAAGCTAAACAAACATCCAGCCATCTTGCCATAGCTCAGAACATTCTGGAATTTCTCCTCTGGGAATTCCAGTTTATGAGCTATATGAAGAGCCAGGCTTATTTACAGTCAGATCCAATTTTTCACCGCTGATGGTGATTCCCAGCTTGATTCTCCACCTTGGCTCTGAATGGTTTTGCTATTTCCAGAAAACCAAACCTGAAAAGGAGACCGCTATACAGAGGATGTGGACGAGGATATCACATATCCTAAAGACAATCCCACCAAGCACTCCAGAATCTTGGATAAAAGATGAACATCCACCATGGCAATAAGCTCACCAAGGGCCATTCTGCTAACTATTGGCAATTTGGTCTTTCAAACAACTTTGCCAAAAAGTGTTTGCCCAATGTCTTTCTACTGAAAGCCAGTGTCTGGGGATCCCAAGGTGTGCATGGCAGATCGTCTCATGAGACGTCGTCCAGTGAGGAAGCCAAATGATAAAGAGCCATGAAAGGGGCGCAGAGAGCGGAGCTAGTGTCAGGACGTCAGGACAAGGAGAGTGTCCCCAAGGAGACTCTTCATGTTGAGGTCAGAGCAGGAGAGTCACAGGTATTGTGGGGACAGAGAGAAGTGATATGAGTTCTTAGGGAGACAGCGGAAGATTAAGACAGATCATATGCAGTCAAAGGAGCCACATTAAAGGATTCAGCTGCGTTCATGGACACACACGCTGCAAAACAGATACGCAAGCTGAGCATGGTAGCTCACACCTCTGATTCCAGTTTGGAATGTGAGGCAGGAGGATTGTTGAGAGTTGGAGGCCGGGGTGGGCTGCATAATGAGTTCCAGGCCAGCCTGGGCTGCAGTGTGAGACCACCTCAAAGAGAATGCAGCTTTAGTTGCAGAGAAATGAAAAAGAGAATAGAGGTAGGGAGGCTGTTACATAAAGCCAGGAGGGAGCTGGCATGGTGGTGTTCGTCTCTACTTCCAGCACTTTCTGGAGACTGAACTGGGAGGATGGTAAATCTGAGGATCTGAGGACAGTCTCGGTTATGGAATAAGACCTGTCACAAATACACCCACCCACCCCCAGAAGAGGGCAATGGTAAGAACTACTCCCTGGAGGGCTCAGGAGGCGCCTGCAATAGGACACAGGGACGCAGATGTGACAAGCAGAGACGCTAAGGGTGACTGCCACAGTGCTGCTGGGGACTAGGTGCCACGGTGGCTCTTACTGAGCTGACGACACCTGAGAGGGAGCACTAATTATTTAGTGGAGCAGAGATGTGTGTGTGTGTGTGTGTGTGTGTGTGTGTGTGTGTGTTTTCCTCCGCCTGTGTGCATGTGCCGGCCAAAGGACAACTTTAAATCCTTCTCCCAGCTACCTAAGCTACTAAAGGGGAAAAAAAGGGCTGGGATCAACTCCACCCACAGGTGTCAGGAGAGAGCTCATGGGACAGGAAATGGCTAATGATAGCAGGCTTCGTCAAGCATCCCAGTTCCATTCCAGAGACCATATCAAAAAAAAAAAAAATGTAGTCAGATAGTGTGCATGTGTTGAATTGTCTCGGATCGAGAAAAAGCCAGGCTAGCTCAAAGACAGATCAGTTATTTTTATTATTATTATTATAAGGGGCAAACTCAAGAAACAGGAATGAGAAGTCCAAGCTCCACAGTGTAGCAGGGCAACCACAGAGAGAGAGAGCGCGCAAACTCTGGGCCACCCAGTACCCAGAAAGCCCTAACTTGGTCCCACCTCTTAAAGATAATTGGTTGACAAAGATTCCCCATCATGTTTGCACTCGGAACCCCAGTGCCAGGGAGGTAGAGACAGGTGGAGCTCACTGGTCTGCCCGGCCTACTTAGTGAGCTCTAGGTCAAGGAAATCCTATATTTTAAAAAAGGCTGAACAGTGCCTGGGGTTGTCTTCTGGCCACACACACACACACACACACACACACACACATGCATGCACCTGCATATACATAGTCATAAAATTATAAAACACTAATTAGCTACCTCTGTCATTGCTATGTCACTGATAGTATACTCTGCTTTTAACTTAATTTTGAAGCTCGGTGAGATACACATTTCATTTCCTGTCTGCTACACAGAGAATCTGAGGCCCAGAGAAGTGACTTGACTTTCCCATTGTAAACACACCAGGAACTAGAACCTGTCTCTTTCAGTTTTTATTGATTTTTTTTTGAAATGGAGTCTCTTTATTACATAGGGTGTGGATGTCAGTGGGTATGGGTGAGTTTGAATGGGTGGGATGGGTGTGGGTGGGTGTGGATGAGTGGGGTGGGTGGGTATGGATGGGTAGGGTGGGTGTGGGTGTGTGGGGATGGGTGTGGGTGGATGTTGGTTGGTGTAGGTGGATGTGGGTGGGTGTGGGTGTGTGGGGATGGGTGTGGGTGGGTGTGGATGGGTGTGGGTAGGTGGGGATGGTTGTGAGTGGGTGGGGATGAGTGTGAGTGGATATGAGTGGGTGTGGGTGGTTGGGGATGGGTGTGGCTGGATGTTGGTTGGTGTAGGTGGATGTGGGTGGGTGTGGGTAGGTGGGGATGGGTGTGAGTGGGTGTGGGTGGTTGTGGGTGGGTGTGGGTGGATGTTGGTTGGTGTGGGTGGGTGTAGATGGTTATGAGTGGGTGTAGGTGGATGTGGGTAGGTACGGGTGGGTGCAACCCCAGCACAGGAGAGGTGGAGCTTGGAGGATCCTTGGAGCTACCTGGCCAGTGGGGCTAGCCAAATTAACAAGTTCTCAGTTTAGTAAGAGACTCATCTGAAAAACTAAGGTGGGGAGCAACAGAGGAAGACACCTCTGTTTTCCACACACGTGTGTGTGCACACCTACAGGTTAGCATGTACACAAAACAACCAAGGCTGGGTTAGGGTACATAATTTGCCCTCTGTCCCTTGGCTAGTGACAAACTCTGGATGAGATGTGTGTCTCGGGTGCCTTGTTCCGTCTCCTGCTTGCCAGTTAGGTTTGGTGCCATCCGGCCTACAGTGACTGTAAGTTGAAATGCTTAGGTGTTTTGTAGTGATCAGAATGAAGACTAGAGTTTCCTGTTTCTCAGATCCAGGAGCAAAGCTCACTGGCATCATCCCCTATTGAGAACTTCAGTTTGAGCCATACAATCAATATTCAAGCTAACGGTTACATGAGTCGGGGATACATTTTGATTTACATGTAATGACAGCAAATTGGCTCATAGTCAGGAAAATAGTAATTCTGGGTAAACATAAATCTTGGGCTTTCTGGTGAAACAAAGGTTTCCAATTGCAATGAACACAAATCTGTAAATAGCCCAGGCATTATGCTGGCCCCTGTCACCTAGCAGGATGTACCCAGGCAGTGCCCTGGCCAGACCAGGGTCCCATGGCGGATGCACCACTACTGAGCTCTGCTCACTGCACCTCCTTCCAGACTAAGAAAAAAGTTTCAAGTACTTTAAATTGGCACGGACTCTTAAATGATGGTAAAATATATGGTTAGATCTTCTACAACATACTGCATATGCCTTTCCACTCTGCTTTAAAATACATTCTATATATGATAAAATTTAAGCTTATAAAGATCTATTCCAGATTAACAAAAGCTAACTACTTATGTCTTTGCCAAGGGTTCAACACCAAGCTTCTGGAGAATTTAAATAAGAAATAACATATGTTTGATACCCATGGAATGGCTATCTTGATTCCTTTCCTGAGCTTATTAAAAGGTTTTCATTTGACACTAAAGGAGCTTCAATTAAAAAAATCATTACTTGTAAAGCTAAACCTGACAGGAATGTAATGTAAAGTCCTAACCTTATGGAAGCTGCCCACCTATTGTAGACTGTTGAGGAACACAAGTTAAGACTCATCCTATAAGCGATCAGTCTCTTTAATTGTGGCCATGCTGGGGAACTGATGTAATTAATTACAGGGATGAAGGCTTAACTAGCCACCTGTGTGCTTAAGACTAGTAACT
>JAQHUG010000027.1:10431813-10458717 GCA_028555095.1 Dicrostonyx torquatus | reverse complement strand
AGGCATCATGGCCCATGCCATTTGGGGAGCAGAAAGATCTCTGTGAGTTCAAGGACAACCTGGTCTCTATATTGAGTTCCAGGACAGCCAGGGCTACAGAGAGAGACCCTGGCTCAAAAAAAAAAAAAAAAGGATTATGCATGAGGATAATTAAAATTTAAAACATTTTTGTGAAAACATTAATAATTCCATCCAGGATATACAGCAAAGGGTTAACCATGGTGAGATTACATATGGAATTTCTACTCTTGGGGTTTCTGTAACATATGAGCTTTATGAAAAAGAAACTATCATCTTAAGTGTGAAAACTTAGTAGATGAATTAATTTCATTTTAGAAAAAAAATCTGGCTTAATATATCCAGTAAGAATTTTTCAGCAAAATTCAGTCATGCCGAGGCTTTTAAATGGCCTATTTTGTTCACTGAAAGCTTTTAGACAATTCCTTCTACCGAAAGATCAAGAATACCAACGTTCTCGAATGGTGATTTTTTCAGCTTCATAGGCAATACTTCTTAAGCAAACAACACTGAGCATAAGAAGTACAAGATGTTGGACTAATATAAACGCCCCGAGTCAAACACATCTATCATCGCATTGCGAGATGACGTCCCGCTAAACAAACACCTGGGCTAGGAAAATTAATGGATAAACCAATATTGCAAGCCCGGGCTGTGTTCATATATATCGCATTAGTCTACATCCTCATCACCGTTCTTGTTGAAAGCATTCCACTTGGTTTGAAAATCCACTTTTCACAATATACTGTCGCATTTAAACACAGCATGAAAACGCCTTGCATCGAGTAACACAAAACTTCAAGACCCCATAATCATGTTTGAAGAGATCTAACGTAAAAACCAAATTGCATGGTGCATTCAGACATGCAAACAAGTAGCTGAGGAAGACCGCTTAGTCACCTGTCTTAGAGAGAGCCATTTTCCAGCCCAAAAAATTCACACTGGGCAAGGCTGGCATGTGCGAGGAGTAATTAAAAGACAGTAAGTTACATATCACACACACATGAATTGCCTCATTTCTCTGCACCAAATTTGATCACTGCTGCCTATGACAATTTCAACACAAAACCTCCAGACACGTCATAAATCACCCGCTCCGTCCACACTCTCTTAAGTCAAACACCTACCGAGTGCACAATCAAATTAAAGCTGGGGGAGAGATTTATTAGCAGGGAGATGTTCCTAATTATTTGAAACGTGTCTCAGGTTCACTCCCAGCAGCCTCCAAGAGCACACTTCAATCTTGGGGAAAAGAAAATCCAGTCAGCCCCAGAGTGGTCACAGAGAAGGTTAAATCAACATTCCAGGACAGTGGAAACCTTTGGCAGGTGCTACGGTCATGCCCAGCCTTGATCGCTATCTAGGAGGCTCCCTGGGTTTAGAAGATAGAATGATCCAGAAAGGATGCTGGAGGAGGGGAAAACACTGGGAAAGGAGTGGGGAAGATTTATTGCCTTCAATTATTTTTGTTAAAAACTTTCCTCGAGGCGCAGGCACATAATATATTGTACTTTCCATTACTTAGCGCAAATGTAAAACATATCTAAAACCCACATTTCATCCTCCCAGCATATTAAAACAACAAGTGGGATGTCATGACATTAATGTGACAGATGGACTGTCATTTAGCAACATTGTACAACATTAGTTAACAGTAAATTAATATCATCATACCTAATTTTTTAACATATAGAACCATTCAACTGGGGTAAGATCCCTAGGAAGGAATCTTATGTTTGTTTGCTAAACAAATGGAACAATAGTTATCTAAAAGTGTACAAATGTAATCTTTATATAATCTTAACATACTTTAAAAAAAAAAACAAACTGGTAGACTAATCCAAAAACTCTGACCTCAGAACCCCCCCCCCCGCCCAAATTACCTTCACTAAAATATTGATTTTTTTTGACAAGTTCACATGTACATTATGAAATGGCTCATAAACATTTTCAGCATATTGTACTGGGTTTATATAACCATATACATATATATAACTATATATTAGACCAGTGTCCTTCCATCAACACCAGCTGTTAAGCAACATACTAGCTTCATGGTTAGTTCATAGGGAAGAGAGGAGCATGGCATAAATTTCACTTCATTACACTTTGGCATCCAAACCCACATTTCATACACCACTGACCACAAATGACTTCCCCATTGTAAAACAGTCTTGGTCTATTCTGTCCACGAAGCAACGCCATTCATCACGATGTTAATTCTTGTCTTCATATAAGGGTTTGATTCTAATAGTATTACAGTAACTTGAGCAAAATTTCCCTGCAAATTTATCTTCATTGATAAATTAAGTAACTCGATATGTACCCCATTAATACTTTTTCTTTGTCCAATGTACAGTGGACAGATGGGAAAAAGAACGAGAGTGTGTAGCCTACTGCCAGGGCTTGAATCAAAGCACCAGGCTGATTTTCTTTTTCTGCTTCTTAGAGCACAGTCAGGAAGGGATGCACAAACAGATCTTTAGGTGTCCACTTTAGAAAGCGTAACTGTGTGATGTCACCGCATTGGGACAGACCTGGTTCTCCACACAAGGAGTTGGGACGTATAACACTTATTGAGCAAGTGTTAAGATTTCCTCACAGAAAAGAGCGGATTATAGGATGGCTGTGTGCAAATTATATCTCCTTTGGAAAGCGAACTCATTGCACACCAACACTACAGAAACACCGACCTCTCGATACTTTGTTGCTAATTTGGTCACATCTACTCATCCTACAGTCTTTGAAACAGCTTCAGGCCTTAAACGTCCTCAGTTCTCTTGTCAACATCACTCTAAGCAGTGTTCATTCTATAAACACCTGACCATGATGCTGGCACCGGTCATCTGCTTGAAAACTCAGACGTAGGCTTGCCCTTGTATTCCAGTTGTATAACTGTGCCTGTCTTTTCTTATATCTGTGCCCTTTTCCTCATTCTTTCCTTTTTCTCTCTTCCCACTCCCTAGCTGTTCTCTTTTTCTTTCTCTCTTTCTCTCTCACTCACACACAGACCCCCAAAGTACACACATGTAAACACACAGTATCAAGCATAACATACAAAATTAGATAAGATATACCATATATACATGTTTTATTTATATATATATTTATATATATATATACATACATACATTGAGAATTATTTTGGTTTTGCTAATTTATAAGAAATTTAGAGCACTAAACAAATCTTATTTAGTCCATCTTAGTTTTCACCCTAAACTAAAAGGTCCTTTCTTCTGATGGTTGTCTTACATACTCCAAACAGTATCAGTGGCTCTATGAAGACTGCACTCCCTACTCAGATGGTCTAGTAGTATTAGTTCTTTGTAAAGAATGTGTGCGTCGGGCGGTGGTGGTGCATGCCTTTAATCCCAGCACTCGGGAGGCAGAGGCAGACGGATCTTTGTGAGTTCGAGACCAGCCTGGTCTACAAGAGCTAGTTCCAGCGCAGGCTCCAAAGCCACAGAGAAACCCTGTCTCAAAAAACCAACAACAACAAAAAAAGAATGTGTGTTTGCCAACCCCAGAGGAGATAAAAGGTTCTTAGTAACAAGAGAATTTTCTTTTTTGTTTTGCTTTAGGAATAGTATCACTTTTGAGCCCAGGCTGGCCTTGACTCATGGAAATCCTCCTGCCTAGGGTTTCTGAATGTTGGGATTACATGTGTGAGCCATCAAATTCAACTAATTTTTTTAAAATATAAAAGACAAAATTTAAAAGTTGTTTATTTTGGGCTAGGCGGTGGTGGCGCATGCCTTTAATCCCAACACTCAGGAGGCAGAGGCAGGCAGATCTCTGTGAGTTCAAGGCTAGCCTGGTCTACAAGAGCTAGTTCCAGGACAGCTTCAAAGCAACACAGAGAAACCCTGTCTTGAAAAACCAAACAAAAAAAAAGTTTTTTAAATTGTCTTCATGTGGTGGTATTAGCAATTTTTATCTCAACTCCCACCTTTCACGGAACACAGGACTTGAGACTGCTGGTTATTTGGAATTTGCCTAGCATAAAAATTCATACAGAGACCTAGGACTTGAGGAATCTAAATTCAACTTGTACTCTCACAAGATAGTGGATAAAAGCAACTTGTTGTCAAGCCGGCAACCTGAGCTCCATCCCTAGAGCCCACTTCTCTTCCATGGATGGAAGAGAACTCTGTTGGTTTGAATGAGAACAACCCCATAGGCTCATGTTTAAAGGCTTGGTCCCTGGCTGACTGAAATGTTTAGGAGGATTAGGAGGTGTGGTCTTGTTGGAGGTGGAGCGCCACTGGGGGGTGGGTGTTGGTTTCAGAAGAGTCCTGCCATTCCTACCACGTTCATTACCTTCTGGTTGCAGATCAACCAGAAGATATGAGATGTGAGCTCCCATCTGCTACTCCAGCGGCCTCCCACCATGTCTTCACACTGCCATTATAAACTCCAACCCTCTGGAACTGTAAGCCCAATTAAAGAGGTCGTTTTATACATTGCCTTGGTCAGAACCAACTTCCATGAGTTGTCCTTTGACTTCCATATTCATGCTATGACATGTATGCACATATACGCACAAGGTAAATAAACATATTTTTTTTAAAAAAACCTACCATGGTTGCTCAGTTTCTATAGCTGGAAGATTGGATACTATCATTCATTCATGATTAATAAAGAAATCAATCATGGTGGTTGTCATATTAGCAAATGATAAATACTGTCTGGAAATTATCGTTCTACCATGCTATAATTTGGGTGCAAATGTATTTTAACATTTTGTTTCTAAAATTTGAACTATCCTGCTGAAAAGCACTTTCCTTTGAGCTGATACAAAGCAGAGCTGTGATCTGAATTTCCGACTGGATTGAGCAGCTTTCTGTCAGTGTAACAAAATGACTGAAGTGATTATCTTAAAAAAAAAAAAAGAGAGAGAGAGAGAGAGGTTCGCTCTGGCTCACAGCTTTGGCGGCTTCCGTCCACAGCTGGTTTCTCCCTTGTTGTGGGCCTGAAGTGAAGCAGCACAGACAGCAGGAGGTCTGTGAAGGACCGGACGATTCCTCTCCTGACCAGGAAGCAAAGATAAAAGGAAAGTCCCACAGTCCTATTGGCCCAATTACCTAAAGACTTGCCTCTAGTTCTACTACCTTCCCATGGTGGCACCCTGGGGACCAAGACTTTTGACATACACACCTTAGGCTGGACAGTCAACATTCAAACTAGGACACTGGTACCAACAGTGTGTGCCTGAAGAAACACAGGACCTTACCCTGGCAAACCGCAGTGACAGAGATACCCAGTGCCTTAGTTTCTTTCTTTCTTTGATGTGACGCCAAGGCAAATTATAGAAGAAAGATTTTATTTGAGGTTACAGTTGCAGAGGGTGAGTACATGCTTGTCAGGGTGGAGAGCATGGTACAGGCAGCAGGCAGGCAGGGTGCGAGAGCTTGCATCTTCAGACAACCATTACAAGGCAGCGAGGTAACTGAGAACAGCATGGGCTTTGAAAGCCCACCCACAGTGACACACCTCCTTCAAGAAAGCCACACCCCCTAATCCTTCCAAAACAGTTCTTTAAACCAACAGGAGACCAAATATTTCAAATATATGAGCTTATGGGGGCCATTCCCATTCAAACCACCACACCCTGGCTGCAATTTGACTATTAACAAATACATTTTCCAGTGAGCGGAAGTATCCCACAGGGTCTTGGGTGTTTGCTCTAAGTTTAACATTTTAAAAAATAGAAATTGAGAATCAGAATGTTTCCACTTCAAAATAAGTATTTATTATGGGTCTTTAAACCCACTTTTAATGTAGAGATTATTCCAACTCTCACTAGAGGCTTGTCCAGTGCAACTACCATTAGTGTAGTGATAACCACTGCATACAAAATTCCCTTGCATTATATATAGTGTCTTTCTTTCCCAAAGTTAGAAGTATTTCCAACTGTAACCATCGTTAAGACAACTATAATTTTGAAATGTATGTATGTAGTGAGAAGTGCACATTGTGTCTTTTCCCCCAATTTCTGGTTCAGACAACATCATTCCCCTGCCCTGTCTTTCTTTTACTAGACTATTTGTTGTGTTCATTGTGTGACTGGTAGGATGCTTCAGGACAGCTTCAGGATGCAGGGTGGCCATCAGAGAGACTAACCATTGGCTCAAAAGCTAAGCTTGCATGGTGGCATACCCCTGTTATCCTAACAGAAAGCAGGAACATCCTGCATCAGTGGCCAATGGAAGGACCTGGGAAACAGTGGGATGCTGTCTTGAAAGAAGCTGAAGCTTTGAACCAGCCCAACCTTTTGGGAGTTGTGGAGGCAGGCTGGAGAGCACAAGCAAATGGCCAACAGGCTCAATACCGCTCATGTAATGATCCAGTCTCAAGAGGTGGGGATCTCCCTGCCCGTGAATTCACAGAGGTACCAGGCTCCTGTGCCCTTGACGCTCCTAACCTTTGTGCCAAGCATCTCTTTCCCCAACTGCTCATTTGTACTCATTCTAACAAACACTGCTTTCAAGGGCAAGGCTCTTCTGAGTTCTGGGAGTCATTGTGGCAAACTATTGAACATGAGGGAGTGATGAGGAGCCCCGGTTTGCAACTGACTGGTAACATCCCAGATTGGGGATTGATAATGAAGGTGAGGACAGTTGAGGACTTTGTCCTGAATCTGTTCACTCTGATGGAGTAGCCATAGCTGTGCTGGATAGTCCTGAAGCAGGGTTAAGGACTCCTGTGGTGTGCTGATCCTAGACTGTTACTCCATCAAGAGAACTGTGGATTTAAACACATCATCCACCTTTAACTATTTGACAGCTGAAAGGTGTGTTACCACCAAGAAGAAAAGCCTACTTCCAGGGCCCGTGAGACGACTCAGCTGGCTAAGACACCAGTTACCCAGCCTGAGCAGCAGAGCTGGTGATCTCTGGAACCCACATGACAGACACAGAGAACTGACTCCTCAGGCTGGCCTCTGGCCTCCATGCATGCAAACTCACATAGGATAAACACAAGTAATACCTCTTTAAAAAAAAAAAAAGGCTACTTTTCAAAACCCATTACTTACTTGGAATTCCTTATTGAAGGGATGAAGAAAGATCCTGTGTAACAGACTGAATGCATTCACCATTCAACAGCCCCACCAAAGGCAGCTAAGGCAGCTCCCAGGTAGGACAGGATTATGCAGCACACAGATCTCCATTCTCACTTAATGGCAGAAGCCCCTTATGAACACTGGCAGGGAAAAAGACAGTGAGACTGGAGTGCATCAGCGAGTGTGAACAGTTTTTTACAAACTCAATCATCAGGGCCTGCAGGGGCCTGCATGGGGGCTGGGGGCCTGAGTTCCCTGACTACCTAACCCACCTGGTCTTAAGAGACAAGCCGTTGCCCAAGAATGCTTGAGTTTGGATAGCAGCATAATTCTCAAAGTAACTAGGCCAGACATCCAGGTCTGGTCTCAGAGCCTGTAGCAGATGCTACTCCCAAACACCCACTAAAGGAGGTCCATGAAGTGATATGTGGCTAACTCTTCCTAGTTGAGGCCTCTTCAAGTTCAAAACATGCTATTGAAACTTTATGGCTTGATGTCAACTCTCAGAACTTAACACTGACACCCAGAAGCATCAGCTCTGTTGTATGGTCCTGCCCTAGTCATGCACTCTTTGGAGGAGGTCCTACCTGCCAATCTCCAAAAGCTAGAAATAAGTGCTTTCATTAACCTGGATAACCCGGAGATGACTTTAAAAACCCATGCAATGCTAAACCTACCCTCACTACACTACACTATTTAGCTCTACACTGTGGGCTAAAAGTATCTGGAAGTTACCGGACAAATCTATTTGTGTAGACCTCATCTCGAGTACAAACAGCCCACCAGATCACAGATGGAGTAGCTGTGCTGGGGAAGAACAAAGATGGTTGGTTGTGTGGTGTGGCACTGGAGGAAACGGCTGAAGTCAGGGCATCCCCACGGAGACCTCAACACTATAGATTTAATGGATTGCTCTCTAATGTGCATGCTAAATAGAAGAAAGGGGAAACAGAGGCACCAGAGGAGAGACTGATGGGAAATAACAGCAGGCCACACAAAAAAAAAAAGGGACTTCTGGTGGTGTCTGAGCTTCCTATGCTCCAAAATCCTTTGACGTACCAGCAAGTGCACGCTGAGGAAGAAAGTCCAGGGACTTAGAAAGAACAGAAGATGATCAGGAGGGTTTGAAGACCAGCACGAATGAGGGTTTAAAGCAACACCCACCGGGGTTACCAAGGCAGCACAGAACACTTGGCATAGAAAAGAGGAACTGAACACCCGAGTCACACATCCGTGACAGCCCTTAACCCACCCCAAATAATACAACGGCCTTCAGAGAGCTGCTCTTTATGTCAAACCGATTGCCACCACCCCACCCCCCACTCTTCCAAAGCATCAACCTCGTCCAGGATTTTGTGCTGCTGTGCCCTGTGTCCCCAGAGACCCAGGGGACCTCTTAGGACTTTTGGAAGCTTTTTCCAGATGGACAGAAGGACTCCTGGCCTGCACTGAAAGTGTAACCCAAGCAGCTTGGCAGCCATGAAGAGAGTTCGTCTCTGGCGTCCTGTGTTGCACCCTGGGAGCATTTGTAGGTCGAGGGGACAGCTGGTGCACCACCTGTGACTTCAGGCGCTGTACCTGAGGCCTGCTTGTAGACAAAAGGCCTCTCACCTGTGCGCTTACCTCAAGCCTCCGTGTTCGACAGAAACCCCGGCACTTGGACCGTGGACAAGGAATCTATGTTCACCTCCACACCCACCCCTTTCTCAATCATTGGCCAGATTTCACGCACTCTTAGGAAGTAAACTTCTGCTCGCTCACTGATGTGTTTAGCCTCCTTCAGGCTTGTGTGCCACCTGGGACCTCCAGCCTTAACTGTCTTTTATATTGCTCTTAGGACTGATGGTACAGCTCAGCTGTAGAACACTTACCTGCATAGTCTTCTAGCCTGTTAGGCTTTAAGCTAATCATCTGAGCGATAGTCCAGGCAATTGGCCATCTCTTGGCTACTGAAGCATCAAACAAACAGCTGGAGCTACAGCCTGGTGACACACGCACCGACAATTAGCCAGGGAGACGTTTTGGTCATTTGATTGGGAAAGGATGGCACCTACAACCAGCAGAAGATGGACCATCACTTCCCACGTCCCCCACGAATGAGGAGCAAAGAGAGAAGGTGTTTGTTACCAACTGAGATTACTGATCGTTAGTTGTCCTGTGGGCTCTTTGATTGCTTGTAGGAAGTTATGGGGTGGGGGTAGTGGAACCATAACACCCCAACTGCCCACCATCAACTATCACATATTTCCAAATGCCAAGGAGCTGGGGCTCCAGACTGGCTCAATCTTGTCTGGACCTCATGTTCATACCCTAAAGGTCCCTGGGCTCATTATAATGCTGCAACCCACAGCCACCAGTGCCATGACAGGTCTAAACATGCTTGCACTGGTTAACAGAAGAAGTAGCATCCTGATTCCTCCTTCCCCGTAAGAAGCTCTGAAGACGGTATCCACAGGCTCGCACAATCAAACCCTAGTAAAAATTCAAACTCAGGCCCTGCTCAGAGAGAAGGCGCTCGCTGAGTTCTCTTCTCCATTCATTGGGACGCTGACAAAATTTCTGCCTATTGCTAGAGCTGACGGATTATTTGTCAACACTACTGAGCAGGAAAGGGCGTCTGAACTGAGCGGAACTGGAGAGAGCCTTGTGGGATCACACTACTGAGGGATGTAATGCAGCAGCAATGCTAAGACCTGAAGAACTGGGAATGTTCAGATTGATTTCCAGTCTGCCTCCTCAATGTGTAATTAAACATTTCAGGATGTTGTTGTTGTTTTTCAAGATAGGGTTTTTCTGTGTAACCTGGAACTCACTTTGTGGACCAGGCTGGCCTCAAACTCACAGAGATCTGTCTGCTTCTACCTCCTAAGAGCTGGGATTAAAGGCATGCGCCACCACTGCCTGGCCATTTTAATTGTCTTTTTAAAAAATAAATCAGAGTGATTGTCATAGTCCTTATTGCATTTTTTTCTAAATGTTATTCTCAGCTTTAATATCAAAATATCAACAATGAAGTCCAATTATTTACCAACATATTAAGAATGCACTGGACACACACAAAGCCATCGGATAACACTCAGTGATAACTTTTATGCTGGACGGAGGTTGAGCCAACAGCCTATGATTTAGTGAGAAGGCAAGAGCTGTAATGACCCCAAAGGGAGACATTTAAACTTTGAACTTCTTGTTTCATTAATGTCATTATAAAAGTCTTGGTGCCAGATGCAATGTTAATTCTATTTAAAATAGAATTTACATTAAAACACAGAGAAAAGTATTCTCCTAATGTATGTTTTTCCTACATAAATGCACAGCCATGATAAAGACTTACTCATAAGTGAAGGGAGATTGAAAATAGACTATAGTGAGCCTTGGAAATCATCATAAACACTGTGAATTCCGTGTGTCTTAAAGAATTAGTGATTTTAGAGACTGATAAGAAACAGATGAGTACACAGTAAAGCTGCCACGAGGGCTGAATAAAAGTCCAGGCCACTATTTTTTACTAACATTTAATAGTCAACAACCTTAAAGCGTTTGGCTCAAGTGCACTGATCAGAAATGAGGCGATGTGAGCATCCCTTCCAATGAAGAAATGCTAAAGACTCTTTTTGCTACCATGCGTTTTCACAATGGAAAGATTTCATCTGGCGGTAAGATTTGAAAACTACATTTCCCAGCACACCTCGTCCACTTATTGTAGTCTAGCAAAGTAAGTGGATTTCAATTTGGTGATTGAACCTATAGCTTTAAATCTTTAATAAACAAACGTGAAACCCCGAGCTCTACTAATGAAAAGGCCACAACTGAAATGATGTCAGCCCTGGATATGAATCTCCTAGCAGCACGATGAAAGCACCACTTGTAGTGCTGCACCTCTGGTCAGCAGCTGCATTTCTGTTTAATAAAAGGGGAAAGGGTGCCAGCACTCCAGCACGATCCGAGACATGGCTGCGCAGGAGCGGTAGGATTAATTGCTTTTCCAGAAAGCCAGAGTAAGCTCTCCTTCCACTGTCCCTTCAGGATCAGCTTCCATGAAATGAGTGTAATAAGATAACGTATTGCATACGCTAGGAACTCCTACCAGTCGTATTCAGCTGGACAAAGCCAAACATACTCACACCAATCCATAAAACCTTCATTGCAGCCTAGAGCTTAACATCACAGTTGATGTCTGCAGTGTAGAGATAAGGAGGCTACAAAGAGGCAGAAGTCTATTGCCTGTTCTCTGGAGGATCCATCCACTTTCCACTCATATTTTCTTGTTTATGATATGATGAAAAATAAATATATATTAGGGACTTTGAAAAAATGTATTCCAGCTCTTTAATAAAAGATCTAGTACACACATATATACACATATAGACATACATATATATATGCATGTGTATGCACACACATACATACGCATACGTGCATGCACATACATATACAGTATACATACATACACACACACCTATAAACATTTTAATTAACACTCAAATAGTCAATGTATGATTTCACGAGTGAAGGAATCTCGGAGGGATTATTTGAATATCCACTATGTGGCACCAGAAGGTATATGCGGATTGAAATACGACCTCGTGGGCTCACACTATCCTTTTGAAGTGAGCATGGAGGGGAGAGTTGTTCCTTAAGTGTAAGAGTAACACAAAAGAGAGAGTGACAAAGGCGCCCTCCAAACAGAAAAAAGGACTCTTTCCTTTTGGTTTCTGGGTCTGGAGCTTATCCACTAAATCACTTGGTTGTCAACCTAAAATGTCCCTCCTCATAGTGATATACGGGATAATCAAACGATCTCTCCAAAACCCATCAATCAACCGTGGAAACTATTGAAAAGCCTAAAGCCTGTGGACGAGCTTCCTTTCACAAGTGCAGGAACCTGAAGCTCATATTGAAGGTCGCCTTCTGAGTGTGGCGCAGCTATTACGAGAAGTGGGAGATTGTGTTTGGAGAGGTTTTTTTTTTTCTTTTAAATTAAAGCATGGTTCTTCATCTTTAAGAGGCTGGGTAGATCATCACTGGCTGGAGATCTAAGCCAGCCTCCTTATGCAAATGATGCAAACTGCAGTTTAAAGAGAAAGCAAAATAAAATGATGATATTAATCTAAGGCCTCCTGAATCTGTGTGCATGCTACTGAAAACAGTTTTAAAAAAAACATTTTCATTTTTACTCTGAAGTGTTTTCATGATGGTTTTAGAAACAAAATACTATAGAATATTATCATTTTCAAGTAAAGTCACGAGGGGCTTAACTTCTAAATGCTAAGAGTCTAGCATTCCCTAAATTCTTAATGAGATGATGGCAGCCTTTGCCTACCTAAGAACAGCACACGATGGTAGCCATCCTTCACTGTGATGTCTCTGATGGTTTCCAAATGTTCCATGCGGCAGCGTATGATTCCTGGACCAGATGCTTTTAAAAAGCAATTCTAACAAAGAAACTTAATCCGAGCTGAATTTGGCACAGATTCCAAAAACCTATAGGATGATGTTTTGGAAGGCGCTCAAACAAAGACGGAAACAGAAATCTGCATTCACAACCGTAGCTGCCTGGCTGTTGGCAATAAATGGAGGATGCAGACTTCTTCCGTCAGTGTGGCTGAGTAGAGGCTAATGCTTGTAAAAGACAGTGAGAGTATGAAAACAGCCTTCGAGGCTGGTGCTTCTTTTTAAAGCAGAAACATCCATTTAATTCACAAGGACGTAAATTTCAAATAAAGACATTGTACATTGATTCTTTGAAAGCTGTTCAGAAACTTTGGGGTCCATCCTTAAGCAAGGGATCTTTTCTTTATGACATGTAATATATCTATGGCACAATGGTCTAAAACATTAATATGGAAAGACAGGGGACCTTGGAGATGGGTTGTTCTAGTGAACATGGAGCGTGTGCAAAGTTCCAAGACCCACACAGAAGTTACAGGAGTAGAGGAGAATGTGGATGGGCCAGAAGAAGGATGTTAAGAGAGAAAATCTGAGAATTCTCTGCAAGTGACCAAAGATAAGATAGTCATTTAGGAGGAGTTATGTTCCCCAGGAGCAACAAACACAAATAAAAGACAACAGTAACATCATAGTAGGAGGGCCTGGAAACCAAAAGACAAAAGCTTAAGAGAAGCAAGAAGAAAGGACACTTCAATGAGAGCAATGGGGGTTGGCCAATGACAGAATGTTTTCAAAGTCAAGAGAATCACTCCAAGATCTGGGGTGGAGCTCCATGATAGAGTGGTTTTTATCATATTCAAGTCTTGTTTCTTTTCCAGCATTGAAGAATAAATGATGATGATAACTTAAATCTAGATTTACTAGCTTCTTAATTTTTAAAGGTTTGTTTTATTTTATGAGTGTTTTGCTTGATGTATATCTATGTACACGTGTGTGCCTGTTGCCCGTGGAAGTCAGAAGAAGGTATTGGATCCCCTGGAACTGGGTTATGGGCATTTGTGAACTGCCATGTGGGTCTGGGAATTGAACCCAGGTCCTCTGCAAGAACAAGAAGTACTTTAAACCCAAGCCATTTTTCTAGCCCTCTGTGCTACCCTAGGCATATACTGAGTGAAAATGTTCTTTAAAAAATAATCAACCATGATGAGTCAGGCAGTGGAGGCAAATACCTTTAATCCCAGCACTTGGGAGGCAGAGGCAGGAGATTCTCTGTGAGTTCGAGGCCAGCCTGGTCTTCAGAGTGAGTTCCAGGACAGCCAAGGTCAAACCCCAAAATCCCCCAGGAACTCTTAATAGGTGGGAACTGGGGGAGCACCTAATCAGCTGGGAAAAAGAGGCAGTGGGCCTCACAAAACCCTTAAAGGATTAAAAGGAGCAAGGAAGAAGTGAAGCCCACAGGGGCGTAAGTAGTGGAGGGCTGTCCCTGAGCAGGGCTGGGGGCTGGGCCATTGGCACCGAGTAGTAGGAAGCATGGTTGCTTTCATAGTGGCAGTTGTCCTTTAGTACGAAATGCCAGCAGATAGGGGCATTTGACTTGGTGACCCATTTAAACTATTGTTAAAAGCGATTTGTAGGCCTGTGAGATGCTTCATCGGGCAGGGGGACTAACACGAGGCTTGATAACCTGACTTTGCTCCCTGGATCCCACAAGGTGGCAGGAAGAGGACCAACTCCTGAGAGCTGTCCTCTGACTCCCATAGAGATACCAAGGCATGCATGTGTGACACACACACAAACATACATACACACACACACACACACACGTGCGCATTTTTCCAACGTAGTATTAATTAATATTCTTGGGACAAATCTATTTTCAACTTTAAAGAGTCTGAAACTGTATATAATTCCTTTGGATTTTAAAAATAAGACCATATAAGACAGTTGTGTATCAGTTGGAAACAAAAGAGCAGAGACTATAGAGACAGCTCAGTTAGTGTTTGATATACGAGTGTGGGGGTTTGAATAGGAACGGCCCGCACAGACTCCAGTGTGTGAATGCTTAGCCTAAGGGAAGTGGCCCTATAAGAAGGTGTTGCCTTGTTGGAGTAGGTATGACCTTGTTGAAAGAAATGTGTCACTGTGGGGGCGGGCCTGGGAGTCTCATATATGCCAAGCTACACCCAGTGTGGGACAGTTCACCTCCTGTTGCCTGCGGATCAAGATGTAGAACTCTCAGCTCCTTCTCCAGCACCATGCCTGCCTGCATGCTGCTGTGTTTCCTGCCATGACAATATTCAATAAAACTTTTGAAACTATAAGCCAGTGCCAGTTAAAGACTTTCCTTAATAAGAGTTGCCGTGGTCATGGTGTCTCTTCAGAGCAATAGAAACCCGAGTTAAGACAACAAGCACTGGGGACCTGAGGTCAGGTAGCCTGAACCAATGTAAAAGCTGGATATAGTGGCACATGCCATAATCCCAGCACTGGGAAGCAGAGACAGGTAGCTCCTGGGAGTTTGCTGGTCATGACAAGCTCCGGGTTCAGCGAGACATCCTACCTCAAAATTTAAAAAAAAAGGGGGGGGGAGTGTGATAGTGGACGATGCCTACAGTCAAACTCTGGCTCCCACAAAGGCAAGTGCACACATGCAACACAGACTCCCAGCATATACCTAGATGCTCCACCCCAACTAGAAAGGAGAGAGAAAAGAGGAGGGAGAGGAGCAGGAGAAGCATTCCTGGAGGTCCCACAGAGCTCTTATTTCAGCACTCAGATGAATAGACTTCCAACTGCCTTTGGATCTCTTCTCCATCCTGGCTCACCTTCTAATCCCCCTCTCTGGCTTCCATCAGCATCCACCCTGTTCTGTGTGCCTGGCTCCTCACTGCCCACAGTCAGAAGAATTACCCCACTGAAGGAACGCCACTGAAAATTGCCTGAACCGGTCCACATTAACAACTGTTTGGTAGAATATGCAACAACTCAGGCTTAATTTAAATTTGTAAACTTTCCCTAATTTTTCCTCTTTCTAACAAGGTCTCACTATGTAGACCAGGCTGGCCTCAATCATGTTGTTGCTGTTTACTTTACTGTAATTTTTGTGCTTTTTTGTGAATTTCATATATGTATATGATGAAATATGATCATATCCATTCTCCATTTCCCTCGGATTCCTTAGTGCTAGGACTATAAACACGAAACACTATGCACACCAGGCTGTTTGATTTCTAATTTTACCAGCTGCTTTAGAATCTTTAAATATATCCTGATTTTTTATTTCTCTCTTTTTTTTTTTTTTTTTTTGCTTAGGACTACACAACTCTACGTCTCAGTTCAGGAAGGCAGAAACAGGTTGATACTCTAATGACAATATGCCAAAAACATTTCAGCACTCTGTTGCAAGCTGTATGTGACCTTTTAAATTCTGTATGATGAAATTTAAAAAGGAAGTGAGCTTTGTTTTTGATTCCAATGAAATTGGATCATATCATAACAAGATATTATTAGGCAAAATTCACCAGCTTTGTTTTCAAACAGTTTATAAAATTTTTATTTATAAATGAGTTTATAATGGCTGAAGCCAAATGGTGGCCCCAAAGACAACTATGTATACAGTAGCTAAAAACAGAACATAAAAGCTTCAGTCAGAATATGATGATCAAAGAAAGATTCCATGCATATTCATGTTACAAACATTGTTTAGTATTCATCTTTTCATCTAGCAACCCCAAACAAGTTGATATATCGTAATAACTGATCTAAGTTTAAAGGGCCTTGCTAGAATTTTGAATGTTGGGCAAACTGTTGATGCTGGATTGTATAGCATATTCTTTTAGACAGTAATGATTGTTTAGAATATCAGTAAATTACTTTAATCCTCATAGTTTCAGTTGTCAACACCTGTATAGTGAGAGATATATTTACTAAATTTGCTTAAAGTTTCTTAAAAGACAAAAATAAAAAGCACATCAAAATCTTTGAATCGGCATAGCCTTTCAAGCCTAGAGTTCTTAAGTGGACAAATGTAATTATTTAGAACTCTCCAGAATTTGTGCTTTAAAAATGTCTAAAATATTAGACTTTGCTGATTTTGTATTTTGACAATGCTTATCATCTCAATATTTCTCAGTAACCTGACATTGTTAATATAGATGATCTGGAATAGTAAGATGGCTTGCTGGTTCCAGAGCAAAGGCCAGAACTAACTTTCCTGACAGCTCTACATAGGATTTTGATTTATTTATTTCCCATAAAAAGAAGTGTATAGAGGGGGTTGGAGAGATAGCTTAGATGTTAAGAACACTTACCGCTCTTGCAGAGAACGCAGCTTTGGTTCTCAGTGCCCACATGGCAGCTCACATATGTAACTCTCCAGTTCCAGGGAATTCAACACTCTCTCCTGACCGCCATAGGCACTAGGCACACATGTGGTGCACAGGCATACACACAGGCAAAGAAATGCTCACATAGAAAATTTTAAGATATATTAAAAACCTAAGTGTATAGAAAGTATATCTAAAATCTAATTGCCATTCGGCACACCCATGGTGCACAGACTCACATGCAGGCAAAACACCTATACACACAATAATAAAAACAATTAAAAAATCCAGATGATGTCCACTAGTTGTCTACCCACTAAGTGCTATGCACAAAATTACCCCAATGAGGAAATGAACTAATGCATTGTGTATATAGTAATATAGGCTTCCCTCTACTGCTGAATAACATCTACATTTGCAAATATTATTTTAAACAGTAAAATACTGGTTCAGTGCCATGGACCCATAGTCCTAGCTACTCAGAAGGCTGGAGCAGGAGGATTCCTTTATTCCTGAAGCTTGAGGTCAAATTGGGCAGTTCTATAAAAATAAGACCAAGAAGCCCCAAGCAAATAAGATCAGGAAGAGGTTTGAAGTGTAGCTAATTTAGAGATAAAAAAGAGATATTGTGGGCATGAAATTTACCTTAATACACTGAGCATCATCTATCTATCTATCTATCTATCTATCTATCTATCTATCTATCTATCTATCTATCCATCATCTATTTATCTATCTATCATCTATCCACCTATCTACCCACCCCCCTACACCCATCCATCAATCCATCCACCCACTCAAACATCCATCAATCTACCCACCCAGCCACTTATCGATCCATCCTAAAGCAGTTGTTTCCGAACTCCATGTCTCAAGGGGAGTAGAAAGCAAATCTAAGGATACGCGTGATTAAGATGTTAAATGTGTAGAAATCACAAAGGAGATGAGTTCACATAAGAAAGACAAGAGAGTCAACATGAAAGCAAAGGTATATCCTTGAGACAAACTTAAGCAACAAAACAAAAAACAAAACAAAACAACAAAACCCTGCAAAATCGAAAGAAGCTAGCATTATTATTGAGTGGACTTTTGTTTAGACTATATTGATTATCATTCACTTTATTTTAATCCTCTTAGCATTTCATCGATTCCATGTACCATTTGCTAACCCACAGTGAGTTCTTTCAGCAAATAATCTCACTTAGAATCCAAACACAGTATCCACACATTGGCTCTGTTAAACACAACTGTGGAAATGCTTGGTTCAGATAAAACAAACAAACAAAACAAAACAAAAACCTCAACCAGAGTGTGAATAGTCTTGCCTAAGTGGATACTGTAGCAATAATTTTACAGTGTACAGTCAGACTCCATAAGCTGCTTGGCAAAACCTTATCTGTGGTCCCACTTGAGAGGATTTGGTTCCTTGATAAAGTATACAATCATAAATACCTTTCCTGGAGACTTACTGGTCAGGAACTAAGGATAAACATCCGAATCTGTCTACTCAGAACTTTAAGCCAGATTATAAAGCTAAGCCTACCTGAACCCTCACTGGGTGAGGATTTCATTGCTAAGGTTGCAATAACTTCATCTGTGGCCAAGTCTCAGCTCAGGGACAGATTGCAGAGACATTCTGGAGGTCACCACAAGGCACATCCGCTCAAACCAATTATGCCGGAGTTGTTAGATGGCAGGCGACAGTCCGTTTCACATATTACATTTCCGCCAAACTCACACAATGGCAGCAGAAGAGATAAAGTGACAAAGATGCCAGTACAAGTTGACTTTGTGTGGAAACACAAACCTTAAATGAGCATTTAGCAATGAGTGTTTAGCTGTGAAGTTCAGAGCTCAGCAAACGTGACCTTCATCAACGCGCTTAGGGAAACAGGACTTAACAATGCATCGTTTAAAGTTGTACTTCCATGATTATTTCCTGTTTATCTAGCTCATTGATCCATTTATGAGAAAACCAACAAGTAATATATTTAGACTTTCCCCCAAACTACCCTATCAATAAAAGCAGATGATACCAGAGTAAAAGAGAAAAGCAATGCATGTTTCTCACATTTGTCCTCTTAACTTCTAACCTCCAACAGGGTTCTATACTACATTGGGGTGGTTTAATAATAAACAGTTAGAATTTCATAGATCCTTCAGCATAAAAGCTTTTCAGCAGACAATTCTCCATAGTGTGTTTGTATAATAATGAGACCTAATCTGTTGAAAACCAAGCAAAAGACAAATTAATATGGTCATCATTTTGGTCTAATGATGCTTAAAGCAGTTTTTTTAGCAATCTGCACAAGACAAAGGATGGTCCCTCAGACAGAGCCAATTATGCATTCATGTAGCAGCTGAAATCTTTAATGATGAGTCTGATAATAATAAACGTGCAGGCGGAGAAAATGACCAAGTTAACCTCCTGCAAACAGCATCAACTAAGGCTTTGTTCATATCGAGGTCAGACTGGAGTTCCAGAAAGACGCATTAAAGCTCATCAAGTGTGCTAGCGTGGATCCCTTGGAAGCCTGCACACTCAGTATTCCAGAAGGGCTACCTTCAATAGCAAACATGCCGGATCAGATGGGAAGTCAACAGACCAAATGCTTTCTACATGCTGCATGCATCTCCAAACACGGAGAGCATGGTCAGACTGCGACACAGACTCAGTGGTTGTATCGCTCCAGACTTTCCATCAATGACATCCTGTAATTACCTCGAAGGGACTATTTTACTCATATTCCTAGAGTGTTTTGAATTGAATGGGATCTTTGTAACATGAGGGTCCTGCTTGTTGGGGTTACTGTCCCGCCCAGCACCCTGCAGCCAGCAAGCCCCAAAGAAAATCACACAGAGAGTCTACATCAAGTTATACACTGATTGGCCCATTAGCTCAGGCTTCTTACTAGCTATTATAACTTATATTAACCCATCTATGTTAGCCACATGGCTCGGTACCTTTTCTCAGCTGGGCAGCTTACATTGTTGCCTCCTTGGTGATCTGCGCAGGAATGCCAGGGAAGCTTTCTGCTTCCCAGACTTTCTCCTCGCCTTGCCTCTATTTCCTGTCCGGTTGACCCGTCTATACTTCCTACCTGGCCAATCAGCATTTATTTAAAACATGATTGACTGAACAGACAAGTCTCCTGCACCAGATCTTATTTGAGAATCATTTCTTATATAAATAAACACTACTTAATAAGCTACAGAGCCAGTTAGGCAAGACTATGACATGTAGTTTAATCACATTTTACAGACAACAACCGCTCTTGCAGAGGACAAGGCTTTAGTTCCCAACACTCACATTGCAGCTCACGACCAGCTAGAACTCGAGGGATTGTATGCCTTCTTCCGGCCTCTGCAGGCACAAGGTGCACCAACACATATGCAGGTCAAACATTTATACACATAAAATAAAAATATATTTTTAGAGAGCACAAATAATTTTACAAGCTCAACGGATTTTTTTTTCAGTGAGCACACCCTTGAATTCATAATCAGATAAAATAAAATAGCCCCAACTATGCCCTGCAAGTCGTTTCCAACCACTAGATCCCAACCTGGCAGCCCACCAACCCAACCTTAAATACTATACATTAATTTTTGTCTACTTTTGAATTTCAATCACTCTTTTCTCAACATTATGTTTGTGAGATTCATACATGTTTTTGAACGTAAGTTCATTTATTCTTTGGGTCAATATACCACAAGTAATGCATACTGGTGAGGGGAGAGTTTTGGTTATTTAACTTTTCTGTTATTGTTTCTTCTTTCTTGCTATTATGAATTGTGCTGCTACAATGCTACAATTGTACATATGCTTGGGTTGTGTGTGTGTGCGTGCAAGCACGTGTGCCTGTGTGTTTCTATTAGGAATATTTAAGAGTATTGGTGGAGCATAGATTATACATATGTCTAATTATAGTAGGTAGTTTTACAAAATGGTCATACAAATTCACATTACTAGCTACTAGCAGAGCATTGAGTATTCTGTTTTCTCACATGCTTGTGAGTTTCTTAGTATAGCCCGTTTTCAGCTCAGTCATTTTCGTGGGTGGAGAGTGGTGTTGGATCATGACTTTAATTTGCATTTTCCGGGTGACTGAGGTTGAGCATCTGCTCATACGCTTATTGGTCATTTGCATAATCCCCCTTTAAAAAAGATGGCGTGCTATTCATGTTTTTGATTCCCATTTTGCGCTCAAAGACAAACCACAATAACTCTTGAATGTGGTTATATTAACCAGCAAATAAATAAAATTAGAGTTTTTGTTTTTAGATTAATGTTTTTGCATTTATTTCCTTTGTTTTATAGATGTGGGTGCTTTGCCTAAATGTATGTCCATATACTATGTGAATGCCTGGTGCCCACAGAGGTCAGAAGAGGGCATTGGATGTACTGCAATGATGACTGTGAGCCACCATATAGGTGCTGGGGATCGAACCCAGGTTCTTTGCAAGAGTAACAAGTGCTCTAAATTGCTGGGCCATCTCTCCAGCCCCTGGAATTTTTTTTTTAATTTTTATTTATTATGTATACAATATTCTGTCTGTGTGTATGTCTGCAGGCCAGAAGAGGGCACCAGATCTCATTACAGATGGTTGTGAGCCACAACGTGGTTGCCGGGAATTGAACTCAGGACCTTTGGAAGAGCAGGCAATGCTCTTAACTACTGAGCCATCTCTCTGGCCCCAGCCCCTGGAATTTTTTACTTTAAAATTTTATGTGTGTATGCCCGCTTGAATGCATGTGGGCCATATCCATGCAGTGCTCTTGGAGACCAGGAAAGGTTGTTGGATTCCCTGGAACTGGAGTTCCAGATAGCCCTGAGCCTTCCGATGTGGGTGCTAGGAACCTAACCTGGGATCTCTGAAAGAGCGATAAGCACTCTCAAATGCTGAACTGCGTCTACAGCCTCTTCTATTAGAAATTTGGTAGAGATCGAAATACATTCACATGCTTAAGCTTCTGAACTTGTAGTAAAACTAAAACAATCACTGGGGATGAGACAGCTCATTACAATATAAGGTAAGAGGAGGCCGCAAGTATCTATGTTGAATGTCCGTTTAAACTATGCCTCAGGAGAACCAAATAGTAGTAGATTAGGGGAAATTCCTTCTTTAAGTGCTCTGCATCATAACTGAGCGCCGGAGTGTCCAGTGAATTAATGAACAAAATGGAGCATCAAAGGCTGATTGCTTCATTAAGAGACTCAGAACTCTTGGGCCAGTAAGATGACTCAGCGAGATAGGGCACTTCTTGCCAAACATGACGCCCTGGGACCCACATGAGGGGTGAGAACTAACTCCTGCAAGCTGTTCTGTGACTTACACACACACACACACACACACACACACACACACACACACGCAGGTGTGCACGCACGTGCGACCAGCCCACTGATGACTCATCAGTCTCTGTTGTCAGATCAAGCATCACAGCATCAGTGCAGAGTCCCAGTAGCAGGAGCAGTGGAGCTGCGCTGTAGAGATGCTGAAAAGACGCGGAAGTTCCCAGTAGTAAAGAAGGGAAATTGTGTTAGAAATCAAACTTCTCCATTAGTTTATCCTCCAGTAATTAATTGCCTTTCAGAAAAAAAAATCCAAAACTCTTCAGAGGGCTGATAGCATAATGGAGTTCCTATAACATATGTATATGTTATATATATTTATAACAATATAAAATAAAACATGAAAATGAGCTTCTAAGAGAAAAGAGCTACATGGGTAATCAAATGTCAGAATTATCCAACACAGGCGTTAACTTAGACCTATAAATGACTTACATATTTTACAGGAAAGGATGGATATAATGAGTGAACCAATGGGGGAATTTTAGGAAATATCTGAGAGTGGGGGAAATAGACCTACAGGGATGAAAAATATCCAAAGTGAGCATTTCATTGGATTGTCTTCAGCAGCATGGCAAAAGCAGTAATGAACAAGTCTGAAGACAAAGGAATGGACATTCAAAGAGAAAACCCACTAAGGGAAGAAGAGCAAACCTTAGTGGCCCAACCCAGACAAACCAGACTTCCAAAGGGTGAGGAAAGATTAAAGTAAAAAATAATAATAGTATTTCAAGAAATAGTCACCATAATTGTTTCAAATCTCACTTAAAATATTTATCCTCTGTTGCATGATAGATTGAAGCGCAGCCAATCCCACAAGAGAGTGCACAGAGAAGTACACCGAGAGGCATCCCGGTTAAACTAGTGGAGGGGAGAGGTGAGGAGAAATCTTGCAGGCAGGAAAACGCAAAGGCACACAACACACAGAGCTTTCGAATGACTGCAGACCTTTCACTAAACAAAGACCAGGGCAGATGAGACGGCTCCATGGTTGCCTCTTGTTTGCCAAGCCTCAAACCTGACTCTGAACCCTAGAACTCACTTGGAGGAAGGAGAGAACTGACTACTGCAAGTTGTTCTCTGACCTCCACATTCATTGCCTACAGGACACACACACACACACACACACACACACACACACTCACATACATACACACACACATACATACACACATATACATACACACACATACATACACACATACACACACATACATACACACACATACATACACATACTCATACATACACACACTCACATACATACACACACATGCACACACATACATACACACACACTCACATACACACACACTCACACACACACTCACACACACACTCACATACACACACACACACAAATAAATAAATAAATGCAATAATAAGCTTCTACAAAAGGACCAGAAGGCATGTTTTATCTAAGTGCTAAGGGGAAAGAGTCCTGTCAAACTAAAATTTTATAGCCTGTGAAAACTCTCTCCAGAACTGGTGAGACTGGATGTGGTAGATCACACCTGCAATCCCAGTACTTACTTTGGAAAGCTGAGGCAGGAGGACTGCAAATTTGAGGCCAGCTTGGGTTACACAGTAAATCTGAGGTTTTCAGTTTTGGAATCAGGAAAAACGCCTCTTGTTTTCAAGTGGTGAAGGGGAAAACAGTCATGATGAAATAGACAGAGGGCAGTTGTTCTTACCAGGGCCTACCTTTTTGTTTGTTTGTTTGTTTTCAGACCAGGCTGGCCTCCAACTCACTGAGATCTGCCTGCCTCTGCTTCCCAAGTGCTGAAATTAAAGGCGTGCGCCACCACCACCTGGCTTTTAATAGAAAGGGTTCACCAGTGTCTGTGCTGGTTGGTTGGTTGATTGTCATCTTTCAAGCGAAACACACCTATGTGTGTCTGTGAAGATGTCTCCAGAAAGACTGACATGTGGGACGGTAATGAGGGTTGGAGAGACTCACCCTGAATGTGAGCTGTGAGAAAAGTTTTGGGAAGGCAGTAAACACATGCACCAGCAAGTCCCTTCCTCTGCTGAGTGAGTGTATGTGCCCATTTCCAGGGTCTGCTTACATCAGACGCAGCTTCTCCGACCTTACAGCATAGACTCAATACTGAGGATGCTCCAAGAGTACTAAGCTAGGCTTGTGAGACGTCAGGCTCTTAGGATGGACGGCTAGCTAACTAGTGCTTTGCCTCTCCAGAGTGCAGGCAGCAATCACAGGGTTACTAGCCACTGTTGTCTAAGTCAATACAAGAAGGCCATTTATAGTACACATAAACATTCTGTTGGTTCTGTTTCTCTAGACAACCCAACTTAATGCACTAAGCATGGGGGTTTTATTAGAGCCTAACTTATCTGTGGGGAAGGAAATACTGGACTATAACTGATTCTAGCCTTCCTGGCTAACCCAATCAGAAAACCAAACAAGGCCAAACTGAGAAGCACTTGTGAGGGCGGCATCTCGGGGTTCAGGCTTATTAAAGGTTGAGTCATAAAACTGAAGACTTATCTCCCTCCCACAAATCTTACCCTGACTACATTAGCAGGGCTCCTCTTTGATAAGTGGGAAGAATGAATGAAAGCCTACATGTATCAGACCTCAGAGAAGTCTAAAACCAGGCATGGTGACACACGGAATAGCAACAATTCAGAAGGCAGAGGCAGGAAGATTCCAAGCTTGAGGACCATCTAGGCTATACATCAATTTCAAGGCTAACCTACAACTTAGTGAGACCCCATGTTAAAAATTTAAAGAAGTAGATAAGGATGAAGTTTAGTGGTACGGCACTTGTAGGATATACAAGGCTCTGTGTTCAGCCCTTAGGACCCAGAGTCCACTGAGAAACCCAAAGGTAGCAGTGGAGAAAAAACAAGGGCACTGAAGGCAAGCCGGCCCTCTTGATACCTACAGCACAGCTATCAAAAAATACAGCCTGGCTGCTAGCGAGATAAGCATGAATCCATCATAATAAAGCTATTCAATCCTTTTAACCCAAAATATCAGTGCAATTTGCAATCAAAGCACCACAGAGAATATTAAATAATAATAATAAAATGTTCTAAAACTACAGAGAAAGCACCAAAAGAGGACTCAGGTGCAGTAGAGATGAGAGAATCATCAGATTAGGAATTTAAAATATATATTTATTTTTTGCATGTTAATATATATACTATTTTACATCATATATATACAACTAGGGGCCAGAAAGTGGCTCAGTGGTTAAGAGCACTGGCTGTTCTTCCAGAGAACCCAGTTTTGATTCTCAGCATTCACACAGTGGCTTACAACTATCTGTGATACCATTTCCAGAAGGTCCAGTGCCCTCTTTTTGTCTCCCTTGGCACCAGGCACACACATGGTGCATTTACACACAGGTAGGTGAAATACCCATATTCATAAATAATATAATAAGATAATGAAAATGTAACTAATATATGCTATGGCTGTAGTGTGAAGACTAAACATGTAAGAATAGGTCATATGCAGAGGGACGGACATTCTAAGAAGAGAAATGATGAACACCAAGAGCACTGCAATTGAAAATGCTTTTGACGGACTCACATGGGGACACAAGGCTGAGGAAATAACCAGTGAGTTTCAGGAAGTGTTAATCTTAAGCCTCTAAACCTGAAATCCAAAGATGAAGAATGCACCGGGAACTCAGATTTTGCAAGGGGCAAAGTGTGCTCACCTAGTGTGTGCAGCAAGCCAGGTTCAATCCTGAGTGCCAGAAATGAGGGAAGTTAAAAAATACATGAATGACACAGGAGAGGAAACTCTGGGTCAACTATAGAAGCCATAAGCTAGGTGCACGGAGAACATGAGACAGCAGAGGGAAAGAGAAATGCAGGGGACGTTTGAGGCGATGACGACTGAGACCGTCCCAAGCTGAGTGACAGATGCAGGGAGTGAGGAGAACGTGGGTCAGAGCAACAGCAAAAGCTCAACAGCTAAGACATAATGTATGCAGACTGCAGAAAACGAACACAGTGGGGAGATCCTTAGAGCAACTGCCTGAAGGGGATGGGAATGGCTCCTCAGAAGTCAAACAATTAAGAGGACAGATCTAAAATGCTTGGTGAAAACTCACAACTTAGAATTCTATACCCAGCTAAATTATTATGCAAGTAAAGGAAAAATAAAAACTTCCTCAGATAAATAACAATTGATGGGAATTGCCACCAGGACACTGACCTGGCGAGGAATTCTTTAGGAAGAATAAAAATGATATCAATTAACATTGAATTGAACCATCCTCACAAAATCCCTGTGAGGGGCCCTAATGTGCAATAGCTCAGAATGTGGTTCTAATCAGACACAGATCTTTAGAATTAATAGCTTAAAATGGGGTCATTGATCTAATCTGATGTCTTTATAAGAGGAAACTGAGATATGGACAGAGACGCTAGACACTTGTATAATTGTAGCATGACCTCGTTAGAGCACAAGGAAGACATGTGCACGGTCATATCAGAGCATGCATGAACTCGTTAGAGCACAGGGAAGACACATCACGGTCATATCAGAGCATGCACGACCTCATTAGAGCACAGGGAAGACACGTGCACAGTCATATCAGAGCATGCATGACCTCATTAGAGCACAGGGAAGACACGTACACGGTCATATCAGAGCATGCATGACCTCATTAGAGCACAGGGAAGACACGTGCACGGTCATATCAGAGCATGCATGACCTCATTAGAGCACAGGGAAGACATGTGCACGGTCATATCAGAGCATGCATGACCT
>JAQHUG010000027.1:10407402-10424842 GCA_028555095.1 Dicrostonyx torquatus | reverse complement strand
TGGTCTCGAACGCACAAAGATCCGCCTGCCTCTGCCTCACGAGTGCTGGGATTAAAGGCATGTGCCACCACCGCCCGGCCATCCATTTTTAATCAGAACTTTATCATATTAAAATGAGAAGGTAATCTTTCCCCCGATAGAGGCTGTAATGGAAATAACAGATTCTGAAAATATGTAATCTAGGAGAAGGTTATTTTAAAAGAAACTTTAAAAATACAACTATTTCCTCAGAATGTAGAAAGAGCTAAGCAATCCTGCTGCAGCATCCTCCTGGGCACACATCAGTGGGAGTATCAGTTCCTCGGCAGCACTCACACAACAGTGACAAGGATCACTGTTGGGATTCTGGCTTCAAGACAAGAGCTTCTGCATAGTCTTCAGTGGAACAGTCCACCAAATGACTCAGGTTTCAAGTGCGCAAAGACCACCTTCTCTATGTGCACTTGCATTGCAGGCAGGGGTACATTTACACCTGGATGGGCATGGGTGTGGAAGCCAGAGGTCAACCTCTGTATTTTGGAGCTAGGCGCTTTCATGCTCCTGAACTTGCCAAGTCGGGTGGACTAGCTTGCCAGTGCACCTCAGAGCTCTGCCTACCTCCACAGTCCTGGGATTACAGCAAGTGCACCACCATACCTGACATTATCTACCTGTGCTCTGGAAGACAAACTCAAGTCCTCGTGCTGGCAGAACAAATCATTTTATCCACTGAGCCATCTCAGCCACCTCCTTACCCCCTCAGAGCCACCTCTTTTCAGTTGTGTAACTACAACCTTTGTTTTGTTTTTGACACAGAGACTTGCCTTGTAACCCAAACTAGTCTTCAACTTGGGACCCTCCTTAGTCTCAAGAGTGCTAGGGTTAAGGGCACGCCTTACTAAACTTTAAAAAGTGATATTTGTGTGTAGATGTCTGTGTAGAGATATGTGCATGAGTGCAGGTGCCTGAAGAGGTCAGGTTTTGAACCCCTGGAGGTAGGTGCTTTCCCCCTCCCCAACAGTGTGTCACTATATAGTTCTGGCTGTCCTGGAATTCACTATGCAGACCAGGCTGGCCTTGAACTCAGAGAGATCCTCCTGCCTCTGCACATGCCACTAAGCCTGGCTTCCCTAGAGGTAGATTTATAGGCAGTTGTGAAACACTGGGAACCAAATTTGGTTTTCTGGAAGAGCTGTAAGTGTTTTCCACCCAAGGCACCTCTCTAGCCCTAGTTACAAGTTTTTATGGGGGGTGTGAGAACTGCAGATGCTGAGCGATCCCTGGGTGCAATCGATGGAATGCAGAATGCCCGCCTCCCATCCCCTCCATTTCTTTAAGACGGAACTACCTTCATGTCTCGAAGTCACCCATGTATTGAGGAAAAAGAGGGGTGGAAGTTCAGAACTGAAGGAGACACTGGAGACTCAGAGGAAAGTGACAGCACGGCCTTCACTTTAAGCTCAAGGGTACTCAGAACATGGGATAGATTTGTGTAATAATATAACTATGAAACTGTGTAAAGTTGGAGTTCTCAGAAAAACTTCTTACAGTCTTCCATATTGCAATAAACCAGAAATTCCTTACAACCACATATTCATTTTTTGATAAATGAGTACATTACCACAAGAAAGAATTTCCAATTCCAGAAAAAATATTGAAATTGGGCAAAGCTGCAAAGTACTAAGGGAAAATTATTAGAACCATATGATCTGACCATATGTTTCTACAGGCATTTGTAACCAAAGTAAACAGTGAAATTTGTCGTGAATGGGTCACTTTTGGGAGGAAGGCAGCAGGGAAAACTTAATGTTTTAGCTGAGTCTTTCATATAACGTGTCCAATGGTAGATATTATCATAGAACCTGTTATGTGTGTTTTAAACAGGCAGAAAGTTTAAATGGATTCACTTGAGTTTTGAAAGCTGGGGCATAATAGCTGCTAGAAATGCATGGAATGCAGCATTCTATTTCAGGGCACATACGGGGCCTGGGTGAATCACAATGCATCTCTTAATCACTTCTAGCCAACCCTGGCAGGTATTAGCAGGACAGAAAGGAACGTGAGGAGCACTCTAGAAATCAGCAGAACTGCAGAAGGGCAGCAGGCAGAGAAGTCTACACAGAGGGTGAGGTCATTTGTATATAAGCCCTGGCCACTGTTTCTTCAGAAAAGCTGCTAAAATTCCCTCCCTCTTCTGTGAGCTGTCACCCAGGTTCAGCCTGCTAACTTGGGAGTGGATTTGTGGTTCTTTGCAGCCATTATCAGAAATGGGTGGATGCTTGTCTATCCCAACATGATGTAGGTGTTTGTACATTTGTTTTGTATAAACTGAGTTTGAGGTTCTGTCTTGGTTTTTAATTTGAACTTTTTTTTTTGTTTTTGGCTTTTTCAAGACAGGGTTTCTCTGTAGCTTTGGAGCCTGTCCTGGAACTAGCTCTTGTAGACCAGGTTGGTCTCGAACTCACAAAGATCCGCCTGCCTCTGCCTCCCGAGTGCTGGGATTAAAGGTGTGTGCCACCACCACCCGGCAATTTAAAATTCTTTTTTTTCTTTAAAGGCTTATTTATTAATTATGTATACAGAGTTTTCCCTGCCTGTTTGATGCAGGCCAGAAGAGGGCACCAGACCTCATTACAGATGGTTGTGAGCCACCATGTGGTTGCTAGGAATTGAACTCAGGACCTCTGGAAGAACAGTCAGTGTTCTTAACTTCTGAGCCATCTCTCTAGACCCTGAAATTCTTAAGACAGTGAAACTTTTTTCTTTTTTAAAGATTTAGTTTTACATTTATAGGTGTTTTTCTGCACTGTGTCTGTGTATCATGTGTATCCCTGGTACCCACAGAGGCCAGAAAATGTTGAATCTCTTGCAACTGGAGTAACACATGGTTGTCAGCTGCCATGTGGGTGCTGGGAATTGAACCCAGGTCCTCTGGAAGAGCAACCAGTGCTCAAAACCCAGCTCTCCAGTCCAGTGGAAATTATTCTTAAAAATCATGTCAATCTTGCTTTTCTGTTTAGAATTTCCACTAAAGTAATTTGGTGACTTACAGACTTTAGAAAACCATAAGCAATTTAACCCCTAACTTAGCTTCACTCCTCAGGAAAAGCCGAGAAGCTGCAACACCACTTTAAAGGGGTCAAGCAGCACCATGGTAGGTGACACACATTTCTTCTGCCCTGTACTCCCTTTGTAAAATACAGTTTAGCATTCAGGAACACTTGGAATTTTTATCAGCCCCAAATCTCAGACGAAGCTTTTAAAATATTTCTGAAAATAAGGTTAAGTAAGATTTAGAAAAGGTGTATCACAGAAACAATCATGCTTTTTTAAAAGTAGTGCTAACTGCACATAGGTTTCTCGCTTGCTGTTAGACGGGCTGACCTGGAATGCCAGGGTTCAAGTGCTTTTTTCTGTTTTGTTTTGTTTTTTTTTTGCCACAGGCTTCTGTTAGTAGTATAAGCAGGCCCTTTTGTTCCTCATGATAACCTGGCAGGGTGTGTTTGTACATGTATGTTAATCAGAAGAGAACTCTATAGTGGTTAACAGTAAAACAAGCAAATCATAATTAAAATTTATTATTAACAATATGAAATGCTTGTCATAATAAATTATGGCTATACGCCACCACAAAGAATGTGGTATCTTCACTATAGTATGGCAACCCATCCACATTTTGGTTATCTGCAGTTGTACTTTAGTCTAATAGCGTCTTGAGAAAGTCACTATGAGGTAAACAACATTAAAAACAATGTGGCGTATTGCCATGGATACGACTGTGGTCTAAGCATTAAGTCTCTCTCTGAACCCTGGTCACCTCAAGTTTAATATAATAAATATCACCTGTGTTGCTGACTCCGGCTCAGCCGATCAGCATCTCTACTGGAAGGTGCTCTTGACCTGCTCTTCTCCGTGCGGAGGGACTACAAGACCTGAAGACGGGATCAGGGAAAACAGTGTTCCTTGTACTAGAACCAAAAATATATTGCAAGACTGTAAGCACTATATCCGATTTAAAAATGACAGGAAAAATACTAAGGGCTGGTGAGATGGTTCAATAGGTAAAGGCATTTGCCAAGCCTGACAACTTTGGTTTGATCCGCAGAATGCACACCATGAGGGCTAGAGCCTACTCCTGCAAGTTCCCCTTGAACTGCTGCACTCCCGACGTGACACACACACACACACACACACAAACACATAAAATAAATATGTAACTAATAAAAGAGAAAACCTGTTAAGATGTTTCCTATGTTAAAGAAACTGTTTACAGACCTAGTATGATCTTGATACATATATCCTGATATGTGCCCACACTCAACAAAACAATTTAGGGCCTTGTTCTCAGTACAGCCTTCACCATGTCTACTCTATGTGAACCGCGATGTGAATTCCTGGCGGAGATGACCTTTTCTTACGTATCTTTGATATTCTGGGTATAGCACAGTTCCAGATGCAGAGTAGACTCTCAAAGTATGTGAGATGGAGGAGTGGATGGATAAATAAACGCAGTCAAATGGAAAGACTCTTCAGGGAAATAGTCACAATGCAAAGGACAATTGATTTGCATCATAAAATGAAATAATTAATTCATATCATAAAATATTTTCAATATACAAAATATAATATATAATAAATATTTTCCTTGGAGGTAAACAAAAAATTAATTTTGTTGCAGAGCAGTAATAGGAATGCAAGGTTTTTACAAAAAGGCTAATATCAAGGCCAATCAATTAGCTGATATCCAATGCCTAGTTTAAAATCCAACTGCATCAGCCTACTGCTGCTTATCTCAAACAAAAGTGCAGAAACACAACATCCTTTTAAAGATAAAGTTGATAAAGGTACATTCCTTATTGTACAGAAAATTCTGGCCCACATTAAAGTGATAAAGCTTGAATAATATAATTGGACAGAGAGTGGGAGAATTAAATTTGGGATAAGCATTTGGAAAAAAGAGAAGTTAAGAGTTCAGAAGTCGGTCAAGTAAGCAAAAGTGAGAGGCAAGAAACACATGGGACCGAGTGCTCCACTCAGGCTACGGGTGGCAGCATGTGCCCATCACCACTGCCCCCCCACTGCGTACAAAGAGGGAGCTCAGGAGTTCAAGGCCAGTCTCAGCTAGATATCAAATTAAAGCCAGCCTGCTGCATGTGTCCAAAACTACAAAACTGTAGACATCAGCAAATACAACGAGGGAAAACAAAACCACTGAGAATAATAATCAATAAAATATTGGGCTGGAGAGATGGCTCAGTGTCTAAAAGCACTGGCTGCTCTTCCACAGGCTCCAACTTCTAGCTCCAGCACCCATGTGTGTATGCATGCTTGTATACATATGTATCCACTTTGCGTGTCTGTGTGCATAACTATGTTTTGGGGTGCTGGGGATAGAACCTAGGGCTCCACACATACTCAACATAAAATCTACCACTGAAATACACACCAGCTCTAAAAATGGTGCATACCTGTGATCTTAGTTCTTGGGAAGCTTAGGCAGGAAGATCCTGTGTTCAAGACCAACCCAAAAATTTAGTGATACTTTGTCTCAATAAATGAATAATGTGCTAAAAATTATTGTCAAAAAGATTCCTTTAGTCAGTATTTACTATTAGGTTTTCAAAGATTCATTTTTTTTCCTTTCTAATGCAATGAAACTTGCTTTTTAGAATGGGATTTGGTATAAGATAGGTTATTTTGGATCAGTCCCAGAGCACTGAGTTACTAAAGGTAAAAAGTGGCCTTTCCAATAAGGTGATTCAGTGGCTTAGATCCCAGGAACATTATAAGCTCCTATGTGAGACACAGGAAGCCAAGCCACTAATGGTCCCATCAAATGAAACCTTACTAAACACTTAAAAAAAAAAAAGCCATGAAAATCATTTAAGCCCAGTGGATCATAGCATTGGTCATTTTTGTTCCAGATAACCCTCTCCTGTGATTTTTTTTATTGTTTTATAGGATAGATATTTCACAAGAAGGATTTAGTTTCCTTATGTGTGCATTGTCTGATATAGCCTTATATTTTTAAATTATGAAATGTCTCATTAAAAATACTTCTTTACAAAAGAATCAGTGCCTTTATCCTTGTAGATAGACAAGACTATCATTAAAAAAATCAAATTTCTGTGTAACTCACTGAGAAAGATTAAAGAGAGGTGGGAATTGTGTGGCAATCCAATATAAAAATAATATACCATTAGCTCCTGATGGCTATGACAGCCAGTCCTTCAAGTGATGTCACGACAGGTACTTGCACAGAGACGCTTATAAGCACTTCTAAAGGACTAAATACTTTGAATGGATTTTATTTTAAGCAGAAAACAAGGCAAAGTTCTATTTTAGAAAATGTATAAATGGCTCCTTTTAAATAATTAGTGTATTGAATAGAAAGAGCACAAGAATAAAAGTAAAGTTTTATGGAAACAGAAACAGTGCCTGATTTCAAAACCATATTAATAATAAAATGCACAGTAGGAATATAGTTAAGGGTCCCCATTAATTCCTTACACAATTTGAGAAAGCTTTACGTGGTCCAGCTAAAATTCAACTATCTACTCTCTACATATACCTTTCTTTCATGAATGGCCAGTCTCCAACTGGCAGAGCTGGCGTCTGACCTATGTGCTATATATACTTTCGACCATAAATGTAATGTTAAATGATTACTTCTTGTGTATTAAATATTTCAGGCAAATTACTTGATAATTTCTACTATGTATTTCAAAGAGTTGGAAAAATAAACCAGCCAAAGCATTTTTCTTTGAGTCTGTAACAGTTACTATTGCCAGTTATCTGTCCATAGTGGGGAAGGCATCGCGGAAGCCAGGGGGTACAGCAGAGGCGCAGCGACCTCACTAACTGCTCTATGTCAGGTACTCCTTTGCACGTCCTTCTGTGTTCCAATTTTAACTCTAAAGCATCTCTTGTTATCACTAGCAAAATGGTCTATCTATCGCCTACTCTCAAAAGGCCAGTAGCTTACTTTCAGGACGATTATCTTGTTCTGAATGATGACCCGAGGAGACCCTCTGATCTATTAAATTGCTATCCTTGTATAAAAAAATTGTAAATATTTTTGAAATACTGAGAGCTTGTGGAACATCTCTGAAAACTACTTAGTAATATGCAGAGTGTTAGATTTTGGAAAAAAAATTCATGTAGGGAAAGAGACGGTATTTGTGGTTAAGTTGGGCACCTAACTGCAAAATGATTTGTTTGATGTTTTTCATGTAGTTTAATGATTCCTCTAAAGGAAAGCCGGGTGTGATACAGTACACTGCAACCCAGAGCTTGGAAGATGGAGAGAGAACTGGGAGTTCAAGGCTGGAATGGAACACATGAAATCTTGTCTCAAAAACAAAAACAAAACACCCAGCCAAACAACAAAAACAGAAAAAGAAGGGCAACTCTCCACAGGTATCAAAAATGCTCAAATGGCAACAGTTAAAATAAACACTCAGCGTTCAAAGTCACCACACACATAGGTATGTTCCCAGACTGCAGGTAAGACAGCTGAACTTTTCTATACAACTGTAGGCTTTATTTTAAGCATTTTGGAACAAAAACGGACTCAGAATAAAATACCAACAGATATTCCTTTACATTGCTTAAAGGATTTGCAAGCCTTTATAGTGATAATGTCCGTATTTTATTTTTTATTTATTTATTTATTTATTTATTTTTTGGTTTTTCGAGACAGGCTTTCTCTGTGGCTTTGGAGCCTGCACTGGAACTAGCTCTTGTAGACCAGGCTGGTCTCCAACTCACAAAGATCCACCTGCCTCTGCCTCTCGAGTGCTGGGATTAAAGGTGTGCGCCACCACTGCCCGGCTAATGTCCGTATTTTATAAATGAAACGGATTCCATGAACGGCAGGGTCATGCCATGCGAGTACCAAGTCTGAGGCCCATCTAGAAGCAGAGGCCATGTTCCGTCTTCCACCACGCATTCTCTCCAGGATCTGACTACTCCTCCATCTATGATTTAAGATCCACAATAGGAGAAACGGTTTCTTCCAAAACAATGTAGAAATCACTTTCTAAATTCACAGATAAATTCCTGCCTTGGTAAGCTGTCAACTTAGATTTCATGTACCAGATCTAAAAATGCTATCAAAATGAGAGCAAATACATGCATGTGTGATAATGCACTTACTCGAAATAACATAAAGTATAACTACTGGGAATTTTTGACTCGATAATAAACCATGCAGAGTAGTTAACGCCTTATAAAGTTTCAGTTCAGTCTGGATTCAGCTCCATGCTAGAATGCCCCCTGAGCATGCGAGGCCCTGGGCTTGACCTCCAGCTACATACATACACCATACTCTCAATTCAAAGCATCCTAAAAAGTCTAAATATCCATTCTTTAGGGAAAAAGTCTGTGGATGCAATTTTGGACTGTCAGGGGTGACCGCCTTTTAGAAATACTGATCAGATATACAGTTCCATTCCCTGAAAATTTCACACCCCCCCCCAAATTCACAGTAGATTCCTGTTCTTTAAGGGAGTATATTTCAGAGACTGTCATATATGAGTACATGTGTGTGTGTGTATATATATATATATATACACACACACACACATATAAATGTAACATTTGCTTATTTATTAAATTTACATGTCAAGTTTTCCAATTTAATGGTTATAGAATTAAAACTTCATACCACATCACCGGCACTGCTAGATCTGTGTATTATTTTCATATATGTGTACATGTGTTTGCATACATGAGTGTGTGTACAAGCGTACACATTGTGGTCTGTGCATATGTATGTGGAGGCCAGAGATTGAGGCTTATCACTCTCTATGATGTCAGGGAAGTTAAAAATTTAGAATTGATACTTGGAATATTTCAAATGCCATCCTATAACTGCATATAATTTTGTTCCTGATATCTTAGTTTTAGCAAACAAAAATACCCTGGTTTCAAGGAAATATGTATACTTTTTCCTTTTTCATTCTAATAAACTAGTTGTAAACAATCTTTTTTCTAGACTTTGAAACAGGCCCAGAACCTCAGTCTTCCACGTGCTGGGCAAGCAGTTGTATACGCTATGCCCAACCTAAGGCAGGTTAATGAAACAGCAAGCTTTTAGAGATAAACTATGCTTTCTAAAAACATCTTCTGCGAATTTGAATTAAAATATACAGTAACATATGGATGAAGTGTGTCTAGATTCAACTGAGTTTAATCTTTGTATATTAGTATGAAGCCACATTAAGTGAACTATAAAATATGAGTAACTGTGTGAAACTGGAAGTGCCTCAGGAAACTAATATTAAGAGGAAAGTACTTTGTATGGATTACCGAGTTAAAACTCTAGAATAAAACTTGTATTTCTGAGCATAAAATAGATAAATCTGCTAATGAATTAAAATGGAAATATATGTAAAAAATTAAAATTATAACATTCTCCCAAAGTACAAATTGTTATTTACACAGGGAGGCTCAACAAAATCCTTGAGAGCATTACCTAGTGTCAGGGAGCCCTCCCACCACTGCTTATAGGTCCTCACGTCACGCGTGAGCTTTCCCAGCTCTAACTCGCGTATTTGAGTTGTCAGCTCTGTTCCCTCCACTGAAACAACTCCACTCAACTTTGTGTCTCTGCAATCCTCGACTGTCATTTCTGGCTGAATCCAGTTACAGTTTCAAAAAGGTCTTCTGCTGAATTATTACTGGATCTATCGGTTTCATCTACTTCAGTCTTTTCTTCATCACTATCAACAGGATCAAAAAGTTCAGGTGTGTAACACAGAGAGTCATCGTCTGCTTCTGTTTCAGTGGCTTTACTTGAACCGGAATGCTTGGCCTCGTCACTTACTGGAGGTAATCCACTATTGGGGTGTAGGTCTTTCTCAGAGCAGAACGGCTGCTTGGAATGGTTCTTAGCGGGAGTAGCGCCAACCTTTATTGACGGAATCATGACTTCTGACTGAGGGCAGGGTGCTAATGATGCGTTTGCTGTTTCGTTTGAGGACACACATTTATCCGTGGGTGGCAAAGCAGCTTTATCTTCTGTTTTGAAGGTGGAAGAACCAGAGGCATGGCTCTCTGATGACACACGTGCAGGCGTGCAATTCTTTACTTTACTAGTGAAGTGCTGTCTCAGAGAATTAAAGACAGGCCAGCTGATTGGCTCTGCTTGCTTCCCGAAAGTTGGGCTTGAGGATCTGGAAATCGCATTTTTCTCTGTTTTCACTGTTTGAACAGACTCTTCTCTTAGTATTGGATCACCTAGGAACACAAAACTTAAATCAGTCTTAACTCTGTGCTCCTAGGTAACATTAACTGTTATGTTAAAATGCTATTTTTTTTTTAACCAGAAATACTTTAACAGCAGTTAAATTCAGTATTTAACAGCAGCTACCTCCAGTAATATTGAACTTTCATCTTGGAATTTAAAGGAGAGCATGTCAACTCTAAAGAAACAGTGCTACTCCAGTAGTTCCTGACCTGAGTTAAAATCCTACTTGCAAATGACCATATAAACACTATGAAGACTACAATGCTGCCCAAGAAGAGGAGGGGTAAAAAGGAAGAGGAAACACCCAAGCGGAGAGGAAACAGGGCCGCTGCCTGGGGAGCCCTGCAGTGTGGAATGCTGGCCCAGCAGGTGCAAGGCTCCAGCACTGAAGGGGGAAAGAAAAAAGAGACATTTGCCTAAAAATCCACTCATTAGTGACCAAGAAAAAGACTAACCCTCTCAAGGACACTGAGGGCTGCAAGGCTACCATCATGCTATTCCTCAAATTATAAAACTGGTCAGCATGAAGGACGGAACTGGATCCTGGGTTTCCTGATTGCCACTGTAACAGCCTTGAAGTCACTCTGACAACTACTTAAAAGCACAGAGCACAAAATATTTGAGAACAGCGATATTAAGCTACATTGATTATTAAAACTAAAATTATACCCAATCTCCAGAATCCGGCATTTTTTTTCTGTTACGGGCCAGATGGCAAATTTTTTAGGTTTTATGGCCATATATACAATCGCTCAACTCTGTGTGTTGGAATTATGTAAATGAACAGGACCTAGCTGCATTAAACTTTAAACATAAAACAAGCTAACAGGATGGGCCATGGTTCAATCCCTGATATAGTCCATGATTTCTAACACTTGAAGACAGGATTTTTTTTTTTTTATCATTTAGAACAAATGATTCACATCTCAGGGACCTTTCAATTACAGAGGCTTGATGCAGCTAAGGCTGGCTAGCCTTCAGTTCTTTCTTTTTTTTAATTTAATACTTTTGTATTACTATTACTACCATTTCTGTCTAAAATTTGACATGTATTTATTGTGTGTATGGTGATGGGGGTGTGCACATCAGGCAGGCGTGCGGAGCTCATAGGGACACCTATAGGAGTAGGTTTATTCTTTCCAGATTCTAGGGATCAAACGCAGGTTGTCACACGTGACAGCAAGTACCTTTACCTGCTGAGCCATCTCATCAGTCCTGGCCTAGAATTCCTGATTCTCTTACCTCTGCCTCCAGCGTGTTGGATTATGGTGTTACAGGTATGTACCATGATACCCAGTTTAACTCAACTTTTATAAGGCCTTTACAACAATGTCTACCACTTCTATAGCATTTTACAATGCTATATTTATTATCTTATTTGAGTTTTACAATTCAGCTTAGAGGGATAGGCAGGCAGGTTATTCACTTTTTCTATTATAATTTAAAAAGGCCAAGTGGCTTGCTCACAATTACAGTGCTAGTTAAGTGGCAAAGCTAATGGAAAATCAGAAAATACACTTTGGTATTTTAACAAAAGTCTGGTCCTCATTCAAACATGCTGTATTATCGTATGAATACTTCATGCTATATACTAACATATTTCCGGAATTAATCTGTACCCAAATCATTATCATTGCCCTATTACATAATGAATAGGTAAATGGGAAGAATTCAACATACTTTTCTTCCTTCTGGAGATGCCGTGACTTGGTACTGAAGAGTTTTTAGCAGCCGTCTGGGGATGGTGCAGCTCCTGGACACACACTTTCGCTTCTTCTTCCTTAGAATTTTCTGGCAATGGAGGTCTTGCTTTTGACACACTTGTCAGAGAGCTGTCCTCCAAACAGGCCACTTTCAGAGTAGACTCCTTGTCTTTCATACAGTCTTTGTCTCTTTTGGATCGATTAGTAACTTTCTGGTGCCTTTGAGAAAACTCAGTCAGGGACTCCAGGGCACTTGCAAAGGTTGAGTGGTGCTGAATCTGCTGTCTCACCCATTTAGAGAGTCCTAAAAAACAGCACAGCTAAGTGAGAAACTGGTTACTTAGTTACAAAAATATTTATGCATTAAGATTAACTTTATTGTTTCCAGTGAAGCAACCTAATTTGCATTTGAACATAAGGAATAGTTTTAAATCTTTTATATATTTGAATATATAAAAATATATGCATTTGCATGTATATGAGCTATGAAGGGATTATGGCCTGAAAAATGCATCATTAGTTTCAAAATACTTAGCAAGTTGAACCCACCCCAGCAGAGCTTAGCCACACAGGGAGCTGCGGAGCACCATATGCTTGCTGCTGTGATCATGGGACGCACTGGGGGTGCACTTCACTGCTGCCAGCATCTCAGACACCCTGATCACCAGCTAGGCAAAGAGCAACCCGTTCTAAAGTGCGGTTTCTGCTGAATGTGTGCCGCCTTCACAGCGCCGGAATGGTGAACCGCTGGAAGTCAAAAGCGTCTATAAATTTAGTTTTATCAAAATTCCTCAAAATTGGGCCAGTAATAAAAGTCTGAGGGTGTGAGTGCTGTGCGAGCCTGATGGCCTGAGTTCAATCCTGAAGCCCATGTAAAGGTGGAAGGAGAGGAGGAACTACCAAGTTGTCCTCTGACCTCTACACCGTGCAAGGGCACTCCCACTACACCATACATGCTCCTATACAATAATAATGAATAAAACAAAAAATTAAAAATTCCTCAAAATATGCATATCAATACCATGCAGAATAAAAAAATAAAGAACACAGCATTCCATGTTATAAATCTAAATTTGCCTCCTTTTCCAAAAATAAACTCAAGATTCAGTCTCAAAGTTTTTTTTTTTTTTTTTTTAATTAAATTTTGTCCCTTTCTCTAGTCATTCCTTAAACTACTCTGGGAGTGGAAGAAGCAACACTTTCCTGGAGAAAATCATGTCTATCCAAATTGTTACTTATTCACACATTAATGAACACAAGAGAACAAGAGATATGATTTGATCATGGACATGCTGGAAAACTGCATGAAACTATATAAAATGAACCTTAGTAAGAGCTTACAGTGTTTTGTAGTATAGTTAGTTTAAACTAAAATAAAAAATATTTAGATTTAAAAAATATCCAGATTATCATAGAACAAATATCCCTGGATAATGCTGCAAAAAACTGGCATTGTTTAATGGAACAATTGTGCTTTTCAAAATTACTCACTTATTTGTATGTGTGTGCATGCATGTGTGGTAAACATGTGTGAGTGTGGCTTGTGAGCTCATGAAGGTTGGAGGCCAATGCTGGGTGTCTCCCTGTATTATTTTCCACCATATTTTTTTGAGACAAGGTCTCTCTTCACTGAACCTAGAACTCACAATTTTGGTTACAATGGTTGGCCAAGCAAGTCCCCAAGATTTGCTTTTCTCCTTCCCTGCATTTCTGATATTACAAATGTATGCACCCTCAGCCGGCTTTCACATGTGTGCTGAGTGAATCTGCACTCGGGCCCTCAAGTTTGGGCAGTAAGCATTTTAACCCACTTAGCTGCCTCCCCAGCCCTGCAACTAGCAGCTCAAAAAGTCACCAAGGCATTATATGTTTAAATAAGATAAAACAGGGTTTCATATAACCTAAATTATCACACTGTAATTCCAAGTTTTTTTTTTTTAGTTTTCGTAAAATGAAATTTTTCTGAGTTATTTATGTATGAAAATTGGATTTTAAAAAATTGCCATTAAGATAAATTTAATGTATTATGTTAGCATTACCAAAGGAAACATTTCATAATTTATGAATATCTGAAAATTAAAATAATACAAAAATTGGGAAATATTTTATTCTAAAACATTAAAAAATCTGAGTTATAAAATAAAAATTTGAGTTATTTTTAAGAAAAACACTAACAGCCGGGCGGTGGTGGCGCATGCCTTTAATCCCAGCACTCGGGAGGCAGAAGCAGGCGGATCTCTGTGAGTTCGAGGCCAGCCTGGTCTACAAGAGCTAGTTCCAGGACAGGCTCCAAAAGCTACAGAGAAACCCTGTCTCAAAAAAACAAAAAAAAAAAACCAAAAAAAAAAAAAAAGAAAAACACTAACATTAACTTATTTTGAAAAATGAGTGTATCAAATGGAAATGTGAAATTCTCTAAAACTGAAAAATTTCAGTGCTATCATTTCTCCATTTTGACCTTTTTATAAACAAAGAAAGTCTTTTTATAGCACAAGACGTCATTGGTGTCTTTGAACACTCGGCAGGGTCTGAGCTCCACCTACTGACTAAACACTAGTACTTAGTATTTTTGCTTTTAGCTACTGCTTGATCTGAGGTGCTTCTTTGTTTAGACACAAAAAAAAAGTAGGGAAAAAAGTCCTTAGAGCAATATTCTCTGCTTTAAATGCCAAGAGCTTTGTGACAGCAAGCGTGTTTCCGGCACTGACTGAACAGTCACAGCTGGATGCAAACCATGGGCACGGACTACCTGATAGACGGCCGTCTACGTACCGTTCTAGCCACCTGCACTATTCCCTTTTAGGAAACACTGCTTTGACTAACATGAACTTTATTTTGTGTGTATGCATATTGTCTCTGTGTGTGCACACCCTTGTGTTTGCCTATGCGTGGATGCTGGAGATTGAAGTTAGGTACCTTCTTCAATTATTCTCCACTTTATTTGAGACAGAATTTCTCCTTGATCTAGAAGCTTGCCAGTTTGGCTATACCACCTGGCCAGCAAGCTCCAGCAAGCTGCCTGCCTTCCTTCCCTGCAGCATAGGAGTTACAGAAGTACTCCCCGCACCTGGCTTTTATGTGGGTGCTGGAGATATGAACTCTGGCTCTAACGTTTGCATGATAACCACTGACCAACTGAGCTATCTCCCTAGTTCTTTAAATAAAGCCCAGAAGAACAGAAACATATTTAATGAAATAAGCAAATAAATACAATAGCAAACTTGAAAATAAATCAGTCAAGCAGTCAAAAGAGATGCACTTACATGAGTGAAAAACCTTAGTATTTTTTTAAAAATTAATTTTTGAGAAAGACCTTTTTCTTTGACAATAGTTAACAAAATATTGCTACATTATTAAATTATGTACCACATCCTATAAAACAGAAAAGCAATAATTATTTTAATAGTCGATGACTAAAAAAATTTCTCATTTATAAAGACTTTTCACAAACACATGAGAATTCGAAGACTAACTTTTCAGTTAGTGGAAACTGTCCATGTTTGATCTCATGATTCAAATTCTCAGTCAAATTCTTCATTATTAAAAATAAAGCAATAGAGGTCTAGAGAGATGGTTTAGTCAATACAGTGCTTCTCGACAAATACAGAGACTTGAATCTGCTCCTTAGAACTCATGTTAAAAAGCTGAGAGTGGTGGTGCACACATGTAATCCCACTGCTGAGGAAGTGGAACAGGCAGATCCCTGGGACCTGTGGCTGGCCTAACCAGTGAGATCCTGTTTCAGTAAACAAGCTGACGGCTCCTGAGGAACCACCTGAGGTTGACATCCATGTACATGCACACACATGCATTTGTATCCCCATGTACACACACACACACACACACACCACATCATAAAAATAGAAGCTGTAAGATATAAAAAAAATTATGATGGCATAACAGGAAACCCCAGATGCCACGTTTCTCCTATAGAAACATGGATCCAATAATTCATGGCCCAAACCCCTTTATGAGAAATCCAGAGACAAGTTAAAAAGTTCTGGAACCCAGGCTAAAGCAAAACCAATTGGACCAAAGCAGGCAGGAAAATGTGTGGCACCTTCTTACCATAGTCCCTGTCTCAGAACAGTGCTAGGAGAGAAGTTTCTGGGAAGAAGCCTGGAGAGTAGGCCCAAAGTTCCAAACCATTTGCTTCTGTCTGCTCTTGAAGTGCTGGTCACAGGACAGAGGCTGCTCTAGCTCAGCAGCGTTTCAGCACAGAGAATAGTGTGCAAAGGGTGCCAGTTTTTCAACGAACTGCCTAGGACTGGATTGTCTCAACCATTAGGGAGACTGACATTGTATGGCTCCAATGCCTGGAGGCTGCTGAGAACAAAAGAGCTGGATGGGGAGCAAGCTGCTACCAACAACAGACAGACAAGCATGCACAACAGGTTCTGATCTCTAGGGAGAAAAAGGGGCAAAGAGAGAAACTGGCAAGGTATCCACACTGAGCATGCAAAGACATTAGATCCATACAGAAGATCAGAGGGGCTGCCAGCCGCCTAGCAGGGCTGACAAGTGAAGATCTTTCTATGCGAAGACGCTGTAGTAAAGACTTCCGAGAGAGGTGACTTTTATCAAGTGTATAGAGACCAATGCAATGTTACAAAGACACAGGGGACACAGCCCCATCATAGGAACAAGGTAACTGCAAAAAGGATGAGAGCAGAAGAGGGGAGGAGATACAAGAGAAAGAGTATGAGAATTAATCATCAAAGAGATAAAAAATGAAAAAAAAACAAGAAAGAACCAAATTCTGTAGCTAAAACGATCACTCACTACAGGGGCTCAGGAGCAGATTTGATCAAGCAGAGGAAAACCTTAGTAAAGTCTAAGATGATCTGAAACACAGAGGAGCAAAAATAAAAATAATAATAAAAAAAAGTGAACTAAGCCTAACGGAACTATGGGACAACCATTAGGCAGAACGGTCTATTTTGGGACTCCTAGGAAAGATGAAACAGTTAGGAAGCTTATTTATAGAGAGGTGAAAGGAGAATCAGGAATTTGAGACTAATCTTGGTTACAGAACAAATTTAAAGCCAGTCTAAATTTCATGATGCCCTCAAAAACACAGAATAAAGACAGGTGCATGCCCTTCATGAGAGCACTCTGGATGCAGAGGTGGGTGAGTGGATCTCTGACAATTTGAGGCCAGCCTGGTCTACATAATGAGTTCTAGGTCACCAGGGCTGCAGAGTGAGACCCTATCTCAAGACAAGTTTAGTGAGGTAAAATGGGTTCTTGCTTGTAATCCCAGTATTTGGAGAACCAAGGTAGACAAGGATCTCTCTTTAAAAAGCAATAAATTATTCTCTCAAGGTCTGTGAAGAATTTTGTTGGGATTTTGATGGGGATTGCATTGAATCTATATATTGCCTTTGGTAGAATTGCCATTTTTACTATATTGATCCTACCGATCCAGGAGCATGGAAGATCCTTCCATTTTTCTGGTATCCTCTTCCATTTCTTTCTTCAAAGACTTAAAGTTCTTGTCAAATAG
>JAQHUG010000027.1:10370117-10392955 GCA_028555095.1 Dicrostonyx torquatus | reverse complement strand
GGTGTACCTGTTTTTATCTTCTGCACGAGTGCAGGCCTAGAGGACCAGTGGCTTTATGGTTTCCTTTACATTTGAAAAACTTCTGTTACTATAATTCTTTGGCTTCCACTCTCACGCTTCCTGGACTTTAACTGCACAGTTACTCGGCCACTTTAGAGTATCCCACGATGCCACCAGTGCTATGTTCAGCCACTCTAGCTTTTCTCACGCTATCCATTTTCAGTAGTTTTTACTCTGCTTATCCTCACTGATTTTATAGATGGCACCTAACTGACCCAGTACAATTTTATCACAATACATTTTCCCATATCTGGATATGGCATAGAAGCACTTACATTTTTTTTTAATTTCTCTTTTTTATCATGATCAGGCTTTTCTCTATCTTCTTTGACTATATGAAACATAAAACATAAGATATTTTAATGTCCTCATCTGCTGACTTTACCATGTCATTTATGGTTTTGTTTCTAGTGATACATTTTCCCTATACTAGAGGCTGTGTTTTTCTCTGTAGTCTGTTAATTTCTGATTGGGTCCTAGACACGGTGACTAGTAACCAATGGTTATTTGCTTTTGTCACAGTAATTTCAATAGTGCTGCATTTTCCTAGGTTGAGATAGGTGACTTGGAACCAGCCGTCCCTTGAGGTTTGTTTTCAAAAGCAATGAGAACAGCTCCAGAGCGGCCTGCAGTCTAGGACTAATTTATTTCGAGAAAAAAAAAAAAGAAACTTTTTATATCCAATGCTCCATGTATTAAGAGCTGCCCTCTACCCCATGGGTAGCGAGCACAAAGCAGTCCCAGCATTTTATAAGGTTGAGGAATTGCCTGACTACTCCGTCCCTGACTTCAGGAGGGTCCACTCATGTCTGTGCCAATCACTATTCATTTAATGGTTTGTTCAAGGTGGTTCCTTTGCAGATACACGGCACACGACACTTTCTCCCTGCACGGTTCCATCCTCTCTGGTACTGTGCCTTGCAAATTCTCACTGCCATGCAACCTTTCACAGCAGTGAGATTACTAGGCTCTGACCCTGTGTACTGTGGCCTGGGACTGCAGGGCTCGTCTAGACAGGGTTTCTCTGGGTAGCCTTGGCTACCCTGGAACTCACAGAGATTGGCCTGCCTCTATCTCCAGGGTGCTGCGGTTAGAGGTGCAGTGTTGGGTATCTGAAAACAGTCTTTCATCATAACATTAGCTTTTCTAGTTCTTGTAAGCAGGTGGGCATATCTGGTGTATTATTCCCTGGAGACTGAACTTTCTATTAAGAGTTAAAGAAAACTTTGCCTGTACACTAAGAGAATTGTTTAATATGCTTCCATTATGAAACACTGACAGTATCTTGCCCACCTTGCGCACTATGTAACCTTTGCATATAATTTACAGTCACCTGCACAGGGTGATTGGTAACTTTGCCACTTTAATTTTTTTCACCTGCAAATGCAGATACTCTGGTTAGAAGAGTTATTAAATGTTTCAGTAATTCTTTCTAGGATAGCAATTCAGACTTGGTTTGTGTCATTAAGGGCTTCATTATCAACAACACATTCATTTCTTTCTTTTTATTTTTTTCCCCCCAAGACAGGGCTTCTCTGTTTATCTCTGGCTGTCCTGGCTGTCACTCTGTAGACCAGGCTGGCCTCAAATTCAGAGATCCACCTGCCTTTGGCTCCCAATTCCTGGGATTAAAGTGTGTACCACAACCACCTGACTACATTCATTTCTTTAAGTTAAAATGCTAGGAAAGTTTTATTATATGGGATAAAATAAACTCAAAATTAATTGTAAAGAAACTTATGCAATAATGACTGATGTGTTCAGTTAGATATTTAAACAAACACTCATTTAAACACTGTGGTGCTGATCTACCAACACAGGACCTAATAAATCAAACACTGGAATACAGAACAGAATCTGGAAACAGATCACTGTTTATTTGGCAGAAGGGGGAATTTTAAATCAGTGGAAAAAGGATAAACTATTAAATACTGTTAGGGACAACTTTTGGAAAAGCAAGGAAACATGTAATAGAGTTGTATCTCCTTATATCATTTACACAGATATATTTAAGGCACTTTGAAAAACTTATATTCTTAAGAAAATTATTTATAATTCCAATGTGGGAAGAGCCATCCCAACTTGAGCAAGCCTACAAAACAAAGGTCACGGGGAAGCCTTAACCAGCTGCACAATTTTGCCAGCTCCTAGTTAAAAGTCTGGCAGTGAGTGAGTGTTCAGGATGACTCACCCATGGCTGGCTAGACAGCACCTAACTCAGGCTAAGAATAGGAAAGACACATAAATGGTCAAAGAACACTTGGGGGTGCTGTAATTGCCATTCTGGTGGTAGCTGTAATCACAGGTTTAACCCCCTGACAGCCATCTGAGACATCAAAAATGCCATTTGCCATGTTAGCAATAAAGGCAATTCAAAGTAATGCCCATTCTGAATCAACCCCAACAAAGACTTAAACCAAACTGACAAGGCCCAAGACAGTTTAAAGATCAAATATTTTTCTGAGAACTCAGTAACAAATCATCGAATCACACGCACACAAGATCAAGACGACCAGATGCTAATTGAATTGTCTATAAAAACAATATCCCACAGAAGAGAATAGGACTTAAAATCTCTATAATATGCCATATATAATGTCTAGTATACAATTAAAAATTATCAACAAGTTGGGCGGTGGTGGTGCACGCCTTTAATACCAACACTCATGAGGCAGAGGCAGGAAGATCTCTGGGAGTTCAAGGCCAGTCTGGTCTATAGAGCGAGTTTCAGGACAGGTTCCAAAGCTACAGAGAAACTCTGTCTCGGAAAACAAAACAAAAACTGACTAACAGATCATGACACGCATTATGGAAGAGGAAATACAGCAGTCAGCAACAGTAGAAAAGCATCAGGGCAGCGCTAAGGACTTTAAAGCAAACATTGAAAACCTACTTAAGTAACATAAAAACACATAGTTTAGTGGGATGGTGGCTCAGTGGTTAAAAGCACTTACTGTTCTTCCAGAGAACCTGGGCTCAGCTTCTAGCACCCACATCAGGTGGCTCACAACCTCCAATTGCAGGGGATCTGACTCCCTCTGACTTCTAGCAGCACCTGCATACAAGTGGTTTAAATAAACCTATACAGGAATGCATGCATGGCCATGCACACTCACAAACACACACACATACATACACACACACAAGTAAATCTTTTTAAAAAAATTATACTTTAATGAATAAACTCTAGATAATCTTGGCAGAGAAATAAAACATTATTTTATTTTAAAATGTATGTGTGTATTGTGTATATGGTGTATATGTTGCAAACGTGAATATATAGGTTTGTACACTCATACACACACATGCACAGACCACAGCAAGACTTCAAGAGTCTTCCTCTATTACTCTATGCATCATTTGACATTGTGTCTCTTACTGAAGTGAAGCTTGCCATTTAGGCTAGACTAGCTCTTGGGATCTGCCTGTTTCAACCCCCCAATGCTGAGATTACAGGTATATGTGTCCATGCCCAGCTTTTTGGATGGATCCTGGAGATTCAAACTCAGGTCCCCATGCTTGCAGAACAAGCATCTTACTCAATATACCATCTCCTCAACCCTGGAGGTGAAAATTTTACAAATTCAAATGGGAAAGGTATAACTGAAAAAATAAAGTAATAGAAAGGATTTCAGTGAATGGGTTTAGTGGCTGAGAGTGGAAGGCAGAAGCACAAGTGAGTGACCAGAAGAGGCAATCAGCAGCAAGCACACCTAAGAACAAATTACATACGTGCACACCAAAAAGACACTTGTATAAGAGAATCTACGCATATAAAAGCATTCAGTGACAGTCTAAGCAAACCATAGAGTTAAAATAGTACTGATGCATTTACTATAATACACCAAGGGCTGGCAGAGGGCAGCTCAGTGTGGAGTGCTTAGCTGGCATGTGTGAGTCTCTTGGTTCAATTCCCAGTACTATTAACACACTCTGCCATGAGCCTCATAAGCCTCTGCTGCTTAATATTGACATCAGCCCAAGAATGAACTGCTTTTTTTACACAACAAAGAAGTTCTTCCTTAAAACTATTCAAGTTCAAAATATTCTAGTGGACAGTTGTCTCTCCATGCTGATAGGTCCTAAGTGAAGTCAACCAACCACTGATGGAAAATATCTAGAGCAAAACAAAAGCACCCTGGGCTATCCTGAAGACATATAACCTTTTGTCATTCTTCCCAAGTCCTGCAGTAAAACAACTATATAGCATTTACATTGTACTAGGTATTGTAGATAATTTAGAGATGATTTAAAGTACACAGGAGAAGAGGCATAGGTTAGATCCAACACTACACTATTAAGGAACTTAGCCTCTGAGCATGTTCTTTTCTCCCTGTTTTCTGGGATCAATCTACCACAGATGCTGACAGGTGACTGACTGTATTACAATTTCAGAATGTTTATACTAATTGAGTGGGGGGAAAAGGAGCTAGTCTGAAGTAGCTCTTAAGGATGCTGCAGAAATGCAATAAAAAGGACCATTTAAAGTATGAAAACTGAAACAGTGCAGGAAAATTGTGGAGGCTGAACACTGAATTCAGCTTAACATACGCCGTTTGGGCTGAGTGTAAGCCATTATGCTAGGTAATAGGAATGCCAAGGTAATAAACAGAAAAGACTACACACACAAACAGCTACTGAACAAAAATGTTAAGATGTTAATTCAGCAGCGCACACTTTGAATTCCAGCACTTGGGGGGTGAGATAGGCGGATCTCTGAGAGTTCAAGGTCAGCATGGTCTACACAGCTAGTTCCAGGACAGGTAGGGCTTTTACACAGAAAAATCCCATCTTGGAGTAAAAAGAAAAAGATACTATGTCGACCAGAGTATATGGAAGTGAGGAAAGTTGAGAAATGAAGATCATCCATGAATGTGGTATAAAAATAGTGAGGGCCTGCCCTGGAGAAGTAAAGGAAGAGAAAAGAGGTCCAGTCTAAAACACAATGTCAACCTACAAGACTGCTGTCACCAACTAGAAGTGAAGAAAAATGCCTGATGTCCTCTACTGTTCCAGCTAGAGAGAAGTACGGTAGGTACCCAAAGAAGGTAAGTATGCTTGAGGAAAAAGGTGAACTTGACTTCTAAACAATAAGTAAAAGACAATGGTAAGCCAGGTACAGCCTGCACACCTGAAATCCAAGCGGGAGGTTGCAGCAGTAGGATGGACCAGGAGTTGAAGGACAACTTGGTAGCGTAACAATATCCCGTCTCAAACAAACAAAAATATACGGAGAAAAAAATTGAAATAAAAATTGACATTAAGAAATATATACTCGGGGGCTGGAGAGATGGCTCAGTGGTTAAGAGCATTGCCTGCTCTTCCAAAGATCCTGAGTTCAATTCCCAGCAACCACATGGTGGCTCACAACCATCTGTAATGAGGTCTGGTGCCCTCTTCTGGCCTTCAGGCATACACACAGACAGAATATTGTATACATAATAAATATAAATAAATAAAAAAGAAATAGATACTCAAAATTGGAAAATCTGGGAGTTCTTAGTATAAAACAACAGCATTCAGTGAGTTTCTATAACAGTCCATGCAGTGCAATGGCTGAGTGATAATAACAGACAACAACATACAAGTCACCTAACAGTTGTACAAGGAAGACAGTACTTCATGTTAAAGATAAGAAAATTAGGAACGGAAAGACTGAAGTAGTGCTAGGATTTGGATCAAATTCAGAGCAAGCTCTCTTACAGAGTGAAAGACACAGAGCTGAACACTTGCATAGCTTTTCTGAATGACCCTAACTAACGTAATTAGGTCAGGCAAGTCTGTCGTGCCTTACTTTTCCTATATAAAAACAGGAGTAAAGAAAACTAAATGAAAAGTGGTCTAGAATTTCATCAAATGTCTAATGATCATCAACCATGAAAACCAATGCCCAATTTAAAATGACACACAGCATATGTGAAAAAGCCAGTTTCTCCTGCCAGCAAACAGTCAAAATGCTAAGTAAAGCAAAGGCTGGAAGGGATTAGTCGAAATGTCAGAAGACAACCTTTCACTTTTACCTGCTCATCCTTATAAACATCCTCCTTCCCCAGGCATGCTTTCCAAACAGACAGTTTCAATCGAAGCAGCAGAAGGCCCCAGGCAAGCTCTGCCATCCAGTAACTGTCAAAGAGATTACTCTTTCATCTATTTGGGAGGTCATGCCCACATTCACATCAGCTACACAGCCAAATAATATTATACCTGTCGACTGATGCTTCTTTAATGCCTAATGAGACAGACATTTTGCATTGTGGATGTTAGCTATGAATGTTTTTTCTAAGTTTTGACAGCAAGTAAACGCTATAAACTGAGCTCAAGTGTGGTTTGGAAAGATGATCTTTTAGAGCATCTACCATAACTTTCAAATACATTTTACAAGCCTTCCCCCAAATAGAAAACTATAACCAGCTACGCTATCTGGAGGAAGTGTAAATCATTCACTCTCTGTCCATAATAAACTGGTGTGTGTATAATTCTGGAACAGTGTGTAAACAGAAGTGAGAGGCTAGCTACTTTATCAAAGGATGCAGATTGAAAGCCCACTTAGTATGTCTCCTAGTCATGGCTTAGAATAGTAAGAACTGTTTGCCAATATCTAAATATTTGGCTTTGTCATTGTTTTCCTCAGCTTGATCAGTCATAAATAACCTGTTTATTATAGTTGAGAAAGTGTGAAACACACCAGGGTCAGATGCTACATGGATTTATTAAAACATTATTATTGTTATTTTACTGTTGACTAATTATTCATATCCAATGGATTATATCTCATATCAAAAAAGTTTCATCACAATTTTCAACTTTACATTACTTTTCAGTTTTCCATCTCCTCCCAATGCTAGTATCAATAAGTAGCCCCTGGGTAACAGTAATCATTTATGAGATTTTGGACATTTCTAAATTTTCATTTGTGTGTGTGTGTCTCTGCAAGGGCCAGAGGGGGCACCAGAGAGATAGGTGGATGTGCACTCCCAAAAGTGGGGGTGCTGGAGACTGAACTCTGGTGTTCTGGAAGAACAGGACGTGCTCTTAGATGTTGAGTCATCTCTCCAGTTCCATTTTGTTAGTTTTTTAAGTAGTTTCTGAAGAAATAAATGGTTTGACAAAAATGCGCTAGAACTATAAATACCACCACCCTACGTGAAAGACGGTAGATTTTATTCAAATTCACAAATACGTGTATTATGATTTCAGGAGTATATGCCCTCCTGAAAGCAACCAATTTAGGCAGTTTTTTTCCTTGTATGAAAGCATGAAGACCAAAGTTCAAGCCTTCAAAGTAGGTGTGTGGTGCCCGCTAGGAATCTTAGGATTCCAGTCTGGGCTGCGCGGTGAGGTGAGTGAGCTGGACTACAGAAGACTATCTCAAAACAAAACAAAAACAAAGTTCAACAATCAACAATTAAGACCTTATCAAGTTAAAAATCCTTCTGTATAGCGAAGGGAACAATAAAAAAAAAAGCCTACATAATGGGAGCAAAGTCTTTACTAGCTACATATCCAAAGGATTAATTTATGAATACACAAAGAAGTAAAATAATTAAATAAAAACAAATAAAAAAAATCCAGCCAATAGGTGGACTAAGGAAAATGAACAGGCAGTTATCAAAAGATGAAATAGCCAATGAATATAGTTTTAAAAAGTTCCTTTTTTCTAGACATTTGAGAAATGCAAATCAAAACTACATTGACGTTCTATTTTACCTCAGTCAGAATACCAGCCATCAGGAATACAAATCACAACAGATACTGGCAAGGAGATGGATAAAAGGGACCTTATATATGGCTGGTGGACGTGCTAACTAGTTCAGTCACCATGGAAATCAGTGCAGAGCTTTCTCATATGACCCAGCTATGCAATTCCTGGGTGTTTACCCAAAGGACTCTGAGTCAATATATCACAGAGATACTGGTCTATTAATGCTAACTGCAACATAACTCACAAGGCAAGGTTATGAAATCATCTTAAGTGTCCATCGACAGGAATGAAGAAAGAAAAGGTGGCACACATACACAAAACAACTTCTCCAGCTTTAAAGCAGAAGCTATGCTATTCGCAGGAAATGGATGCAAATGGATAATCACACTAACTGAATTAAGTCAGTATCAGAAAACAAATATTGTATGTTTTCTCTCACTTGTAATTTCTAGATTTTTATATACAGTGAATAAAATCACAAATGCATATGTAAAATGAAAGACGTGAAACTGCCCAGGTTCTCAACCTTCCTAACACAGCAGCCCTTTAATACAGTTCTTCATGTGGTGGTGACCCCAACCATCAAAGTATTTACATTGCTACCTCGTAACTGTAATGTTGCTTCTGTTATGAATCATAGTGTAAATATCTGTGTCTTCCATTGGTCTTAGGCAACCACTGTGAAAGGATCATTTGACCTCCCAAGAGTTCATGACCCTCAGGTTGAGAATAGCTAGTCTGGGAGGTCAAAGGAGACAACTAGGAAGAGGGAAGGATTAGAAAAGTCAGGGTAGGAGGTATGGGAGAATATGTTCAACAGATAATATTTACCTGCAAGAAAAATTCAAATTAAATTAAAAAATTAAAGTTCAAACTTCCAAATAAAAAAGAACAATAATCTAAAGCCATTAATTAATAATGTTAAGAAAGCACCCTTCAGGAAAATAAACATATTTTCTGGTTAAGCACTCAAGAAGAATGGTTTTAACTCTGGTGAAGGTAGAGCTTAAAACCCTGGCATTTATAGCAAACCCAAGCTGGAGACAAAGACTACATGAGAGACATTTACTGTTCAGAATTATGCTACAGTGTAAACACTTTTATCATTGTATGACAATATAAATTCCAACAGCTCAAGCTCTCAACTGAGTCTAAGATCTTGTAATGTGGAATAATTTGGCTAGATAAAAGGAGTGTAACTGGTTTTATTCTATTTGGCATATTTTCAACATTTCTGAAACGCCAAGTTAGCCAAATATAGAACTTTTTTTTTAAATGAGGGGAAAAAGGTTCTGCCAATAGTGAAGCCAAGCTCCCTTTTAAATAATAATAACATTAAAAAAAAAGCACATTAGAAACTGTTACTTTCTGTTACATTAGGGCTTACCCACATTAATCTACCAAGAAACAAGAACTAAGACACAGTTACAGCAATATAACTTACTTCATATGTGCTTCAAGACTGATTTTGGACAAGACAGTTTTTAAGAGAAATCTGTTAAACTTTGTGTCATAAATTGTAGCTGTTGAAAAACACACTAGAACATTTGACATTTAAGAAACAGCTGGGCTGAGGCTCAGAGAAAGATGTTGTCCAGCACAAACAAGGCTCTAGGTTTAATCCCAAAAAAGAGACGGGGGAGAAGTCAGATATCTTCTGTTCTCTACACAGGCACCACCACTACTTAAAGTAACTTAGCTAAGTTACTCCTCAGAATATTAAATTGGGTACTCCCAAGTAAATCCTTTAACAATCATGGCACAAAAACATCTCAGTTGGAATGGAAGTGAGATCTTACTTTTTCATTATCCAAACAATTTGTCAAAGTAAGAGCACGGGGCAAAAGAGGAAATTAATATTTTCCTATTAAAAGGAAAACAGTTAATTCTTTAGGTCATGATGGAAACGGTAATGCGCCTATTTTGGAAAGGACTTTTAGTTTATAACTTTATGAGTCCTAGGCATTATGGCAATTTTGTAAGGCTACCCATGTTAAGATACAGCTTGGATAGACATGCGGATGCACCAGTTATCATCTTTGAAAAGTGCCATCTCTCAAGCTATCATCTGTTCTGAGGGAAGCAGAGCTGCAAACCACACGGCCTGCAGACTGTGAGTAACCACAGTGCTCCCACAAGCTTCTTTTCTGAGCTTCCTCTCCTATAAAAAAGAGGAAATGGCTTCTGCCAACCTTACCTCATACACTGACTGAATAAAAAGACAATGAGCATGAAGCAGGAAAGCAGCATATATTAAGAGTGAGCGGGCGAAGGGACTGGTAGTGCAGGCCAGCAGTAATGCCCGCTATTCAGGAGGCTGACACAGGAAGATTCCAAGTTCAAGGCCAGTCTAGATAGGTTAGCAAGATCTGCTGTGTCAAAAGAAAAAGGAAAGGATGGAGGAAGGAGGCCGGGGCTCTATTTGGGGATTAGTGTGCTTGCCTAAGGGTGTGTGAGGCCCTAGGCTCCATATCCAGCAATGAAGGGGTGAAGGGAGTAAGTGGGTTCAAGCTTTTACTTTTCTCACATTTTCTAAAACCCAATATAGATATTTTGTGGGCTTTACGGTCAATTGTAATTCACTGCTGCATGAACATGAAAAAAGACATAGGATTACGTAGGTTATATAGTCACTGCCTTAGGTTCTTTAACCCAAATTAGAGTTTTAACATCTGGTTATTTAACTATACTAATGAATGTATATAAAATTTCAGGTGACTTATAAATTTCTTTAGTTTATGGCGCTTTTATAAAAAAAAAAAACAAACCAATGAAGTGACAAGTTTGTCCAGTTCCGTGGTTCTTCTGTCAAGGTGTTTCTAGGCACTTGGCAGTTTGTAGTTTCATCACATCTGTAAACAGGTCAAAATGCAAATCCTCATGAAGACCCTGACTCACAAGACCAGCCTCCTAGAGGTGGAGTCCAGAGTTATCGAGAATGTGAAGGTTAAGATCCAGCATAAATAGGGCATCCTTCACTCCCCCTAACAGAGACTCATATTCGCAGGCAAGCAGCTAGGAGATGGCCATACTCTTTCTGATTACAACATTCAGAAAGAGTCAACCCTGCACCTGGTCCTCCGTCTGAGGAGTGACTATTAATGATGCAGTCTGCATTCCCAGGGGGCAATGATGGCATTACTCTGCATGATAGCCATTTGCCCCCAATTTAAGAAATTACAAGATTCAGTAATAGCTGAACTTGTTAAAATGTTAACAAAGGTTGTGTTGCATGGTTAAAAAAAAAACAATGAAAAAGGAACATCGGCAGACTACATAGAGAACACTATTCAGTTTTGGAACATCTTTTTCTCAACCTCTGCAATTGATCACAAATATTCTGAGAAATTATGGCTTATATAAACACTCTTTAATATGTTTTCTAATACTTTCTGGTCACTTCGAAATCTATAAAATATGGAAATGGAGAGACATTTGAGAATGAGTGCACGATTACACCTGTATTAATTTAAACATTGTTTCATTTAAGTATTTTACATTCTAGTGTTTCTCTTGTAAAAGTCACACAACTGTTGGAGAAAAAATCTAGCAATCACAGCTATGCAAAATAAAATACTATCTTATGTGAGAAAAGTAGCTTCATGATGGAGGACACACTTAGCTGAGGTGCGTTTACTCTCCAGCCCCTGCATCCCTCACATACACAAAATAATCCTGTAATTATATCTTTGTAAGAAAGCAGTGTGCAGTTGTAAAGAACCACAGGTTCTTAAAGAATGAGGCACTGCTAAGAGACTCCGCTAAGGGGAATGAGCAGTATTTCATTCAGCGTGCTACAGAGACCTACGTTTGCTTATGTTCACAACTATTAACTCTCTGGAGGAAGACAGGCTTTCTTAGGGAAAAGGCTTTGTGAATGCCATAAGATACAGCAAAGGACATAATGACCCTGGAGGGTTCCAGTGACAACAGACCAAATGCAGAATCACATTTGACAAGATCAAATGTTTAAGAAGAGATAATAAATGTGTGAAAAACTGTATCAAATGAATACTGGAAACCACTGGAGCTAGCAGCATGGGGTTCATCCTATAAACCCATCAGTCTAGAGACTAGCCAGAAGGATTCTGAGTTCAAGATATGTAGCAGGACACGGTGCATTTCTGCTTCCCATCACACACACACACACACACACACACACACACACACACACACACACTGAATATATATCTAAAATGTTAAAACTCAATTTATGAGCTCTACAGTCCAGCTGCTAATGAAGTAGAACATTGTTGCTGTCTAGATCCCTATTATACCCAAATTATCTTCTAAAATAAGAAGCTGGAAATAACGCTCAGTGGGTAGAATAATTAGCCATTCAAGCCTGACAAGCCAGCTTTGCGCCCAAGGACTCATAAAAGGTTGAATGCAGCGGTTTGCATCTGTTAATCCCAGCATTCTCACAGTGAGATGGGAGGTAGGGACACCAGAGGCCAGCAGGCCAGCAACCCGGAGTACACGGCACAGCATCACAGCAGAAACAAGAGACTCTGTTTCAACAAGATAGAAGGTAAGAGTCAACTTTCGAACGCTGCCCTGACCTCCACACATGTGCCATGATGCACACATGCATGCACAATTATACACACAATAAATAAAAACATAAAACTTTTAGAGAGACCAAAACCCTAAAAATAAGGCCTTAAAAAAGTGAACGTTTTATTTTTAAAAGCTATTATTTTCTATTATTGTCAGTAATGTACTACTCAAAGCTTCTAACATGTGAACATGTCAGTATGGAAAAAGACATACAGGATCATAGCAGTTTGAAAACTAATGCTCTAGAGTAAAAGTAATGGAGACTTTGAGCTTTACAAAATTAAAAAACAAAACCAAAAACCACTCTCTTCCCATTCTTCAAAAACTTCAACTTCAGTTATGTTAAAATAGATCTCACTCCAAATCCCACATAGAAAATGCAGATGGGCAACTGATAAATGATACACAGAGAAGAGGAAGTTCAAACCGATGCACCCTCAGAGCCTCTTCTGAAAAATAAGCCAGTAAAAGCACAGATGTGCCAATGGAACTGGAGGTTGAGGGACTAGAAGAGAAAACTAAGGAAATGCATAGTACAAAGATGAAGGAGAAGGCTGGGTATGGGGCCACAAAGGTATGGTTCTGTCTACTTGGAAGGCGGAGGCAGGACAGTTATGACTTCAAGGGTAGCACTGGCAACATGCAAAAACCCTGTTCCTTATGGGAAAAATAAGGGCATTGTAAGTTACGCTCAGTGGACGAGCACATGCATGTGGGTTAGGGTACATCCCTAGAAATGCAAAACAAAGGTTTAAGGTTAACCCTACATAGTGAGACCAGTCAGAAATAAATGTGGGGAAGGGATAGAGTAGGGGACCTGAATTTGGATTCCCAGTACCTTCATCCAAAACAAAATAAAACCAAATACCAAAACCAACCACACAAAAAAGGACAGGCATCAAGTGCCTGTAATTCCAGTTCTGGGAGACGGAAATGGAAGAATCTGGACATGTCTAGCCAATCAGTGAGCTCCAAGTTCAGTGAGAGACACATGCATGCACACACGCTACTATTGTTGATTGCTCATTTTAATTCATAATATACATGTATATGTGTTATATGTAAAGGAGTGTGTGCAACTAAATTTTGCCTACAAGAAGCTATTGCAACATGGATGCACTTTTGCACTGTCACATCCGGCAGGTGAGGGCAGGAGATGGGAGATGGGCTGGCACTCAGTGGGTTAAGGCAGAGGCTTGTTAAACATTCAAAAGGTTGACAGTGCCTGTTTGATAGATTCTGATATCAGGCTACACATCTACTGAACTGACGCAGTAGGGAAAATGAGTTACTGCACAGCTCACTATAATCCCTTGCACACTGCTTTTATGACCTATGTTGGAAAGCGTTATACCTTCCATTTCCAAGGATTCAAGCTATTATGTATTTATTTACTGAAGGTCTCTTATATAGGTTAGCCTGACCTTGAACTTGATCCTGCTTCAGTCTCCAAGTTCTGGAATTGCAGAAGTGTACCACGTCTGTTTTTATCAAAATATTAAATTCAGTCAAAAGTAGGAAGACTGATATTGTAAATATTGACACATATTACAACCTATATTATCTGATCCATTAAAATGTGTCTAACGGGAAAGCTTCAGTGACACACCTGTAGCCCATCCACATGTCTGTAACTACAGCTCTAGAGGAAGTCTGACAGAACGAACCAAGTGATTAACCCACTGCCTCTTGGTCTTTTGGCTAACATTGTGTAGTTAAAATTCATAACTCAAATTCACCTCTGAGGAACAAAATTACATTTATTTTTCGAGAAGTCAAAAACCAGTTCCAGAGTTCCCCTTGAGGAGGTGTTGTTAATTATGTTGTGTCAACAGATCAGTATGAACACAAGAACCAATCAATCTCCTATGCCCCCACGGTGACATGTAAGTCCAAAGACTCTGACGTAGTTTGAGAGCATAATCAATTTACAAAGCTCCTGTGTTTGCAGAAACATCAGAAAGAAAACAAATTTAGAATTTTTCACAATATCAAACATTATTCGTCTTCATCCCTTTAAAGAAAACACAAACAGATGTGGCTCTGTGGTAGTGCTTGCCTAACTCATGCAAATCCCTGGGGTTGGGTTCTAGCATGGAGAGGGAGGGGAGAGAAGTGACTTGAGCAACTCATCTAGTTATTGTATAGATTTTCCTTTTATTCATTTGTTTTTCAAAGGGTAGTATTTTTCTCAATTTTACTGCCCAATGCAAATATACAAGTGGTCAACTTCAGTTGCTTACTTAAACTGTTTTTTAATTTAAGATATATTTATAAACTGCTTTTCAATATTTTTGGCCAAGGTATCTCCCCCACCCCCACTTTTTAAGCTAGAAAGGGATTTTCTGAAGAGTAAGGTGTAAGTCATTGAAACTGAACTCATTTGGCCTAAGCATTTCCAGCCACGCTAACCTACATGTTATGAGTTTAGACTACAGTCCTTTAAATTTCTCAGCAGGGCATCCCCTGGGGAGCACATGCTGTTACTGGGTTTAGGTCCAGGTGGGTTTCTATATCAGATGCTACACTACAACCAGAAACTCCACTCCACTCTGTTCCAGGGCCTGGTTTCCCAAAATACAGAATATAATCCCAAAACATGAAATTGGCATACAGAGCCTTAGGTGAGTTGACTTCCCAGGCGAGTTCACAGGCTGTCACAGCTCCCCAAAACAGTTCTCACGACTGTATCCCCTGAGGATCCAGTTGTCCATTCTGCTCACCTACACCGTTCTTCCCTTCTTTCCTGTGTCAGATTAAATACCACTTCCTCAGGAAGCCTTTCCCGACCCATAAAGATCTGCTATACAGTTCTCACGGTTCCTATGGCTTCCTTCAGCACAACCGCGACTGCTTTTACTGTCACGTCAGTATTCCTTCCTAGACTGAGATCTGCAGGAGAAAAGGGTAGTACTGTGCTCCCAGGACCCATGACAGTAGTTTGTGCTTCTAGCTAGGTTAAAAAAAAGGAAGGTTGCTTCATTATTCTGGCTACTTTTATAATCTGAATAGTTTTGTTGTAATCTGGTATCTGTAGGTACCTCACCAATTTGTGATGTGGGTAACTGAATTTTAATGCTACAGCTTCTGTAGTTGTAATTATGCAGTGAATTTGTTTCAGATACCCATTTAAAAGGTAGCTTTGTAGGCCGGGCAACGGTGGCGCACGCCTTTAATCCCAACACTCAGGAGGCAGAGGCAGGCGGATCTGTGAGTTCGAGCCCAGCCTGGTCTACAAGAGCTAGTTCCAGGACAGGCTCCCAAAGCTACAGAGAAACCCTGTCTCGAAAAACCAAAAAAAAAAAAAAAAAAAAAAAGTTAGCTCTGTTATATGTGACTTAAATGCATTAAAAGAAAACAATGTTTTTCTTAGTTATGCTTCCTACCAGCCTCTACTCATAGAAAAGCCTGGGTTCCCTCTCATGCCCCTCAAGTTCTTCAGTCTAGTGTGCAGAAAGTTTTCTTTTAAACTATTATACGATTAAGTATGCTCTTACAGAAAGATCAGAAGCATCTGGGAAAGGTGGATATGAAAAAAAAAATCCTCACCGGGAAAGTTGGCTTAATGCTCACCCTTCGGAGTGGCCCATTATCAACATTTCAGAGTGGGTTTCTTTATTTCCAAGTCCCTAAAGAATGAGTAATAAATTATGACTTGAACTAAACAAGTCATACTTGGCTCCAAAATGAAATTTCCCTACCTCTACTTTCTAGTCCCCAGGGTGGGAAGAGGAAATCCTGGTCACAGCCAAAGAAGTCATAGTTTTGGCTCTAACATACATTTTCCTGTCTCTCTAAAAGCCAAGCTCTGCTAGCAAGACTGTAAAGTCTTAGGTCAGTATTTTAAGCTGCATTTAAATTTTTACCTCCATAATCTTCCTTAAACTTAAAAATTAGTACCATAAAATTAATGTCATTGCCTTCTTTTTCTCACTCAAATCACTTTTTTTTTTCTAACACAGACATGAATCTCAACTTTGAAAAATGTGAATTCAAATGAAAGATTAATGAAGATTAAATTAATTAAGATTAAATGAAAGCGGTTAATCTGTTTCATTTCTATTAGACTACAGAAACTGTTGTTACCTATAGATGGCTTCTGTTCAATTCTGCGTGACAAACAGAATTACAAAACTGCTAAATTCTAGGTTAAAGTCCAGCAATTTGAAGCAGTTTTGGGGGATGCGTTTATGGGAATCATTGATCTTGTTATTTTCTTTTATAGAAAAAAAGAGTATGGGAACACACTCTGGGGGACAAGTGAAGAGTCGCACTTTTATATTCTCTCGAGAGAGCAGGTGAGCATTTAGTGAGGAGTATGAGTTCCGGGACAACCACTCACTTGATGCTATATGGCAAAGGAAGGGATGTCCATCCCAAGATTAAAAGATCCTGTCCGAGCTGACAGGACAAGGAAGCGTCCTACTGACCTTGAGGAAAGGACAGTGTGCTGGGAGAGGACCTCTAAGACACTCTACAGCAGCAGCTCGGAGCAGTTTCCAAGAAACTAAAGCGGCTCCTGAGTTCTGAAAATTCTCAGTCCTCTCACCACAAGACACTGAACTCAATGAACTTGAATGAGGTTGGAAGCAGATCCCAAACTACAGCTGAGAATGCAGCCTATGGAATCCTGAGGAGACCCAGGTAAGCCATGATCTTCAATGTAAACCGCCTGGCAGAGTGCAAGACACGAACAGTCAGAAACAATACAATGAATGAAACCTTGTGCATAAGCATTAGGAAATAATAAAGGCCTGTGTGGTGGCACATGGTTCTAATCCTGGCACTCAGAAGGTAAAGGTAGGCAGACCTCTGAGTTTTAGGGCAGTATGGTCCACATAGAGAGTTCTTGGCCTGTCAAGCCTACATAGTTAGACTCTGTTGTTTTTTTTTAAAAAACAAAAAACCAGCCGGGCGGTGGTGGTGCACGCCTTTAATCCCAGCACTCGGGAGGCAGAGGCAGGCGGATCTCTGTGAGTTCGAGGCCAGCCTGGTCTACAAGAGCTAGTTCCAGCACAGGCTCCAAAGCCACAGAGAAACCCTGTCTCGAAAAACCAAAAAATAAAGATAAAAAAATAAAAACAAAAAAAAACCCAAAAAAAAAAAAACAAACCCAAAACCAAAAAACCAAAATTATCCAATCCTAAGTGGCCAGTCCTGTTAAAACAGGTTCAAGTAATATTAAACAGACTCAGGTTAAATTTGCATACTTAATTTGCACATATATAACAATAATAAAGAACATGAGGCCATATATTGAGTGGAGGGGGCATTTGAGGGTTGGAAGAAGCAGATGATGTAATTATATTTCAATTAGAAGAAAATAATTAAAAAGTAATAGCTAGATGTGGTGACATGCACTTTTAATCCTAGTACTCTGGAAGGCAGGGGCAGGTGGATCTCAGTGTAGTCATAACTCTAAATATAAATACTAACAAAATGACAAAACCCTACAAAAGGAAGGAGGAAGGGATTAAAATACAGGCTGGGATCCCTGAAGTCTAAAACATGATGATTAATATGGAGCCCAAGAAGTTTCAGTGTTCAGACCACTTCAGATTTTCAGATGAGAGATGCTCACAGTAAAGTCTGCAAATAGGAAATACCTTTGGTCCCAAGCACTTTGGATATAGGACATTCAGCCTCTAGTGTACTATAAAGCAACTGAACACAAAAGGGGCAAGAGTGAAGGATCTACAAAACAAAAACACAAGACATGGAAAACAAATTGCCAATATGAACTATGTCAAATACAAATGTGTTAAACTCTGTAATTGAAGGACAGAGATTGGCAGAATGAATCAAAAAAAATTCTATCACAAATTGCTGTCTATAAATGACTCAATTTGATATAAGAAGTTGGAAATTTATTTTGTATTGAATATAAAAACCTATTCACCAAGGATCATACACCTAAATTTAAATTTAATAAAAAACAAAATATCTGTGGCAAACTTTTCATGACTTTGGATTTGCTAGCAACTTCCTGAAGCAGGAAGTAGTTTAACTGAATTTCACCAAAATGTGAAAATTTTGTATTTCTTTTACACTCCATTGTGGTATACAAGTAAATATTTTTCAGTAACTGGTGCTGGCCAGACACACTCTGTAATGTGTGACCTATAATAAATAATTATTGCTTCAAGTCTCTAAGGTTTAGATTTGTCACACAGGACTGATCCAGACATATGACAATGTGAAATATACGTTTCTTTACACCTGATATTCCTGAAAAAGAAAATACTACTAGAGCTGGGGAGAGGGTAAAAACATTTGCTATGCGGGCAAAAAGACCTGAGTTGGAATGCCTAGCGACCACACAAAAAGCCAGGCATGGCCACACATACCTGAAATCTAAATGCTGGGGAGAAAGGTGGATCCCTAGAGCTCTGGGGCCAGCCAGCTAAAACAGTGAGCTTCAGGCTCAGTGAGAGACCAGTCTCAAGCAAGTGAGTTAGAGAGTGATAGAGAAGACTCCCGACATCTTCTGTGGCTTCTGCATATACACACATGTGCATATCCACCTTATGGTACCCAAAAGGGAGGGAGGGAAAACTGATTAACAGAGAAAGAAAGCATTAACAACCCAAGTTCTGTATAACAAACAGGCCCAGAATTACATTTGTTGAAGGTAGAACAAAATAAAAAGAAATTAAGGATTTTTCTTATAAACATTTTTTAACTTTAAGAATTTTTGAAAAACTAGCAAAGAATATAACAAATACTTAAATGTTAATCATTTCTGAAAGGGTAAAGTATCTTTTGATACTATCTTTCTCTTCTTAAATGTAATGAGTATTGTAAGTCTGACAAGAAAACTTTTGGGCTTCACTACTTTGTAGCTATAATACTTAGTGTAGCCTAGTAGTAGCTATGAAGTTTGTCATCTTTTCCATTTCTGAAGAATGTGGAGACTTAGAAAGAGTATGAGTATGGATGGAAAGAATCTGTTTAAGGGGATATACATTTAAGATGCTAGAAGAATATGCAGTGTACGAGAGGAAAGAGGCTGTCCACATTTAACAAAAGTGCATCCACACAACACTGCAGGGCCAGGGTAAAACGGCAGGACATCAACAGGCAACCACAATGGTGGGCCAACAGCAGAGCTGGGCTCTTGTAGAACTTAGCTTGAAAGCTGTTGATGGTGAACACTGGGTGTTCCAAAGTACACGTCACCCCACAACAGTTGTCTGGGCAACACTAGCCATTTCAGAATAGCAGACACAGCCTAGCATGCTGGCAAAAGTAACACTGGTAGTTGCAGACAACAGAAGTTGTCAAGGCCAGCAAACCCTAGAAGAATGAAATCAGGAGGCACTGGATGACATACCCTCCTGAGGATGTAGAAATTCTGAAGAAGTTTCGATTTTTGGAAAACTCAAAGCTGATGAAATAACTATTATTTATTTATTGCTAATGTTACCCCCAAATGTTCTACACTAGAGAATTAAAAGTAGCACATATAGTTCATAGCGCTTACTAACATACTAACAATAATGAAGGTAACTATGCTACTGAAAGAACTTGTATTTTGGCATGATACCATAACTGGCTGGACGCTGTGAGTAAGGATATAGATCGTACTCAGTGGGCCAGCTCAGTGACTAGGAAGTGCCAAGTCTTGTTCCCTCATTGCCAGCACCTTCAAAAGTCAGTGAGAAACAAAAGAAAACTCTCCCTGAGACATGCTACTGCCAGCTGTGGTGCTAACTTTGGGCGCTGACTTGACTACTTGACTAAGGGATGCCTAGGAAATCATTGTTTCTGGGTGTCTGACTGTATGTCAAGGTATTGGTTTGTGGGTCAGCAAATTCAGTGAGGAAGATATTCAGCTGTGGGCCACAAAGAAGTAAATAAAGGCAAAGAGAGAAAGCTCTCTAGCTGTCCCTCTGAAGCTGACACATTCTTCTGTTACAGTTAACTTTGGATGTCAGATTTTAAGTTCTTTGGCCTTTGTATCCTGAAACTTGCAAGGGCTGTCCCTGGGGTGGGGGTGACCTTTGACCTTTGATGAGGCTAGATCATCAATGCCTGTGATTCTAAGTCTTTCAGCTTCTTGAACTGAGCCATACAATCAGCTTGCATTTGGCATTTGTTAAACTTTTCAACTAGTTCCTGTAACTGAATGAATATAGACACATGCAAGTACATATATGTATACACATACAAACACACACATGCACATTCTTTTTTGCTTTGTTTTGTTTTTCGAGACAGGGTTTCTCTGTAGCTTTGGAGCCTAGCCTGGAACTAGCTCTTGTAGACCATGCTAGCTTCGAACTCACAAAGATCCACCTGCCTCTGCCTCCTGAGTGCTGGGATTAAAGGTGTACGCCACCACCGCCCAGTTACACTTACTACTATAAATAAACTTAGAATAAAACTTAGGAAGGAAACACTAATAATAAAACAAAACTTTTTTTTGTCTAGATCAGTGATTCTCAATCTTTCTAATGCTGTGTCCCTTTAACACAGCTCCTCATGTTGTGGTAACCCCTAATCATAAAATTATTTTTGTAATGTAAAACTACTTCATAACTGTAATTCATACTGTTATAAATCATAATGTAAATATTTTTGGAGATAGAGGTTTGCCAAAGGAGTAGCAATCCACAGGTTGAGAACTCCTGGTCTAGCTGCTGCTTTAGGCATGACTCTTCTAGTTAGGGCAACAGCAAAATAGAGCAAACATTCTCAAGGCATAGATGCCAAATGAAGGGCTCTAGCATGGCAAACATGGCAACAATAGGATTTGCCTTTTACCCTTCTCCCCTTGCTAAAAACTGTTAGATTATATTCCTAAAGCTAGCCCTTATTTGGCACTTTCTCCTCCTGATGTTGACAACCAAAGTCCAGCAATCAAAAGTCCTCTTTTGACTAGTCTTAATTAACATGCCCAATTAAAACAAACCAACCCATCATAAAGTGGGGTTCCCCCTTTCCTTTTATAAACTGCCATTTGCCTATGGGCTACAGCTGTCTCCTCTCTAACCAGAGGCAATCCTTTGTCCCTCTGGGGCAAATATCCCCCCCCTCCTTGTTCCTTTTCCCTCAACCTCTGTCTCCCTCCTGTCTTTGCTTTTTTTCTTTGCCCTTTGTCCCTCTGGTGCAAATACATCTCCTTTGTGCTGAGAACTTGTCCCATCCTTTCACCAAACAACACAAGACTGGTTCATGAGACTGGGGATCAGTTAGTGAACGCCACTATTCTCCCCATCTGAGCGGTTTTCTTCCTACAGTACATACCACTGAAGTACAAGCTCAATGCAGCGGTCCTACTGAACTCAAGTAGAAGAGACTAGGAGGAATTTAGAATGGCTAAAGCCATGCGATCGATACAACAGGGCACTAGAGAGAAAGGACTCTGGAATCCCCAGGGGAACCCGTGAGTATCTTGCTAAGAGCTTTGATGAAGCACAAATTGTGGGCCTCAATAGCACTGTTCCTGATCGAGGCCAGAAGACAATGGCTGTGTGTTCATCAAGTTCACAAGTGATACTGACGCTGATCAGAGGCTACACTTTCAAAACCACTTTTATTGAACAAAGCAATACGCTAAAAATAAAATCTCCTCCTAAAACACTCTCATTCATTCAGATTGCCCAGAGATTTAAATGCCTGGGGACTCAGGAAAACCATACAGTTAACTCTACTTTAGGCTTATAGACAGAGCCTCAAGGCTTTTATCACTTACCTGAAGATCTTTCACATTTGGGAAAGGAATTCCTACTGTTACAACAGCACGGGCATTATCATCTGAGAAATCCAGACCCTCGCTCACTTTGCCGCGACAAACCGCTATGAGAAGGGCTCCATCTTAAGCAATAGGAATTAAACATTTTAAAACACATACTCAAAATTCACAGAAATTGCTTATTCTTGTCACAAGTACTTTCAGTAAATTTAAAGCAACCAGGGATTGCTTTATGAGACACAGTTTTTTTTTTTAAGAGTAAGTTAAACGTTTATTAGGGTTATGGAGGGGAAATGGGGAAGGGGAGAGAAGAGAGACAGAGAGAGAGAGAGGGAGAAAGAGGAGACAGAGGAGAGACAGACAGAAGTGGGGAGGGAGAAGTGGGGGAGAGAGAGACAGAACCTGCCTCTCCCTAGAGGAAGACAGGAAAGAGCTGAGACACAGTTTTTAAACCTCATTATCTTTAACTAAATGAGAAAACAAAATTAGATAGAAATGGTAGCAAATCAATTTACAAACTGTGTGTTTTTAAAGTTACTTATAGCCAGTCGTGGTGGTGCCTATCTTTAATCCCAGCACTTGGGACACAGAGGCAGGCAGATCTCTGTGAATTCATGGCTAGCCAGATCTACAAAACACAAAGCAAGTTCCAGGACAGTCAGGGTTGTTACACTGAGAAACCACATCTAGAAAAACCAAAATAAAATAAAGTAAAAAGTTACTTATACTCAGAAGCTCAGAAGCAGCAGCAAATTAACTGAACAAGCATTAAATAAAGAAACTGAGTATCTTTGTTCTGGAATTTACTCTGTAGACCAG
>JAQHUG010000027.1:10334710-10365057 GCA_028555095.1 Dicrostonyx torquatus | reverse complement strand
AAAAAAAAAAAAAGGAAACTGAAATCCAATCATTACTTTTACCAGCACGAATGCAGGCCCCTCTTTGAAGCAATCCTCCTGCAGCAACCTCTGGGATGCTGTGTCTGGAGTTTTGGCTTATTTCTGGTTTGTTCTGAGACAGTACTCAGTACTGGTCTTGAACTCTCATTCCCCTACCCCTTTGCTCCCCAAGAACTGAGATTATTGCTCTCTCATACTTGGTTATAATCTTGTCTTTAAGAATGTATTGACATTTGTTGTTCTTGCAGGGAACTCAAGTTGTTACTAACCCTAACATGGTACCTCAAGCTGCCTGTAACCACTGTTCCAGAGGATTTGGTGCCCTCTTCTGACCTCCTTGGGCACTGTACACATGTGATGCACACACATACACTCAGGCCCATATACATAAGATTATAAAATATATCTTTAAAAACGTATTAACAACTATGTTACAGTACCTGCATTGTTGCACTGTTCCTAAATTACTGCTATGAGTGCTCATCAAACTCTCAAATGTGCAAACTGAGTCCTCAGTTACTTTCTGTTGTTTGAGACAGGATTTGATCGCAGGCTGGCCTGCACGCACCACCCTCCTTCACTGACTTCTGAGTGCTGAGATGACAGTCAAACACCACACTGCTCCTGGTGTTTTAAGTACCTAAGTTTAATTCTGGAGGCAGAGCTAGGTGGATCTCTAAGAGCTTGAGGCCAGCCTGGTCTACAGAGTGAGACCCTGTTTCAAACAACACGAACAAAACAAAGCTAAAACAAACAACAACAAAACCCTCTAAGCTTATGTTATTTGGTAAGCTAGAAGCACCAACTACATTACCTGTGTAAAACCCACAGACCTTACTTGGTCAGTGAGGAAGATATTTATACCTACCCTGCCTTCCTTCTTGTACAAAATATTCCAGGTAAAAGGTGGTTTAATATCTGAATATATATGTTCTTTTTATTTAACCTACTGTCTATTTACCTAAGATTATAAAATATAATTTTCCCAAGTACAATTCACTTAAAAAGACAATATAAAATGACATTTTAACAGTACCAATTTCTACTTGCTTTAGTTTAAAAAGCCTTTTCACAGACCATAAAATTATTTCCAATTACCTTTTTCTCCTTTGAACTTGATGGCATCATAGTATACCTGCAACAATTCATCAAAATCAGTTTTTTCTCCTCTTTGGGGTTCTGCAATGACCGTCTTCACTGATTCCAAACTATGCCATAAGCCAGTGGAAACCCAACGTTCTCTTAATTTCTCTAATAGCTAAAAGGAAATGGAGAAAACTGATTCCACAGTCTAGCTGAACAAAGACTTCTATTTGTAAATTACAAATACTAGAATAAAAAAATCTAATTTTAACCTGCATCATAATAAACATGCATTCTAATAATGAGTTGTTAGATTAAAAATAAGAGACAGTGAAAAGCCCTACCTTAAAACAATCTTAAAAACATGGATGAGAGCAGAGTACAATAAAATGTATGCATCAAAGCAAGATGAACAGTTGTAAATACATCAACAGCTTGAATATATGTCATTTAAAAAATCTAAACATAGAGTTAGGCATTATTTTCAATATGGTAGAAAATTAAATACAGCAAATGAAAATAAGCAAAAACGAATAAAGAACTAAGTAAATGGAAAGGACAGCGGTCAGCTGTAGAGGCAATACTTCAAAGTGAATTCTTTTAACCACGTTTGAATGTCACAAGTTCTACTGCACTGTGGACTAGTTATCACAATGTAACTAGGTACCAAGAAATCAGCTGAAATTCTCTAACAAACAAAACCTCATTTATTTTCTTAAGACAATTTATTGTTCTTAGAAACAAAATTTAAAGAACATAAACCAAATTTTTCTATTACCGCTATTACTCAATGATTAGGGCTGATCAATAACTTAATTTCCCCAATAATATCATATTATGTTAAGAATCATAGTACTGTCATTACTGAAAGTATTTTCTATTTGAAATGCCTCATGAATTGGTTGCTAGAATTTGATTTTTTAATATGCACTGTTTTGAAGTAAAAGTCTTGTGTTAGGAGTTAGATAATACGAAAACCTTCTTGACAAATTCAGAACAATGTGTAGGGAGAGGGTCAAAATGGGTCTTTAATTGGTGAGAAAAGATTGATATTTAAAAAAAAATCAATGAAGTATAGAACAACATTAAATTACTTAAATTTCTCTATGAATTGGACAAAAGTACCATCTCTAGAGTAAAGGAAACCAAATGAAATGTCTTACAAGTTTCCATAATTGCTGATACTTGATGGATTTTAATACAATGATATACCATTTTCCTTGAACTTGAAAACAAATATAATATTTAATCATTGATTTCTTGATTCAGAGGTAACAACAATTAACAACCTTCAGGTCATAAATGCTCCAAGGTCTTGACCAAACTCACTCTACTCAAGCAATACATGTATACAAGATGCGCAGTTAGATTAGAAGACATGTATACACGATGCGCAGTTAGATTAGAAGACGTGTATACACGATGCGCAGTTAGATTAGAAGGCGTGTATACACGATGCGCAGTTAGATTAGAAGGCGTGTATACACGATGCGCAGTTAGATTAGAAGATGTGTATACACGAAACGCAGTTAGATTAGAAGACCTGTGTACACGATGCGCAGTTAGATTAGAAGACGTGTATACACGATGTGCAGTGACGTGTATACATGATGTGCAGTTAGATTAGAAGAGGTCTACCGAAAAAAAAAAGGTTAAGAAATAACAAAACAACTTAGTGAGACTGTGTCTCAAAATAAAAAGTAAGAAAAGGGCTGGGGATAAGCTCAGAGGTAGAGTGTTTGCTGCCGTGTTCCAAGATTCCATGTCCAACCTCTCATACAACAAAACAAAAGAGTGGTGTTAAAACTTGTCTGAAAAATAAGGCACTGAGCTTACTGATATACCTGAGTTTATTGATTCCATGTGAATTTTAAACAAAAATGTCAGTGTATCATAATTATATGACTAAGATTGTAATTCAGACAGTAGGTGAGAGAAAACAGAAGAACCAGAGCACTCCAAACACAGATCTCATCTTCCCAGTTTGCATTAAAACCTTATTATTAGTGAAAAGTTTAGCAGGAGGTAGAGGCGGGCGGATCTCTGTGAGTTGGAGGCTAGTCTGGTCTAGAGAGCAAGTTCTAGGACAGGCTCCAAAGCTATGGAAAAAAACAGTCTTGAAAAAACAAAACAAATCAAAAACAAAAAAGGAAACGTTTATAACTTGAACACGCTCTTTAATCTTGAGCTGGTGAGATGGCAGAGAGGGTAAAAGTGCTTCCTGTGTAAGCCTGAACTCACTCCCCACAAGCCAAGATGCAAGGAGAGAACTGACTCTCAGAAGTTGTCCTCTGATCTCCTTACACGTACTGTGGGATATGCGTGCACGTATCACAAAAACATATCACACACAGAATAACACACATGCATGCACACATCACATTACAAACACAGCATGTGCTACACACCATACTCACAGAGAATATGACACATTACAGAGCATAAAACACATATCATATCACACAGAGAATAATACACACACAACAAAAGATATGCATGTACAACACACAGCACATGCAAACACTACATAAAATAAAAAAGAAATCAATATTGCCTAAGTACTGTGGCACTAACATGTAGACAGAGGTATTAGGTTTCAAAGTTTAAGATCAACCTGGGCTACTGTGAGAGTTTACCTTAAAAAGAAAACAGTACTCAAATTTGCTTTAATTAAACAGGAAGAACTCGTTTAAACTCTCAAAACACAACTAAGGAGTTATTACACTATCTTTTGTTTTCCAGGAAAAAAAAAGAAGCAAGAAAAGAGAAAAAGGCTGTAGAGAGCCAGAAAATGAGGAAATAGCTGTAGACAGAATTTTCTGTCCTGTCTGGTCCCACAGCTGTTCAGTCCCAAAGAAACACACAGAGGCTTATATTAATTATAAACTATTTGGCCTATTAGCTCAGGTTTATTATTAACTAACTCTTACAACTTAAATTAACCCATAATTCTTGTCTATGTTTAGCCACATAGCTCTGTACCATTCCTCAGTGAGGCATTCTCATCTTGCTTCCTGTGTGTCTGGCTGGTGACTGATTTTCTGTCTTTCCTCTTCCCAGAACTCTCCTAGTCTGGTTGCCAAGACTCTACTTCCTGCCTGGCTACTGGCCAATCAGCGTTTTATTAAACCAATATGAGTGACAAATCTTTACAGTGCACAAGACCATTATCCTACAGCAAAGATTATTACCATCATCCTTATCAGTTCTTTGGACTTAAGGTTATAAACAGGATTAAACTAAAAGACTGGAAAAAGATACTCCTAATAAGTGGTAAGCATTCACACAATCCACACTGAACTAAACGGGCAAGTCAAAAACTATCACAGAGACAAAAGACATTCTGTAAGGATAACAGGTCAATTTGCCAACAACATGCAACTAGCACACATTTATACAAGCCTACTTAAGAACACTCAAGTATTTCAAGTGCAAATTGGCAGAACACATGACATTATAATACTAGAAGATTGAAATATCCAAGCTTCAATAAATCGATAAGATATTCAATAGAAGATCAATAAGGAAATAGAAAATCTTAACAACCCCACAATCTGGAAGTCTTAAGAGGCATATATAGAACATCCTGCAAAACAGTAGCAGAATGCTAGCTCTTCTGAAATGTATATATCCATTATGTGTTAGATCACAAAACAAATCTTAATAAATTTAACAAGAATCAGAAAGATGGCTCAGCAGATAAAGGCACTGATGACTTGGATTCCATCCCTAGGATGCACATGGCAGAGGGAAAGAACTGGTTCCTCAAAGTTATCCTTGGACCTTCACTCAGTCACACACAGGGACACACACCCACACCCACACACACCCACACCCACATGCATACATACACACAAAATTAACAAGACTGAAAAAGAATCGCATCTTTTCCAACTACAACAGAATGAGACTAGAATTCAATAGAAAACTAAGGACTTTAGAAAGACATAGAAATTAAACAATATACTTCTGATCAGTGACCATGAGTTAAAAGAAGAAATTAAAAAGGAAGTTATGAATTATATTGAAGTCAACAGAAATGAAATACAACATACCAAAAGTAAGGAGCACAACAAAAGGGTACTATGGAAGAAGTGTGCAGGTGAAGCAAATGCTTACATTAAAGAGAAATACAGTTCGGAAACCCCAGGACTGGGTGGTTGAGGTAGGAGGATAACAAGTTCAAAGTCTGCCTAGCTACAAGTGAGACTGTCTCAACAAGTTTAAAAAGTGCTCTACTCAGTAGAAAGACACTAACCTAGCATGTCCAAAGCTCTATGTTTGATACATTGCACTACACTACAGAGCAAAGTTAGTAAAAGAAAACAAGGTTAGAACAGAAATAAAAGAGGAGAGGAAAATGCTGAGTAACTGAACAAAAATGAGAGTTGGTTTATAAAAAGATCACCAATACTGATGAACTGACTAGGGAAAAAGATATATAAGAACTATTTTAAAACCATATAAGCAAATAAGAATCTAAAAGGATGAATTACAAAACTAAACATGCTGAATAAAAGAGTAAATAATAGTTCACTTAAAGCTGAAAACAAAGTCCTATTTAAGAAAAAAATACTGGGGCAGCCAGAAGCCACCCAAGTACCCACCCTGGGCAGCAGGTGCCACTAAGACAAGGTGGGAAAGACAGAGTATGTGGTGGGCAGACTGGAGAGAACAAGAAGCAGAGTGGCTCATGCACTGTGGAGAGTTGGAGCTGGAGATGCTACAGTGGGGAGGAACAGGCAGATATGAGAGCCTGCACTGCCACCTGAGGCCATGGTAACATCCAGGCCTGGCTGCTGCCTAGGGCTGTCTGGGTCTGTGGCCCTACTGCAGCTGGGGTCTGTGTTGATGTCTGAGGCCCTTGTTGTGGACATATCACTCATATGTCCACAGTCCGGTTGCCAAATGAAGCCATGTTGATATCCAAGCTGGCCCTGCCCTTGCTGGCCACAGAAAAGCCAGTNGACACTAACCTAGCATGTCCAAAGCTCTATGTTTGATACATTGCACTACACTACAGAGCAAAGTTAGTAAAAGAAAACAAGGTTAGAACAGAAATAAAAGAGGAGAGGAAAATGCTGAGTAACTGAACAAAAATGAGAGTTGGTTTATAAAAAGATCACCAATACTGATGAACTGACTAGGGAAAAAGATATATAAGAACTATTTTAAAACCATATAAGCAAATAAGAATCCAAAAGGATGAATTACAAAACTAAACATGCTGAATAAAAGAGTAAATAATAGTTCACTTAAAGCTGAAAACAAAGTCCTATTTAAGAAAAAAATACTGGGGCAGCCAGTATTTTTGTTCAGTTACTCAGCATTTTCCTCTCCTCTTTTATTTCTGTTCTAACCTTGTTTTCTTTTACTAACTTTGCTCTGTAGTGTAGTGCAGTGTATCAAACATAGAGCTTTGGACATGCTAGGTTAGTGTCCTTCTACTGAGTAGAGCACTTTTTAAACTTGTTGAAGCCACCCAAGTACCCACCCTGGGCAGCAGGTGCCACTAAGACAAGGTGGGAAAGACAGAGTATGTGGTGGGCAGACTGGAGAGAACAAGAAGCAGAGTGGCTCATGCACTGTGGAGAGTTGGAGCTGGAGATGCTACAGTGGGGAGGAACAGGCAGATATGAGAGCCTGCACTGCCACCTGAGGCCATGGTAACATCCAGGCCTGGCTGCTGCCTAGGGCTGTCTGGGTCTGTGGCCCTACTGCAGCTGGGGTCTGTGTTGATGTCTGAGGCCCTTGTTGTGGACATATCACTCATATGTCCACAGTCCGGTTGCCAAATGAAGCCATGTTGATATCCAAGCTGGCCCTGCCCTTGCTGGCCACAGAAAAGCCAGTTACTATGATAGCAGTAGCATGGGGCAGGGGTTCTGAGACCTGGCTGACCAACTCAGGTACCACCCAGGCCCAGATTCAGAGCTTTGAGTTGGCCCATCTCAACATCAACCCCATCTATGAGCTGCTGGAGTGCCGAAGGGGCCCGTCCTGCCGAACCATAGTCACAGGATCTCCATGACACAGGACAGCAGCAAGATATCTGAGATGCAGGAAGGGTTTAGTACCAGTGGTGTAGCAGAGGCAGAAAGAATGAACATTTGCAAATAAAGCTATTTGGGCAAAAGGATATACTGCATGACACACCTCAGCTTCCAAGGTCACCACAATGAATGAACGTGACGGAGGGCAGGGAAGACAGAGTGGAGTGGAACAAGTGTGGCAGCTGGAGGTGCAACAGCTATGACTGGAAAGAGAGAAGGCAGAAAAGGTCACTGCCCAGAGGGTCGGCAAGATGGCTTGCTTTGTTTTTGTTTTTTTATTTGTTTGTTTGTTTTTAATTTAAAAATTTTATTTTCTTTTGGGGGAGAGGTTACAAAGGTAGAGGGTGGATATGGACGGACTGGGAAATGAGAGAGGTTGGCGTACATGGTGTGAAATTCCCAAAGAATCAATTAAAAAAATGTTTAAAAAATTAAAAAAAACTATCAAATTTTACATGATTGCACTCAGGTGCCATGGCATACATGCAGAAGTCACATGAGCTGGTCCTCTCCTTACACCATGTGTGTTCTCAAGGATTTAATTCAGGTGGTCAGGATTGGCAGCAAACACCTTTATTTGTTGAGCCATTTTGCTAGTCACTATATTCCCATTTTAGAATACTGGGACTGGAGAGACAGCACAGTGGTTAAGAGCACTGGCTGCTCTTTTTAGAAGACTCAGGTTCAATTCCCAGGACTCACAAGGCAACTCACTGCCATCTGCAACTCCAGTTCCAAGGGATCTGACTCCCTTTTCTGGTCTAAGGACACTAGGCATGCAGGTAGCGCATGCCAAATATCCATATACATAAAAATAACTCTCAAAAAAACAATAGAAGTATTTCCAATAAGGAAACTTACCTTCTTTTTCTTTCTTTTTTTTTTTTAAATTTATTTTACGTGCATTGGTGTGAAGGTGTGAGATTCCTTGGAACTGGGGTTACAGCCAGTGCTCCTAACCGCTGAGCCATCTCTCTAGCACCAAAACCTACCTTCTTATTATCACTGAGCATTTAAGCCACTAGCAAATCTGCCAGAACTAGCTTCCAATGATACCTAGACTTTAAACATTTCTCATCAGCTTTGCTGCTACCATGTTCCTAAGTCACCAATTAACTGTCACCCTGCTTCACTCGATTTTGTTAAACTGTTGCCTTGTTCTTCCTACATTTTCTGAAGTCCCCCTTTTTGCCCACATAGCATCCAGTACAGTCTGTTAAAAACTAAGGCTAGGGATGGGCATGTGGCTCAGTTGGCAGGATGCTTGTCTCACATGCACAAAGCCATGTGTTCTATCTCCAGCAAAACATAAACCAAAAAACAGTGGTGTACACCTGTAATGCTCAGGAGGAAGAGACACAGATCTGAAGCTCATCCTTAGCTACATAACAGTTCATAGCCAGCCTGAACAACACCGAAGCTTAAGTCAATGCCTCCAAAGGCTTCCGATTGCACTTAGACTCTAATCCAAAGCCTTATTGCACTGTGGTCTTCCCTGCCCCCTTCTCTGACCTCTAGTCCTCTATTCATCTCACACACTGCCTCAGGCACACTAGCCTTTCCTACTACAAGGTTTTCCACTTGAACATCGCCCCAACTATCAGAACTGTTCTCTTCTTTCCTTCCCTCCTTGACTTTTACTCAACATCACTTGCTCAAACAAACTTTCCTAAATCATCCTGTCGGAATTATAAGCCATCTCTTATATCCCCAGAATTCTTTTTCCCCTTCTCAAATTATATCAGACTCTTTGAATTGCTGTAACAAAATGCCCACAGATTAAATGACTGAACAACAGAAATGGATTTTTCACAGTCCTAGAGAGGAAAATACAAAATCAAGATAGTGGCCAACTTGATTTCTAGAAGGGAAGGGTTCTCTTCCTGTCATGTAGATGGCATCCTTTACTCCATCATGAAAGGAGGCCATCTACATGACAGGCTACATTTTGCCTATGCCTATGCAGAGGAGAACAACAGGCTCTCTAGTGCCTTTTGGTGCAAAGACACTAATGCTGAGTCCAGGTCCCATCCTCAAGGTCTTCATATAACCTTAAGTGCATCCTTAGAGGTTTGTCCCATCTTCAAATGTAACCAGACTGGGGGTTAGAGCTGCCACATAGGCTTGTTAGCACACACACATCAAGTCATAACATTATCTAACATATCCATATCTATTTATACCCAGTTTAACTTCAACTTCTCATCCCTGGAAATGTAAGGAAGGCAACTAACTTTTTTTTTATGTTTAGTTCTCTGGTGATTGTCTAATACTAGAATACATCACATATAGAAAATTCTTGATAAATATGTTAGATGAACTTAATAATAAACAAAGTTCAAGCCAATGGCCAATCAAGGAAGATAAAGAATGGCAAAAACAAAAACAAAACAAACAAAAATCCCAAAACTACAAAACCTGGGGCCAAGTCTTCTAGGAAAGATTATTCGATTAGGAAGATGACAAGAGACGGAGGGGAGAAGTGATACATTAGAGACAGGAACACAGGCTGGGGGTTTGCTGGTGAGGTCCATTAGCCTTCCCCTCCCTTCTCTTTACTCCACCCCCTTTTTCCTAGCCTCTTCTCCCCAGCCCCTGGCTCTCCTTCTCCTTTTCGCTTTTGCCAAACAAATACTTAGGTCTACAGCTTTTCTGCTCTCACTGCAGGTGATACTCAAAAGGGTGCACGGCTTCATTGTTCCCTCTTGTCCGGAGTGACTGGATGCACAACTTGGTTGCTACGTCTCTTAAATATCACAGCTAGGTACCTAGCAATCAACAGCTTAAAGGAAAGTACTTGGACACAGACCTGCCTCTGGTTTTCTGGCTTACTACATGAGAAAAAACACAATGTATTTCTAAGTTCTTTTTATAGCTCATAAATACTAGTCATATTTGGAGACTAGCTGACACACAGTGATAGAGATGATTTAGTTTACCAATTGCCATTCACATTACTTGGATTCATTAGCCTTAGAGGCAAGTTTTTGAAAAAGTCACATCTCACAAATTAAAAGAATACTTTGGAATGCCTGTGTATTATCTGGATATTGTCATTTCACTTTTTCAAGCTTCTTAAAACCAGTATGTCAACAGGGAGGCAATAAGTCAGAATCCTGCATTTGTCCGATGTCCGTAGCTTTTAGAGACCAGATGTTCAGTACATTAATAACGCACTAACCCAGAGTCTCTTTTTGAAACTTTAGAAAGTGCAAATTGCATTAAGACCTCTCTGCCCTCATTACTGGTATTGTTACAATCCTAGCCCTTTGGAAAATGGTTTTTGGCATGTGTTTCTCTTCATACTATTGCCATTGACTCACTTTAATAGCCAGTCCTCAAGTCCTAATGTATTTAATAGTCCTGCCTAAAGAGACTATCTCCTATAATCCTATTCACATAATTTGCTTCATAAGTAAAATGTAATCATATTTTTCCATCTGAAGATGATTCTTTTCTATTCATTTCATGAGGTATTAATATTTGAGAAATATATTCTTTCATTCAGGTGATATATATCTATGAGTAGTAGGTTAGAAATAAGAATATTTTTAAATGCTAATAAAAATTTGTAGTTTTTCTAAATAACATGTTTAGTTAACATAAGATGAGCATAGCCTTAGTTTTCAGTATTCAAACATAAACTATAAAAGACCTAAAACAGTAATTTTTACTTAAGTGTTTACATTTGACTTAGTACTCTGACTTCAACATTTCAGGGTTAAATCTCCATGAATGCTCACGCAGTCAGTAGTTCACTTGGAGAAAGAATCTGGGTAGATACTACCCTGAAGTGAATACATGTCACTCCTTTACAACCTTGAAGAGCATGCTGGGTCCCTGAGACCTTATTTTCCTTGTCCTTGCTTTCTAGATGCCAGGAGGTGAGCAGTTTTCTACCAAGTGCTTCTACCATGAGGCCTGCTGCAGGCCTAAGAGCAATCTGGTAAAGTGGCCACAGACTAAAGCCTCTGAAAGCATGAGCGTCCCCTCTGTAAAATACTTCCTCTCAGGTATTTCATCACAATGACAGAAAGCTAACACAAGTACCAATAATTACCATGAATACAATGAATCCAACTATATAGTAACAAGCCATAGAGAATGAATACATAAGATATATAACCTAGGGCTCAGTATGATGGTGCATGCCTTTAATCCAACATTCAGAAGGAAGAGACAGGCAGCTCTCTGTGGGTTCAAAATACTGTTTTTTGTTTTTTAAAGATGCTAAAAGAAAATATCCCTTACTATATGCTGCATAGAAGAGAATTACCTCCCCTAAAAGGACATATAAAAATAAGGAAGGCATGTAAAAAGATTCCCTCCTTCCAAGGCTCAGGGATCATTGCAGAAGAGGGGGCAGAAAGAATGCAAGCACCAGATACAGTGGATGAATACAGGGAAACAGTATCCTCTAGACACACAGGGCAACATACATATGAGCGACAGTGATTCTGACAGCATGCACAAACCACACGTGAGCTCCACCCAGACCAAATCCCAGTATAGAGAGGGGATGGGATGTGGATGGCCTTCTGTACACTGAAATACGCATTGCTTTCATTGGTTGATAAATAAAACAGCTTTGGCCTACAACAGGGCAGAATATAGCTGGGTGGGAAATCCAAGCAGAGATGCAGGTTAAGAAGGGCAGGGTGGAAGAGAGATGCCAGGGGGCCACCAGAGCAACAAGATGTACTAGAGAACAGATAACACCACGAAGTCATGTGGAGATACACAGATTATCAGGAATGGGTTAACTTAAATGTAAGAGCTAGTCAGTGATAGGCTTGAGCCATCAACCACGCAATAATTAATATTAAGCCTCTGAATGATTATTTTATAAGTGGCTGCGGGGACCAGCAGGCAGGAGAAAAGCATCAGGCTACAGGGATATGGACATAAACTCCCACCCCTAGCTGAGGAACTACTGGTAACTGACAGGGAGAATCAGTTTCCTCTGAGCATTGTTGCCTCTGGGTAAGTTGACCATGCCCTAAGGGCTGATCACATACTTAAAAATATATGGGTAGAAAAATTAGGCTTCATGGATTAAAAAAAGAAAAAAAGACAGAAATTTAGGTGGGTAGGAAAGGAGGGATACCTGGGAGGAGTTGGGTGGGGGTCAAATATGATCAAAACACATTGTGTGAAATTATATAAACATATTTTAAATTACTATAATTTACTAAACCATCATATCCCTAACTACATTCTAAACATTTGTCCTTATATCCACAGGTAAGTGTAGTTCTCTTCTCTCATCAAGGAAGTATCTCTGCAACATCAGAGACCACTACAGAAAACCACAATAAAATCAAAGGGCAGAGCTGTGGAGCCCAGTATCAATGGATAGATACATCTATAAGACAACTCCTGTATCGGAAGGCTTAGGGAACATTACGGAAGAAGGGGCAGAAAAATGTAAGGAGCCAGAGGACCGAGGAGCTTGCTGTGAGATTGTGTTTCCTAGGAAGATACACCCATAAAGTCTCACCAACACGACTGCTTAGACATCAGCTAACGAAGATAACTACAGACATGCCAAAGTGGATGGAGAAAGACCACAAGGCCTCAAGCCCACACAGAGGACTGCAAACAACTAACGAATGCCGAGAGTGGGAGAAATAGTCTTTCTCATGAAAAGAGCGCACTAACTGGTTATCCAATACCAAATGGTCATCTCTGAATTAATAATACACAGACTGAGCAGGTTATATTGAGGAATATACATGTACATGCAAGTAACAACAATTAGTGAAAAACGATGCCATGAATTTGAAAGAGTGTGTTTGCAGGGAGGGGTGTACAGGAAGGTTTGAAGGAAGGAAAGGGAAGGGGAAAATGATGCAATTGTAATATAATCTCAGAAATAAATTTTTAAAAATACTATAAAGAGATAGAGATTAACATTTATATGTGTGTGTGCACACACATGCACAAAATTGGACTTATAAAAATATAAAATAAGATACCGGAAGATGGTGGCACATGCCATTAATCCTAGCACTCAAGAGGCAGGTGAATCTCTGAGTTCGAGGCCAGCCTGGTCCAGGATACACAGGGATACATAGAGAAACACTATCTCAAAAAACCAAACCAACCAACCAACCAATCAAACAAACAAACAAAACATCCCAACCCAATCCAAACCAAAGCAATACACATACACACAGGCAGGATAAAGGCTCAAGTTGCCTGCCTTGCATTCACAGGCCCTGAGTTCCAGCACAGCACTGTAAGAAAGGGAGGAAAAGGAGGTGGAAGGGAGTAAAATAAATTATTAAACACTGCTTTTTAGGAGCATATATATTTGTTTGATAAATATATCTGAGATATATATAATTAAGTACAAGGTTAGCAGATGAAATTAATAAAGATCAGGGCATAATTGATTATGAAATACTCCTTGTTATATTATATGTGAACTAAAACTTTTAATAAATTAAGAGTGAATGGTTCCTACAATAAAAATAAGCATAAATAAAATAGAAACTGGAAACTATGAAGAAGAATCAACAGAACAAGATTGAGATGTTGAAATGATAAACAAAATAAAACTTTAGATAGATTAATTTAGAGAGACGATTCAGAACCAGAAATAACACTGATGGCATTGGACTGAGAGCACAGAAGAGGGTTGTCGGAGATTATTGTCAACTGTTATATTCCTAGCTTTTTATGAAGACATGAAAAATCTGAAGATAGGCTTATAGCTAATAAGAAGACTGATTAGGTAACCAAAAATGTGCTATCAAAAGAAAAGCCCGGGATATTCACTGCCTTCATTCCGAATTGCATCAAATATTTAAAAGTAAACTAATGCTAATCCTTCAAAAAAATTAGAGAGTACTTCTAAACTCTCAACAAAACAGCATTACCTTGATACCAAAGTCAGATATAGGAGAGTATCACTAATAAACATAGGAGCAAAATTTCTGGACAAAATATTGCAACCCAAGTTCAAGATTGCAGTCACCACAATCATAGAAGTACTTTGGGAAGTGGGGTAGCTCAACATGCACATATTCATAGATAGGATATATCATTTTAATAGACAGAAGGACAAATACCATCACATGACCTTCTCATTGATGAGGAAAAAGATATCTGACAAAATTCAAGTTCTTGTCAAAATAGACATAGAAAGAATGTACCACAACACAGTAAAGTACATATATGGTAAAGCCAGAGCTAGTATTATACATGACAGAAAACTAAAGCCTTTCTGGTACCATCTGGAAGAACATGAGGTTTCCATTCTTGCCACATTTATTCAGCACTGTACTAAAAGTCCTTGTCCTGACATTTAGTCATTTAGTCAGGACAAAGACACAAAAGATATCCAGAGACAAAGGAAAGAAAGAATTGAAGTTGTTTGTCTTTGCTAAGAACATAAACCTAATATAGAAAACTCTAACACCACTAACAAAACAAAAACCCTAAAAAAGTAAGTTGAACAATCAAAGTTGCAGGATACAAAATGAACATGCAGAAATCTGTAGTATGGGCTGAAAGGGACGTAGCGGCAGAGTTTGCCTGCCTAGCATGTGCAAAGTCCTGGGTACTATTCTAACACAATGAAAAGGATGTGATGTTTCCATATGCTAACAATGATCTACAAAAATGGAAGGAAGGAAACAATAAAGCTATTTTAATTATTTACCAAAATGTGGTTTGTGTTCACCAACTATTTTCCAGTGACCACAGTAAAGAACACAAGTCTGCCAATGTCTGTGGTTAGGTAGCAGATAAGTTTAACAACTACAGACACCTAACCTCTAATTGCACAACCACCTTACCACAACTAAAGTCTTAATACCATAAAGAGCTCTTCTACTTAACACAGAAGCAGTGCTCTACCTACAGAAATATCAAACATCTAAATAATAATAATAATAAAACTTGGGTGTAGCAATTTAGTTTGTTTTTTAGATTAGCTTAAAAATGGCAAACATCAAACTAGCAGCATTGTAAATTTCTCAACATAAAAACTTAATGCTAATAGTTGGGCGGTGGTGGCCTTTAATTCCAGTCACTCCGGAGGTGGAGGGAGAGGCAGGTGCATCTCTGTGTGATTTCTGTGAATACAAGTCAGCCTGGTCTACAGAGCTAGTTCCAGGACAGCCTCCAAAGTTATAGGACAAACCTGCCTCAAAAAAACAAAAAACAAACAAATAAAAATGTAATGCTAAACAATAATACATATAAAAACTCTTAATAGAGACTGAACAGAAAAACTTCATTTTATTCTTTACTTAACATTCAATGGTGAATGAGAAGATGTTCCTCAAGGAAAATGGGTCACACAACTTAGTTATAAAATATAAAGGAACATCAAAGTCTGCAACAGAGAGAAAAAGATGCAAGCTTCTTCTGGCACCAGACAAAGTCCTTTCAAAGTTATTCGATGGAATCTTGCCATCTATAAAGAGAGCTTTAAGTCTTCAACCCATTTAGCCCATAAGCATGATCGCTCAGTGACTTCTAAGGCAGGGTGCTACCTAGTTAAACAACAGAGTCAAAATCGAATTGATCTTGGGGGAAGTATGGCATTCTTCACAAAACTTGTGATTTCTAGTAATTTCAGCAGGCTCTAAAAGCAACATGAGAGAAGCTCAGAATAATGCTCGGACCTTAACCTTACACAAGTAATCAAGTTTAAATTACAGGAACAAGAATTTGCCATTGAAAGGCCTACTTCCAAAGCTTTAGAGGTCTTTCTGTTTTTCTTTTATGAAAACCTGAAATCTCCTTTCCAGTAGTCTCCTTTTCACACAGGCTAAGTTAAACTGTAACGATAAGAAACTTTCTCTGGGCTAGAGACACGGCTGTGCAGGTGAAGACACTTGTTGCATGAGCCTGATCTCCAGGACTAATAAAGGGGTGGAAGGAGAGAAAAGATTCCAGAGTTAACTCTTGACCGCCACATGTATACTGTGGCACATGTACTCATGCATACATTCCATGCACATGTGTATGCACATAAACAAGCAAATAATAAGTAATTTATTGGTGCAGGAGAATTGTCTGTATTCTGTCAATCATGTTTTAAATAAACGCTGATTGGCCAGGCAGGGAGTATAGGCAGGAAAACCAGACAGGAAGTAGAGGTGAGAATAGGAGAACTCCGGGAAGCAGGAAGCTTCCCTGGCATTCCTGCACAGTCCATCTAAGAAGCAGGATGTAAGCTGCCCCGCTGAGAAAAGGTACCGGCCATGTGGCTAACACAGATAAGAACAATGGGTTAATATAAGTTACAAGAGCTAGTAAGAAGACTGAGCTAATGGGTCAATCAGTTTATAACCTAATGTAGACTCTCTGTGTGATTTTCATTGGGGCTTGCCGGCTGTGGGATACCGGGCGAGACAGAAACCCCAACAAGCCAGGCCCACATGTTACAATTTATAAAATTTAAAGCATTTTTCTATGACTTTGTTGATACTGTCTCCTTAGTTCAGAAAGCTATCTAATCTACTCCCCAAGATGCCTGCAAGATGTTTATATTCATAAAGTATAATGTTGGGTAAGTCTGTGAGAGTATTTGCAGAGTTATAACTGAAGTAGAAGACCCACCCTAAATATGGGTCATACTATCTGGTGTTCTCTAGAAATAGCTTCCCTCTGTTGTGACCTGTTCTGTTTCTATACTCCAAAACAATGCAGATGGAAACTATAGACTGAATCCTCTGAAACCATGTGTACAAATAAATCCTCCCTCCTCTTAAATAGTTTCCCTTAGGTATAGGTCATGATGATGAAAAACTAACTAACATGTCCCCATATCCACAAGTGGAAACCCTCTGACTCTTCCTTATTATGCCAGGTGCCGCACAGATATAGGGATATATTATATACCACAACAAACAGACTGGCTATCCTGGAGCTTACTCTGTAGACCAGGCTGGCCTCAAGGTCAGAGATCTACCTGCCTGTCTCCTGAGTGCTGGGACTAAAGGCATGTGCCACTAAGCCCGGCAATACATGCTTGAATCTTTAATAGGGCTTAAGAAACTCTTTTGTACAAAACATGTAACCAATAATTATTTCCTCAAACAATTAAAAAGAAAGACCTAAAGTCAGATTTTCAGAAAGTATTATAAATGTAGTATAAACACAGTTCTCAATATAGTTTGATATCTTAGAGAAATCTAATTAAAATAGTAAAAGTTCTTTCTTAGAAAAGAATAAACATTAGTATACAGAATTAAGATATACTGCTCACAGAATTTTATAGATTGTGGTTATAAAATGTTTATGATTTCAAATGCTGTAAGAAAGACTTGGGGCTAGTGCTGTGGGACAATAGTCTTGTACCCTGTCACCTGTATTGTTTTTAATAAAACACTGATTGGCCAGTAGCCAGGCAGAAAGTAGAGAACAGGAAAATTCTGGGAAGAGGGAAGGTTCAGTCTGCAGTCATCACACACAGAGGAAGCCAAGCACAGAGGAAACAAGATGTGAATGCCTTACTGATAAAAAGTACCAAGCTATGTGGCTAACACAGACAAGAATTATGGGCTAATAATTATAGATATAATTATAGATACAGTTATAAGAGCTGATAAGATGCCTGAGCCAACAAGTTTATGATTAATGTAGACCTCTGTGTGCTTTGTTGGGGCTGAGTGGCTGCAGGACAGGGTGTGACAGAAACCTCTGTCAACAGGCTGGCCTGACAGCAGAGGCCTGAAATCTCAGCACTGTGGTTAGAGCAGGTGATCAAAAAACAGGCGTGCAGGACCTGCATGGGGAGTCTGAAGTACCCTGGACCACAAATCAAGATTCTGTCAAACAAACCAAAACCAAGAGAGACTTGGAATAAAGATGAGTTAGTATCTGTCCATTTGCATGTTACTTTCGTGAGCATTTCTGGAGTTATCTGCTCCACTCACCTTTGTCTTCTAACAATACCCTTAAGTACCATTTCATTCTTATCACTCTCATTAGCATAGTAACAAATCTTTACCCAAACTCTTTTCTAAATTGAAAGATGAGGCCTTTTGATAGGAAGAAGTGTCATACAAGAGCCCCTAAGATTCCTACCGCCCCTGCAGCAGGCTACAGATAAATTTTGTCAAAGTTCTGAGGCCTCCTGGAAGCGACTCCCCAATCAACCCTCTTCTGAGACCACAGCCCCAGTGGACTCCTGATACATGGTCTTTCAATACACAATGCAGAAAACAGCCATGCCGTCATGCTGGGGTTAAAGGTGTGCCCACCATGCCCGGATGCTTTTTGATTCTTGATGTAGATTTGAGCTGCTCTGTAAAGTCACCTGATCCAGGGTCTCACATGCGTGTAGACACCCAGTGAACCACTGACTCCCCCTGTCCTAACATAGATTCTTAGAGCCAGTCTTATGGCTGTTTCACTGGAGGCCTGCTGCAGTGGTAGGTGGAGGGAAGAAAGGGTAGGAAGGGAGCATCACCTGGCCTTTCCTTGTGTCATCTTTTAGTGAAACCATGTTCCTCCGCTGTGATCTTCCGAGTGTTTCACAGTTCTTCATGGTCTCATTAGGTGAGACAAGAGTCTGGAGGGAGCTGAATTTGAGGTAATTTTCCCTCCTGTATGCTGGAAGAAGCTCTTAGGAAGTTTTTCTTAGTAGTGGACTGCCCTTCCAGCCTATTTCAAAATGGTTACTTTCCCCTTTTATTGCCGGAAACGGAAGATTTTTCTTGGCTCGTCACTGTCAGAGCTGTGGGGTTCCTGGAAGTAATAGCTTCAAAGCTGTGAGATCTTCCACAGCCTACAGGCCCACGAGTTTCTTGCTTTCAGAAGGTCTACATTCGGCCCCAGCAATTTCTCAGCATCACCTTTCCTGTCGCTTATGTTTTAGTTTACTGTTCCTACTAAACACACCTCCGTTGCAGTTCTCTGTATGTGCCTTTTGCTCGGTCTAAGAGTGGCAATTTGCTCTGGTCTTAGTTCTCAATTGAACGACACAAGAATTATTCATTTTAAATGTGGTTTGTTCTTATCTTAAGGCAGGTGGTAATGAGTTCCAAGCTCTTTATATTACTGGAGCTGGATTTGTAAATCCTAATTTTTATCTGTGAGGAAAACCACGTTTTTTCAGCTGAGTTTCATAGTACTCATACAGCGTACTTAGACCTGTAGTACACTTCCTCAGGACACAGCGCAGTGACCACACCTAGCAAACGTCCTGTCTTTCCACTGGAGTTTAACACTGAACATGCAACAGACAAAGTTTGTATTAGAATTTCCTTCAAAGCAACGATAGGAACCAGGATTGAAATATAAAAGGGGGGACTGTATCACTTTTTTGTTGTTTCATAGCAAATCACCACTAACTTAGTACTTTAAAACAATGTCCCTTATCTGGGTTAGGAGTCCGGATTAAAAACAAACCAACAAAAAGGTACACTTAACATTCAAATTACACTGAACCAGGCAAGTGCTCCACTGTGCTGAAGCCACAATCTGTAACAAACTGAAAGTAGAAAGTATTGTCCAGCCATTAAGAACACATCGACATTCTACCACAAAGAGCTCTGTAAGCGAGCTAAGTCAAGAGTTCAGACACAAAGGCAACTTGCTATATAATTCCATTTATATGGAAACGCCAAAGAAGACAGCTTTGTAAAAGCAGAAAATAGGAGAGTGTCTACAGGGGACAGAAGGGGAAGGAGAGAGTGACTGCTAAGGGCCGTGAGGAATTTCTGTGATTAGACAGTGGTGACTGCTCACGATTTGTGAATGTATGAGTGACTACTGAGTTCTACGTTTTATTTTTCAGATTTATTTTACGTGTATGTTTTTCCTAAGTGTAGGCCATAAACCAGATAGGGTCTAGTGTTCACAGAGGTCAGAGGCATCGATCGGATCCTCTGGGACTGGAGTTACAGATGCTGTGAGCTACCATGTGGGTGCTGGGAGCTGAACAATAGGTGCTCTGAACCACCGAGACACATCTCCTTGCCTCAAAGTTTTATTTATTTTCATGGGTTTGTGCCTGCATGAGTTTATGTGCAGGCACCATATTCACACAGGTGCCTGCAGAGGCCAGAGAGCATCATATTCTCCTGCTAAAGGTGCTGGGAACAGTCTTTTGAAAGAGCAGTAAGCATTCTTAACCACTAAGCTATCTCTCCAGCCCAGAGTGCTATGCTTCAAGAGTGAATTACATGGTTGAGACTTATACTGCAAAAGGAACCTTTTATTTACTTATTTAGAGACTGGGTTTCTCTATGCAGCCCAGGCTGTCCTGAAACTCACTCTGTAGACCAGGCTGGCCTCAAACTCAGAGATCCACCTGCCTCTGCCTCCTGAGTGCTGGGATTAAAGGTGTGCACTGCCACCACCCAGCTGTGAAAGAACTGTTTAAACAGATTTGATTAGTTACTTTGTTCAGCTGTGATCAAAATAGCTGTGAGGATACCTAAACTGTTAAAAAGAAGAATTATTCTGGCTTCTAATTTATAGTTTCAGAGGGTTTGATCCATGCCTGCTTGGCCTCCTGCACTTGGGCAGAACATCACAGCAATAGAAATGTGTGGAACAAGAACTGAGAGGAAACAAGAGACAGGGAGAGTGGAGCCTACCAGGCCCCACCTCCCAATGTTTCCAAAACCTACAATTGCATCTCTAATGGGAGACCAAATGTTCAAACATGTGCCTTTAGGGGAATTTCACTTTAGGATCATGACATTCCACTCCTAGTCCTCAAAGATGCATGGCCATGACATAACACAAAATGCAATTAGTTCATCCCCAAGGGACTGCAGAGGCTTAACAGCTTCAACATTGTTCAAAAATTTAAATTCAAAATTTCCCCTGAGAGTCAGGGCAAACTCTTAGATACAAGTGCCTATACTAATGGTAAAAAACTAAGTTACATACTATCAACATACATAACACTGAGTTAAAATTCATACTACAAATGGAAGGAATTTGGGCATAGAAAAGAAAGACGTGACTCAAACAGGACTGAAACCTAGCAAGGCAAAGGTTAAATTCTGAAGTTCCATGTCCTATACCTGAGAACACAAAGTGTCATGATGTCAGCCCCAAAGGCTTTAGGCACTCCAGCCCGATGGCCTAATGGTTTGCAGCCTATATGGGATCTCACTTGAGCTGGTTAAAACCATGTGGCTGGCTATCTTTGGCAAGTATTTTTGTTCTTTGAGTCCCCTAACATCCTGGGGCTTCCACTGCAGCTTGGATTTCACTCTGACCTCCACATGCCTCCTCCTCAGAGACTGCCTAAGGGGTCCAACTCTATTCACGCCAGCCTCACTTTCCAGGACTTATTTCAAAGACAGGTGGGTGGAAGAGGCCAGATGTGGTGGCTCATGCCTGTAAGCCTAGGATCTGGGAGGCAAAGGCAAGAGGACCACAAGTTCAAGACCAACTTGGGCAAGAACCTGTCTCAAAGGACGTAGTGGGGCTTACTTAAGTGAGACAACTACTTGCCTAGCACACACACTAGTGCCTGGGCTCAATGACCAGCGCCACAAGAAAACAAAAGCACAAACAAAGCCAAGCATGGACGCATTCGTGACATTGAACCTTGCAACAGATGCCTACAAATCAAGTACCCGATCAGCAAAGGAAGCTGCAAGCCCAGCAGTGTGTTCCCTTGCACCGTGAGAGCAGTGGCCTCTGAGAGCTGTGTGGTGAGCAGAGAGGCCACTTTCTTAGGTAGCCCTTCCTTGAGCAGTGTGCTGTCTTCTCAAGACAAGGTTTTTCAGATGAGCTGAAGTTTCTACTTCCTGGAACCTAGCTAATTCTCAGCTGGTTTACAGTGGGAAGCAATAGTCCTTCTTTCTGGCTGGGTGGTGGTGGCACCGGCCTTTAATCCCAGCACTCGGGAGGCAGAGGCAAGTGGATCTCTGTGAGTTCAATGCCAGCCTGGTCTACAAAGTGAGAGCCAGGGTTACACAGAGAAACCCTGTCTTGACCCCCGCCCCCCCCCCCCAAAAAAAGGAAAAAGAAATCAGAAAAGGGAAAAAAAAGGCTTGGGGCTGAAAAGATGACTCAGTGGTTAAGAGCACTGGCTGTACTTCCAGAGGACCCAGATTCAATTCCTAGCACCCACAAGGCAGCTCACAACTATCTGTAACTCCAGTTCCAGGGGACCCGACACCTTCACACCAATGCACATAAAGTAATGTTAAATAAAGAATTTAAAAAAAATTTTTTTTTTTTTTTGGTTTTTCGAGACAGGGTTTCTCTGTGGCTTTGGAGCCTGTGCTGGAACTAGCTCTTGTAGACCAGGCTGGTCTCGAACTCACAAAGATCCGCCTGCCTCTGCCTCCCAAGTGCTGGGATTAAAGGCGTGCGCCACCACCGCCCGGCTAAAATTTTTTTTTTTTAAAAAAGGTCCTTTCCATGAATTTAAATGTGCCCATTTTCTGGCCAAACTGAATATTATTCAAATCTTTCTACCATACTTTTTGCTTGCAATTCTCAATGTAAACCTCTCACTTTAAAATCTCCAAGAATAAAAATGCCATAGCCCGAGAGCAATTCTGTCTTGAAATTTCTCCTACCAAATTAACTTCTCCATTACTGTCACAGTCAGACAAAAGTCTCAGAACCATTTGAAAGGCCTCTAGTCTAATTCCCAGCCCAGCTGCTACAGCCTCCCTCCCCCTCTGTTTCTATTAGACATTCCCACTTCTAAATCCCCGCTGGTACTGTTCACTGAGCTACTTCCAAATGTCTCCTACAAAAACAACTTCAGAGGATAAAGACTCAATTGATCAGATTCAGTCCAAGCAGTTATCTGGTTCTCTGATACTACTAGTCTATATTAGCTATTTTTATGAAGCTAGTGCTAAAATATTTGAGAGAATTTAAAAGGAGAGAATTTTGGTCATGATTTCACAGGCTGCCTGGCTTAATGTGCCTGGGCAGAGACTCAAGGCAGCAGGAGGTGGGTCTTTCTAGGCAGAATAGGAAAAGCAAAGAGAAAGAAGCCCAAGGTAAGATAGTACCCTGTGTAACCACCTTTCTGCAGCTACGCCCCACCTCTCACAGTTCCCAGAAGCTCTGAAGATAGCCCACGGACTGGAAAGGAGTGCTCGACCCAGCAGCCTGCGAGGGCCCTTCGATTCAAACTGCAGCAGGAGAGAGAAGATACTAAAGGAAATTTAATGGGAAAAGTAGTCAGGAGGCTTCTATATCTTCAAAAATTCAAGGTTTTGACAAAAAACTATTAGTGATCCAAGAGAGTAGCTAAGAGCACAGGAACTAGTTTAGGTTTACGAACTGAGGCATGTTTTTTCTCCTGACAGAATATTACATGCTTAAAACACAAGCAATTGTTATGAAGATGACACCATAATCTCAAAGTTTATTGAATTTTTTGTTGGTGTTTTTTTTGTTTTTTGTTTTTCGAGACAGGGTTTCTCTGTAGCTTTGGAGCCTGTCCTGGAACTAGCTCTTGTAGACCAGGTTGGTCTCGAACTCAGAAAGATCCGTCTGCCTCTGCCTCCCAAGTGCTTGAATTTTGCCTTATATGCCCAAGATGACTTAATTCTTAGAATGGCATTTAGCTCCCTACACAGAAAAAAAATAACATATTTTGAGCTTTTTTAGATCAACCACAAAACTACATGACATGAAAATATATTTAAAAGTAGAGTCTGCAAGTACAGTGAAATTTTAATCAATATTTATAAGCTTAGTTTTGACTTTTACTTATTTGGGAAATGTACTTATGTTGGTCACCTTGCCTAGGCCACAGGAAGCCCTGGCATGTCTCCGTGCTTCTGAGATGCCGTATCCCAGAAATTAGCATTTTAGTGTTAACCTTGGTAATGCAGAAGGCCTTCCTAAAAAGGTGGACACATGGCTTTCAACTACAGCACAAGCCATTTCCCTCTCTGTTCCATTTCTATGGAAAACTCTAATACCTTTACTGTAACCTTACAACGTTTTAGAATTTTTTTCAGTGATTAGGAAATAAGGGGAAAGTACATTAAAAAGTATATTTATGGTAAAAGTAGCAGTGTTAATGTTAGTCAAACAACCTTGTAAAAATAAATAAAAATTGCTTAGAAATATACAGTTTTTGCTGGGCGGTGATGGTGTACGCCTTTAGTTTCAGCACTTGGGAGGCAGAGACAAGTGGATCTCTCAGTTCAAGACCAGGCTGGTCTACAGAGAAAGCTCCAGGATGCCCAAGGCTACATAGAGAACCTGTCTCAAAAAACAACCTCCCAAAACCCAGAATTTTCTAAACATACAGGATGCTTTTAACTATGGCTAAGATAAAAAATATGAATGATCATATCATTAGCCTGTCTGCAGTAAGATGTAGCTAAGCATTGGTGCAGCCAATGGACTAACTCAGCCACTGCCTCCCATGGAAGGCTAATCGTATCGTTCTCACAGCTACTGACTGCCCCACTGCTTACAATGCTATCAGACATGATTTAAACTGAACCATGAGACAAAAGACCAGAATAATTCCTTATCAGGTGTGCCAATTACATTACAGCTATGAAACATTCTGAAAAGCTGTCATCAATAGATATTATAATCTCTAATGAAAAACAGAATTTTATTTTCTCTGGCCATTTAAAAACCATTTAAAAATCTTTAATACCATGCCTTTAATTCTTTTTCATATTTTGCTTTATTAAGCCCCTGCATGTCTCCTGTGTTTGTCATATCAGGTTTCATGATGTAAAAGACTGTTGGGAGTATAAACTACAAATCTGACCTACTTGAAAATGAGGAATGTCAAATTGTACAAACAAGTCTCAGTATTCAATATAGACTATAATATCTAAAAGCTATTTTTTCTTGTTACTTATTAATACTGAAACACCACCTGTTTTAATGGATAGGATGTATTAGTTTGCACACATTTTAAAAAACAAATTTAGGATTTACTTATTTCTGGTTATGTGCATGTGTGGCTGTGTGCACAGGGCTGGAAGTGGACCGGGCTGTAAGCTGCTGGGCATGAGTGCTGGGAGCCAGCCCCCACCCTCTGCAAAGCAGTGCATGCTCTTACAGGAAAGGGAAAGCAATAAAGATATTGCAGTATTGTTGGGTTAGCCAAATTTAGTAAGGCACATGACGGTGCCATGCATTAAAAAGATACATCAGGTTCCTAGGCAAGAAGATCTCAAATTCCTTCCAGATAAACACTGTAATGACACTTACAATGCAAATTTTTGTCATATTTGGGCTGACATTTTACTATTTGAAAAAAATTACTTTCCTAAAATATAATTTACAACTAGAAGATGCATTCATGTTAAGCTTAATATGTTTTGACAAAACGCACCTAAGAAATTCCCACCATAAGTATAATATATAACATTTAGGAACCCCAACCCCAGTTGTTTTCCCCAGCTCTGGGTTGGACTGATATCATTCATAAGTTTCTACAGGAAAGCTCGAATCCCCACTACCTCAGAATGTGATTGTGTCTTCAGACACTCAGAAACTTACACTGAGCTCTACAGGGAGGCTCCTACTCAATTTAACTAATATTCTTATAAAAAGAAGAAATTTGAAAATTTAGAAATACTAGGTATACTAAATCACAAAATAAGCTCCTGAGCAAAAAGGTGGCCATCACAAGTCTAGGACAGACATTTCTGAAGAAAATATAATGCCTAATATCTAATCTCAAGTTTCAAGCCTGCCAAGAAAGAAAAAAATTTCTCTCTTCTGCTTAAGTCAGCCCCACCTGTGATATCTTGTATTAAAGCTGGAAAGGAATACATCACTCTGTGTAGTCAGTTCCACTATTAGAAAAGGGTTCTACAAATTATGAGGCCAGTTATAGAGGAGAGGGCTAAAAACTGGTGCCCTCTCCCAGCCTCCTTGGGCACCAGGGACACATGTGATGCACAGATGCAGACAAAGCATTCATAGACATAAAATAAATCTAAAAAATGTTACTAAAATATACACAAGACAAAACAAAAAGGAAATCATTGTGTGTCAGCACAAAGAAAGAAAGAAGGAAGGAAGGAAGGAAGGAAGGAAGGATAAAAGAAGCACCAATAATGGAGCAAACAGTAAGGGGAAAGACAGAACCAAGGAAATGGAAAAATGGCTGAAGTAACTGGGAGTGGTGACACACACCTTTAATCCCAGCCTAAAGAGGCAGAGGCAGACAGATCTCTGGGAGTATGAGGTCAGCCTGGTCTACAGAGTTCAAGATCGATAGCTAAGGCTATACAGTGAGACCCTTTCTTCCCTAAAGACAAACAAAAACAAAGGCAGAGCTCCTTTCTTAATTACTATTGCTCAATGCTTCAAGTATAAACATAGTAAACTTTTCAATCAAAATACACAGACAGAATTGGTTTAAACCACCATGGTCTATCTATATGGTGATGACCAAAGATCCATGTTAGATCAAAAGACATAAAGATTAAAAGCCTTGGGATGCAGCTCAATGAAATAATATTTGCCTAGCGTGCACAAAGCTCTGGGATTGCCCCCAGTGTAATGAAGAAGGGGGAGAAGGAGGAGACAGTACTACAATTCCTTCTGGCCAGATGCATGAAGAAAAACAATGGGCAACAAAGAATACTTAGATTCATTCTACTAACATGAAAAAGAACAAGTTACCTGTAAAAATAAAAATAACATATAAACAGTACTCTTACATAAATAACATTTTTATAGCAAAAAAAGACTTATCTTTCCTAGTAAGACTTTTAAGTGAAGCAGTAATAAAACAAAAAGGCAACAATTGTCACAAATAAAATAACACGATACTGGAAGAATCATAATTATCTTGTTTCTCACTCTAGAAATTTATTGTGGTAATCCCACATCTCTTTTAGAGGCAAATAAATAAAATAAAAACCAACAAACAGTAAACAATTCCTTACCTTGTAAGATGGCAAAAAGCACAAAATTCCTTGGCCTACAGTCTGGCACACAGATAACAAAAGCATCCCCACTTCATCCTGGAACTCAAATGTTTCAGTATGCTGGAAGGTAGCACAAAGATTCCGGCCCTTTGGGCCTGAGCCAACAGTACCAACCCAAACCTAGAAAAGAATATTTTAGCATTAGTGTTATGCCTAAATAAAGCAGGAAAATTAATATTTAGTTCGCAGTGATTTCAGGAAAAGATGATCAAACAAACTTAACAGAAATTTATTTTGAAACTGGAAGCCTTTAATACCTTTAATTAATTGAATGCAATTAGGTTGGTACCTATTCAAAATTATAACTCTTGAATACCATTGTAATCTTCAAGTAACTACAAATATACGACCATCAGCAACTCCAGTTCCAGGGGATCCCACGCCCTCTTCCGTCCTCTGCAGGCACATGGTATACTTACACATCCAGGAAAACACTCGCATACATAAACTTTAAAAAAAAAAGTATATGTATGGTTAATCTTGGTTATCTCTTGGCTGGATCTGGAACTAACTAAAACAAAGCCGCTGGGCACTCCTGTAAAGGACTTGCTTGGTCAATTATTTGAAGCAGGAAGACCCATCGTTATGGCAACGTCTGGTGGCAGCCCAGATAAAAAGACATGGTTTGTCTGTCGCCTTCACTCTGGCTGGCAAGTTCATCTATCCTGTTGCTGTGGCATTCTTCTCTAGGGTTCTAATGTAGACCTAAACAGCAGCTCTCCAGGAACCGCGAGGCCTTTGGCTCCAGACATATACACACATATGAAGGAAGAAAGGACGGAGAAGCTAATATAACTCGATGTTAAGAATTGATGAATAGAGTGAAAAGATATAAAATAATACTATTATTTCAACTTTTCTTAAATTTTAATTTTAAGAAACATTTACTTTTACTATTTTTCATTTCATGTGTGATTGTGTGCAGGTGCCAAGGAGGCCAGGGAATCAGATCCCCCTGGAGCTGGAGTTACAAGTACCTGTGAACCACCCAGGGTGGGTGCTGAGAACTAAACCTGGGTCCTCTGCAAGAGCAAGAAGTACTTTTAAGTGTTGATCTATCTCTTTAGCCTTGGAATTTATATTTTTTTCTAAAGAAAAAGTGAAGAAAATCAATAGACAGACAGCTTTACAATGATGCTTCCTGCAGCACAGGAAGAAATTTGATACATTTGATACATGCTGCCCCAGATGAATGCTGAGGACATCAGCTACAGTACTGACAACTCTTCAAGCTGTTATGCTAAGCATAGAAGAAAAAAAAGCCAATCACAGAAAGACAAGCACCTTAGGATTGCACTTACAAGAGTTATCCAGATAGAGCAGTAAAAGCCACAGAAACAGAGAGGGGAATGTTAGGGGCTGGTGAAGGAGAAATGGAAAAGTTCTTGAGATTGACGGTGCCAACAAATGGATATATGTAATGTTGAACTGTGCACTTAAAAATGGTAAATTGGTAATTTTTATTCCACATGGATATTTTAAATCATAATTGAGACTGAAGGGTAATTATCAAGCTGACAGACAATATGGAAACACTGTTCAGCTATGCCATATGCATTATTATGATTCAGTAATATTCCAGGTTAAATGGGCTTTGTACATTAGAGTGAAACATAATTAATTATAGAATAGCAATCTTATGAAAAAATTACACTGAATTTGCTGACCTGCATTCATTTCTGCTTCTAAACGGGGCAGCAGGAAATGTGGAGCCTGTACGCCCACTTCACTACTGCTAAAAGTGATGCTTCTCAACAGGCTCACGCTGGCGTTTTGGGAAGCAAATTCTCAGTTACACAGACATGCAGAATTATCAGTCCCAACCACTAAATGTCAGTAGTTGTTTTCCAACACTAAAAGTGCCCCCACAAGTAAACCTATAGTAGATAGAGTTTTACAAAGAATTAGAACCATGTTAGGTACATAGGTGACTTTTTTTTTTTTCCGAGACAGGGTTTCTCTGCAGCTTTGGAGTCAGTCCTGGAACTAGCTCTTGTAGACCAGGCTGGTCTCGAACTCACAGAGATCTGCATGCCTCTGCCTCCCGAGTGCTGGGATTAAAGGTGTGCACCACCACCGCCCAGCTCATAGGTGATGTTAAGTTAGTAGCTAGCTACTTTAAATTATTTCATAAAAAGAAACAGAGCCAGAAGTGCTGACATATTATACCTACAGGTTCAGCATTTGAGAAGTAGTGGCAAGAAGATCAGGAGTTCAAAGTCACCCTTGACTGTATAGCAAGCCTATACAGCACAAAACAAAAGGAAAAGGTGATGGAGAGATGGCTCACTGAATGAGAACGTGCACTTCTTACAGAAGGCCTTGGTTCTCATCCTACGTCACCTGCATCACAAACGCTTGCACCTCAAGTTCTAGGGATGCCTCTTCTGGCCCATGCAGGCATCCGCATGAGCCCAGCACAAATAAACTACACCGAAACACACATTTTAAAAAATAAATAAATAAAACAATAGCATACTATAATCTTATGGAAAAAAGAAATAAATAATTACAAATAGGAACTATAGTAGAAGAGTAAACATTTCTTGCTTTTAGATTTCATAGAGAAACTAAAACTTATTCAAATGAGGAATTTTTAGTCGTCATTGAGTCCAAAGAGGCACAGCTGTCAGGGCAGCATCAGTGTTTTCTTCCACTGACTCAGTACGCTGGTAAGCAGTTCACAAGACTATCTTTCATTCTAAAACTAAAATGCTAATTTCCTGTCAGAGTTTGCTTATTAGAATTTATGGCATCCTTTAATTTACTTATATGGAATTACACTCAGGTAAAAAGACTGAGAGCTTCAACAAAATAAAGCAAAGCAGCTCACCTGTGAGTTACTGATGACATGGTTAGCCTCTAGCTGGATGTTAAATGTAACCCCAAGCTCGGATGAAAATGATTTTAGAGGTGACAGTGTTCCTGATGTTAGAACAATGGTTCGTACTTTGTTATTAATATCTGAAAAGGCCTACAAGGAAACACGGAACAAATGACGTCATCTTTTGAAAAAGCCAAATAGTCATTTAATTGTTGGTTCTGGTCAAGATGAGTTTGCACTTAGGGCAGAGTGAGCTTACCACAGCTGGATTTAAGCACCAAAAGTTTAGCACATTAACTCCAATTTTCTGTCGTGAATGTTTCTTATTTTTTGGTAGAGCCAAGACTCCATTTTTATCAAAAACAGCAATCTGATTTGTCCAGGAGTAAGTTTGCTGAATAGCAATTTTATAATCATCTGCAAATCTAAATGCAAAGACAATGCTAACTGAATGACAGAACATTATAAAACAACGATCATGTTACA
>JAQHUG010000027.1:10295288-10319677 GCA_028555095.1 Dicrostonyx torquatus | reverse complement strand
GAGGGAGAGAGGAGAGAAGAAAGAGGAGTGGAGAAAAAAAAATGTATACTTCAATAAAAACAATAAAAAAATAAAAATTAAAAAAAGAAATTTGTGTTTTATTCAAAGTTTGAAATAGAGTTTTAAATAAGAAAGTATTTTAGGATGACTCCAGCTTCCAAGTCAGAATGGATAACAGGAGAAAGAGTCCTATTAGGAAGCGATCACAATACCCTAGATCACCACAGACACAGGGTGGAAAAAAACAGATGGAGACGTGCTGTACAACTGGCACCGGTAAGTCATTATGATAACTGGGTTAGCGAAGTGAAGCAGTGATCAAAGACTTTAGATTTGGGATTTGAGGAACTGATAGGTTCTGTCTGGATGTGAAAGACCGAAGGTGGAGGGTGAGGAAACAGTAGACAGGGGAAATGGAGACATTTTATTCTGCATTTGAAGTTGAAATATATTAGCTATCTTAACAGAGGTATATAAGACACTGACTATGAGAATCATACTCCAGGGAGAGGTCAGAACTAGAGACACAGATCTAGGCCTCAGCAGTACTGCAGACAGCAGTCAATCCCCACAGTTCTCCAACTGGGTTACAACCCTATATGGAGGTCAAGAAACTGAAGACAGAAGCTGTGGTAACAAGTAAAGGGCCATTCAGTGGACAGAAACTAATCCAAAATCAAACACAAAGAATGCATGGAATGAGATAAGGGAAGGGATGGCTTAGTGGCTGAAGTGCTGTTTGCACAAGTACGAGAACCCGAGTTTAGGTCCTTAAGCATGGGCAAAAGGCAATCATGGCAGAACTCATCTGCAGCCCTGGCGCTGGGGTGGCAAAGATACAGGGACCACAGTGAACAGCCAAATTCATAAGCTCCAAACTCAGTGACAGGTCACCTCAGAAGCTAAGGTGGGGAGCCACTTACCAAAACAAACACACACACTTGCAAGTGACTAAACATAAAAGTGAGAATTAATTAATAAAATAAGGTGTTTCTGGCAGCACTTGCCCACACTGTGACATGCGACTTTATGGTAGCTCTGGATAAGAACATAAAACACGCATCTTTGCACTGCTGTTATCATGCAAAGCCACTGACACCACTGTGAAACTCAGAGGAGTCAAGAGCACATTAAAGATTGAAGTGATTTTTACTGCACTTTTTTTAAAAGAAAGATTTATTTATTGAATGGGCACTAGTGTTTTGCCTGCATATACTCTGTGTGAGGGTGTCAGATCCCCTGGAACTGGAAGCTGCCATGTGGGTGCTAGGAATTGAACCTGGGTCGTCTAGAAGAGCAGTCAGTGCTCTTAACCGCTGACCCATCTCTCCAGCCCCTGTACTTTTAAAAGATTTCAGAAACATAATAGTTTAATCAAGGAAAACTAACATTTTTAGTATTTTTCTACCTTTATTTACTAACATGTAAGTATTTGGATCATATTGTGTTAAATGCTTGGTTTTTAAAAGTCCCATTTGAGTACTACCTTGAGTTTCATGACAAATTCTGCAATGAATTTTGGCTTGGGAGTAGGACACAATTTCCAGCTTCTGAAATGCTGTTAAATACACTTCTGCCATTTGAGGAACTGGAAGGGACTGAGGAACTGGATATTCAGCGCTACATATACATGTGAAGCAGTGTTCCTGGCATAGATGATTATAAAATCAATTATAAATCAACTTTGAAAAATGTCGAAGATGGGCCAGCTGGTGGCTTAGCTGCGACCAAGCCCAATGAGCTGAGTTCAAGTCCCGGAACCTACATGGTAGAAGGAGAGAACAGACTCCTGAAAATTGTTCTCTGATCTACACACACACAGAAAATGTAGTAATTTTTAAAAGTTGAAGATGTTCTGTATCTTACAGTATCAAATATTTAGCTAACATTCAATTTTTAATGTAAAAGCAAACATATTCACTTTATTAGTACACAAATTTGCTTTCGTATTTACAAAATAATAAAATTATATGAATATCAAAGAACTGTTTTAAACTATTTCTTCATGATTTATTGCACAGAAAGGGGTTCTGAGTGAAAAGTCTTAAGAAGCCCTGCTCTAGGTTGTGTCACTAGGTCACATGACTGAACAGAATACAGAGCCAGGAAAGAAATCAGGCCCCAGGACCAGGTCCTCAGGCATTCCAACACTAGACATCAAACAACACCGAGGAAGAATGGACTGTAGGAAGAAAACCAGAGACCTCACAGAAGCTAAGGCAAAAATGCTTCTCAGCGATGACATGATGCTCAATGGGTAAAGGTGTTTGCTGCCAAAGCTGGTGATCTGAGTTCAATCCCTGTGAAGCTCAACCTCACATGGTGGAGAGAACTGACTCCTACAAATTGTCCTTTGAGCCTAGTTATGTGTCCTGCCACAAGTACACACACAAACACACACACAAATTACATTTTTAATTAAAAATGAACAAACGAATGAATGAAAGCATGACTAAATGAATGAATAAAGCATTGGTTATGAAAGCCTAATGACTTGAGTTTGATCTGCAAAACCCACAATAAAATGTGAAAACCAACTCCCAAAAATTGTCCTCCGACTTCCCCATATACACTACCGTGATATGCATACATATATATCAAATATACACACAATAATAATACTAATAAAGATTTTAAAAATGCTTTTCAAGAGGCTGACCATCAACAACATCCAACCTTGCTGAGATGTCAAGATAACAGAAAAAGTCATTGAACTTGGTGGCAGATCACCGGTGCCTTGACAAGAACAGCGGCACCAGGATGGATGAAGAATGTAAAATGAAAAGAGAGAGAGAGAGAATCAACTGTGGACTACAAATTACGCTGTGAAATAAAAATGACAAAATCCTACCTCAAAAAGATACTACGAAGAAGAAGGCAAGCAAGACTGTGATAAAATGGCTTGTCGTGTGATGATGAAATAATGACGATCCGAGTTCTATCCCTGGAACCCGTGGAAAAGTGGAAAGACAGACCCGACCCTATAGAGTCAGCCTCTGACCTCCACATGTACCCCCAATACACATACCACACACAGAGAGACAAACAAGTAACATATTTAATATATATCCGTATACACACACATCACAAAGGAAGACATAAGCGGGTAGCACAAAGAGCAAGGAAGGGGATTTGCAACTCTTACTGTACACAGAAGGTTGATTTCCTATTAAACAACGAGCTTCTATACACCAGTGAGGGAATCACAGCAAAGATCAAGAAAAATTTCAATGAGTAGTTAATACAAAAGGAAACTATAAGTTGTCCTTAAACAAGTTTGATTTCTTTCATATTGAGAGAGATGTTAAGAGAAAACTACTCTGGGCTATCACTTTTTCACATCCCAAGGGAGAACAAAATAGATAGTCAAATGAAAAGTCAAATGCAATAAACACCAGGTATAGCATGCCATCATTTGAGAAAAAATGAGAAGCAAGAGAATTTATTTGTATTGACTCATTCATAGACACACACACAGACACACACACAAATACCCTGAAGAACCTTGTTTAGGAGAACAAGGACTAAACAAATAAGGGATGGGATGAATGGTAGTTTTTACTAAATATGTGTAGATTATGTCCAAACCATGTGACTATACATTTAAACTTTTCAATGTACAAAATGAAGAAAACAGAAAATGTCAAAATGCATGAGATGAGATGTAGTCAGAAAACTTTTAAGATAACATGATTCTAGAATAAAGCATGAAAGAGTAATCATCTAAAATAAATTTTAATAAAATCTGTACTAAATCTATTTTCTTAAAGTACTAAAACCTTCCCATTAATTAAAGCCCACCAAACTAGACTCACACTTGAATGATGTAATAAATAAAGCCCTAAGGCACTGGAGAGTTGACACACCAGCTAAGAGCACTTGCTGTTTATTCTGGCCAGTTTTATGCCAACCTGACACAAGCTAGACTCACTGGAGAGCAGGGAACCCCACTGAGAAAACACCTCCATAAGATCAGGATGTAGGCAAACCTGTAGAGCACTTTCCTAGTGACTGATGGGGGATCAGCCCATTGTGGGTGATGCCATCCCTGGGCTGGTGGCCCTGAGTTCTATAAGAATGCAGACTGAGTAAGCCATGGGGAGGAAGCCAGTAAGCAATCCACTCCCCCATGAGCTCTGCATCAACTCCTGCCTCCAAGTTTCTGCTGTCTGAGCTCCTGTCCTGGCTTCCTTCAGTGATGACTATAATGTGGAAGTGTAAACTACATAAACCCTTTTTTTCTCCAACTTGCTTTTTGGCCATGTTTCATCACAGAAACAGAAACCCTAACTACGACCCTGTTCTTGCCTAGGTTTGATTCCCAAAACCCACATGATGGTTCACAACTCTCTGTAACTCTAATCCCAGGGGATCCAATGCCCTCTTCTAACCTACGTAGACACTCATGTGGTACACTTACATAATACATGCAACCGAAACACTCATACACATAAATAAATAAGTCTAAAATGAAAGAATATGACTCAGATTTTAAAAATCTTAATTTGTTATTTAATTATTTTAGTGAATTAAAAATGGGTTTTTGAAATTATTAGCTTTTAGAAGTCAATTACTTTCATTAGTCTTTTGAATAAGACAGAAAATATGACTAGCTTTTAAAAAGAGCTAAACTGATAAAGAACAACCCATTTCCCAGATAGCCTGGTTAGTCCAAGTTTACTAACTTAATTTTATACCTATGTGTATGTATATATATCTGTGTGAATGTATGCCACATGTGTGCAAGTCCCCAAGGAAATCAGAAGAGGGCATTAGATCCTCTGGAGCTGGAATTATAACTGTGAGATGTGGGTGCTGGAAACTGAAATCAAGTCTCTGCAAGAACAGCGAGCACTCTTTTCAGTCCCTAAGTTTACTAACTTTAAAATACCCTGACATCAAGCATATCTTTAAAAAAAAAAAAAGATTTATTTATTATGTATATGACATTCAGCCTCCATGTATGCCCGCATGTCAGAAGAGGGTGCCAGATCTCATTACAGATGGTTGTGAGCCACCATGTGGTTGCTGAAAATTGAACTCAGGACCTCTGCAAGAACAGCCAGTGCTCTTAACCTCTGAGCCATCTCTCCAGCCCCCATCAAGCATATCTTTAATACAAAAAGGCAATGCAAATACATCAAGAGACAAAAATTCTTACTTAATGAGGTTATAACACACATCTCGTAGGGGCTCGTGGTTTTTCTTCCTTACATTATTGTTGACCAAACTATCCAGCTCATCCCGAGCAAACCTAAGTTGAACCTCTGTTACACTGTAGCTTGCTGATTCTCGAGCACATTCTTCAATGTTATGAGCTTCATCTAAAATGACAACTTGCTCTTTCAGCTTTATATCCATCTGTAAGATAAAATAATTTTCTGTTAAAATATTTGACAAAATGAATTTAACAGCAGTAGGCAAAAGACTTCGTTTAAAAATCCACAATATAGGCCAATACTGCTTGTGCAATTTACACTAAAAAACTAATATTCAAGCCTTACGACAACTTCAGAAGCACTAGCGTCTACCAGATACCAGTTCTATACCATAGAGTTTACATTTCATTCTAAGAACACTTGGTAACCAGCCTCTCAATGAACATGTGCCCATCAGCTGAGCATAGACGAAGGTACCACTGACTACACAGATGATATACAATTATACAATAAAAAAGCATTCAGCACAATTTTAACACTGATGACCAAACACTTTTGTGTGTGTGTAGTGCTGGCCTAAGCACAGGGCTTCATGCTTGCCATGCAAGCCCTCTAACAAATGAGTTGCATCCCTATCCCTAAAGAGAAAACCTTTTGAAAGGAAACAAGAAGGCAGATTCAATGATTCCCATAAACTAACATGAAGTAGCTCAGTACATGTCTGTCTCATTTTCACCTGACCCACGACCCTTTATTCTGAAGGCTGCTCTTCTCCAGCTGATGCTGATAAGTCTACAAATCTGCAGATGAAGTGACATCATGTTTCTCACAGTTAGGGTAAAACACAGCTCAGAACCAGGCTCATCAGGTAAAGTATTCCGATCCTCTGTGGTAAGAAATTGGATCAGATTCAGGAATGGGCATGCCATCCAAGCTGAGCTGAACAGAGAGACTGGGGGATGCATGCAAGCTCATGCCCTTTCTTCCAGCTTAGCTAACTGCTTGCAGTTGTCCTCAGTCCCACAAGAAAAGGACTTCCTAAGAACGAAACCATCATAATGAAGAGAAAGCCAACTCTTTCTTCTTAAGCTCTTTTCAAGTTAGGTTTGTATAACTTGGAATAGAAAATCCTGAGCAATAAAACAAGGAAATTTTATTAAAGTAACCTCCAATAAATGATTTTGAGAAAGTAATAACATACACAGGTCTGGGAGTGACTGAAGAGAATCATGAGGGCAGACATAGACTAAGGTTAAGAGAGGGATTCTGAGGAGGACGGGAGTGAGGCAGAGCATTTCAGTGGGTGGAATCAAAAACAAACACAGGAATCCCTGAGCGGTGTTAAGGCGTATTCAAGGGATCCACTTGGGAATTTTAGGAAAGGCTGAAACGACAGTTCTGTGCCAGACTACTGAGCATCTTGAAAATGGAACTAAAATATGCACTCTATCCCACAGCAAAGGAAGACATATATCTTCAAGTAGGGGACTGATAGAATGAAAGTAACATTAAGAAGGCTATCCTCACTAACACCTTTATATCTGATGCCTAATTAAGAGCTACCCAATGAAAGGTACAGCAGTAGAGAATAATGGTATGGCAGTAAATAAAACGCCTTATTGAGGCTGGAGAGGAGGCTCTGTGGTTAAGGGCACTTGATGCTCTTCCAGAGGACTTGGGTTCAATTCCCAACACCCACATGAGGACTCAACACTGTCTGTAACTTCAGTTTATGGGGGATCCAACACCTTCTTTTAGCTTCTGTGGTCACCTCACACATGCGTTACATAGGCACACATTCTGGCAAACACTCATACATATAAAATTAAAATATTAAATAAAATATATAAAAATTTAAATGCCTACTAATTCTTAACTTAAAAAGCTAGAGCTGGAGCTATGGCTCAGTTGGCAGAGCACTTGCTGAGTATGCATGACACACTGGGTTTGATTCCTAGCACCACAGAAGCTGGCTAGGGTGACATGAACCTGCAATCCCAACACTTGGCCAATAGAGGCAGGAGGACCAGAAACTCAAGGTCATCCTCAGCTAAGTAACAACTTAATCTGAGCTACCTGAAACCCTGTCTCAACAACAACAACAAACCTAGAAAGAAACAGAAAGCTAATATGAACTGCATAGTCACACCTAAAGAACGCAGTAACTGCTATACCAAATCGTTTACTCTTTGTCTTAGGCAATAGTGATTATAATCTCTATAAGAACCAGGCAAATAAATAAGATTTAAAGTTCACTACTAAAAAATTCATTCTCTTCACACAGCTTCTTTAACACAGTTATATCCCCTCCTCCCAGAGAACTATTTTTAGATAAGTCTTAACTTCGTGAATGGGGAGAACAAGGGTTATATAATGGTCTTCAATGGGGACAATTTGGCTCCACAGGGGAAATGAGGACATTTTGGCAATGTCAGAGATACCTCTGACAGTGACAACTGTAAGGATTATATTGACATCTCAGAAACAGAACCGGGGTTACCACTAAACATCACAAAGTGCAAACAGCCCATCACAGCCAGGTGACTCAATCAAGCCTGAGGAACACACTACAGTTGAGCCTTAACTGCTTATTACTTTGGAAATTAAAATAACTGGGTTAAGAGCCGGGCGGTGGTGGCGCACGCCTTTAATCCCAGCACTCGGGAGGCAGAGGCAGGCGGATCTTTGTGAGTTCGAGACCAGCCTGGTCTACAAGAGCTAGTTCCAGGACAGGCTCCAAAGCCACAGAGAAACCCTGTCTCGGAAAAAAACAAAAAACAAAAAACAAAAAAAAAAAAAACTGGGTTAAAAAGTCACCTTTTAATTCACCATAGAACACGTGTTCAGTACTCTGCATACGTAAACTCGATACAGAGGGGAAAAGACATAAAACATCTAAAAGCTTCCACATTCATCACCTGTATCTCCAAAGTAGGGGACACTTCTAATTTTCATATGTACTCACGCTTTCCCTTATTTGTGCGTCCAAGAGGTAGTTGTAGGGACAAAATACTATGTCAGCATCATCTATCAGCTCCCGAGCTGTGTAGTAGGGACATGCCTTCAGTTTCCTCCCGAGGCTGACAAGCTCTTCTATGTCCCAGGCTTTGGACATCCCCTGAAGAGACTGCAATGTCTGCTGATTACTAACTTTATGGACACCATGATAAAAATAGCAGGATTTTCCCTGAAAACGAACAGACATAACTGAAATGTGAGCCAACTTTGGAAAGAAGATTATCACAGAACTTTAAAAGATTACTAGAACCAAAAGCTAATAATCTATAGAGAAAACAAATATTCTGTACTTTTAATCACAACCTTATCTTCCTGCCGAGACACAGGAATCTCACTACGCTGCCCATCTTGACTTTGAACTCTTGGCTCAAGTGATCCTCCTGCTTCACCCTCCCTAGTAGCTGGAATTAGAGGCTATATCTAAAACCATTTAAAGAAATTACAGTAGTTCACTCAGAATCAGAGAGAACTCCCAATACAAAATTAACGAGAAAAACATGCTTAAATGAGCCATAAAGCATTCCTGGAGGAATGAACAAAGCAGTGATATTTCCTGCTGCTTTTAGAATGGACTTAGATGACAGGCATAGGGAGAAATTTCTATTGACTCTCTTGTCTCTTTTCAAACTCAGGCCATGTGACAATATTAGAAGTCAGGAAACAAGAAAGGGAGATGAGGGGAAAGGAAAAAAGGAAATAAAAAGAGGGACTAGCTTGAAGGAAAAAATAAAGAGGAATAACTACAAAAATTCATAAAATACAAGAGTACCCCCAAAATTCCAAATTATATTATTCAAAATAGGATTTCTCTGTAGCTTTGGAGTCTGTCCTGGAACTAGCTCTTGTAGACCAGGCTGGTCTCGAACTCACAGAGATCCACCTGCCTCTGTTTCCCGAGTGTGATTAAAGGTGTGCGCCACCACCGCCCGGCTCTCACATATCTTCTATACACATGTATAGAAAGTTACATCCTTATAAAATGGCCCAATATTAAGATTAAAAACAAACTGCTATCAGGAAGATCTCATTTCGCTGTTGCGCATGTGTACACTAAGTTAGTATGCTGGAAATGAACTGGGTCCTTTGTGCTGGGCATTTAAACTGTCCTCATGCTTGCAAGGGAAGCACTGCACAGCTGAGCCATCACCCCAGGCCTCATCTTTGCCTATTTTAAAGGTGAGAAAAAAAATCTTGTTTTGATGTGTACTTTTTATATTTCTATCTTTGAAAGAACGTCCTTATATGTGTGGTGCTGGACACTGAGTCCAGGGCCTCACACACTCAGAGTAACCACTCTACCCGAGTTACAATCTCCAGTCCCTGTATGAACATTCAACAAAGGGTCTATGGTAATTCCTATTTCTTTGATGTTATCTATTAATGGCTTTGCTATTATGTTGCTGGAAGTAAAAAATACTTATTAATTAAAAATTAAAATTTTGATAACTTACTCCAAGAATGAATATGTCATATACCAATTCTAACTGAATAAAAGTGGGACAAGAGAGATAACTCAGTGTTAAGAGCACTTACTGCTTGTGCAAAAGACCTGGATTTGGTTCACAGCACACACTGGCAGCTCACAACCACCGTAACTGCAGTTCTGGGGCACGAGGCCTCTTCTGACCTCCACATGTGTAGTGTGCAGGCAGGCTCATCCCAAACACATACATTAGAACAAAAATCTAAGATGCATAAACTTAGCCCATGGATATATATATGGTGGCGGGTGACTATAATCCAAGCATGTGGGCGCCTGAGGCAGGAGAATAGAAAATTTAAGGTCTACTGACCTTCACAGCAACATTCGCAACTAAAAAAATGGTTAAATAAGTGAACGTATGTTACTGATTGTGTGACTGTACTTCTTTTCTTTTCAGGGTGAGGGGAAAGCAGGCTCGTCTTATGCAGCCAGCTACCCATAAATCTGTAATCTTGCATGAGCCTCCAGAAGACTGGGATCACCAGTGTGCACCACAATACCCAGATACTTTTCTTTTAAAAAAAAGTATTTATTTTTATTTTGCCTGCATGTGTGTCTGTGCATACCTGGTGTCCACAGAGGGTATTAGATCTCCTGGAACTGGAGTTACAGACAGTTGTGAGCTGCCATGTGGTGTTGGAAATTGAACCCTGACACTCTGGAAGAGCGGCCAGTGTTCTTCTAACCTCTGAGCCATCTCAGGTGCTTTGTTTGAATATTTAAAGAACAAGACAGTCTATATCAAAAATTTTTAAAAGAACTGGCATTTCAGATTTTCATAATTTTTAATTTTCATAATTGAAGCAAAGAGAAAAATTTTAACAGACTATCATTCCAGTATGGTGGCACTTTAAAAGAGACCGTGAACAAAAACACATGCACCTTCAGATCAAGCCAAATAATCAGAAAGTTTACACTTGAAGGGCTCTTAGGACAACAGCTCTGTGCCGGCTGATAGTGAAGCCCAAAGCTCATCCCTTTTAGCCGTGTAACAGAACCCAGAAGGGAGTCTGTCAGCGGGAGTGTTATCACACTGTAAACACTCTTCACTCAGTGTCAGTTACCTATTTATCGTTTCTCTTGGGTAAATCAGCCACAGTAAACACAGACACCTATGGTGACTTTGTAATTGGCCCTCATTACAATACCAAATTACTCTGAGGGCTTGGGAACAAGAAATGAACGCTTGTGTATACCCAGGGGTAAGCAGTCTGACACGGAGCTGGGAGACAGCACGCCACAAGCAGCTCTCTCTACTGACTTCATTACTAATGTGCAAAAACAAACTAGCTGTTCATTTCAAGCCAGTGGAAAGTTCTGAACATCCAATTCTACTAAACTATCTTATTACATGATTGAAACTTCTGAGCTTAAAGATCAAATGCAAACAGTACTGCAGGATTCTAGACTATTATACAAAATAAGACTAGCTGCCTTATATTTTTTCATGGCTTTCACCAATATATTTTAACTTATATATTTCCTAAAAATGCATAATAATTTTTGCCAAGAACAAGTGAAAAAAGATTTTAAAAATATGTAATGGCAAACAGCATTTAAGTTTAGCAGAGCAGTCAGTAACGCATGGGGGCATTTGTAGTTACCGCAAAACCCTATTCCTTGAGCACCTTTTAAACACACACATTAAGAGAGTCCACGTAATTCTTCATCTAGTCAGAAAGAACTGAAATGGCAATAAATACAACAATAGGATTTCAGCAGTGATTTTTGACTGAATGATTGATTCTGTCTCCTTCTGTGCTCTGAACAGTCATGCAACCTGTCCAGTACACTCCTCACTTTCACTGTCTCTCCGACTACATAAAGCTAAACAGCTACTAAAATATGACTTGAATAGGCATAAAAAAAAAACCTCAAGTAAACTCTCATCTGGTTAAGACAAAAAAGAACTGAGAAAGAAAAAAACAATAAAACATAATTTATTCATATTATACGGGAGGTGATCCATCAATGAAACAAAACTTTTGGGACTATTACTCATAGTCTTTTGTGTAGAATCAACTCTGATAAAATAATAGAAAGACAAAAAAATTTCAAAGTCTACATCATTGCTCACTTTATATACTGATTCACTGGCTATTTTGGAGAACAATCTCATACTTACAACTTCAATTTTCAAGTAAATTAGCGACAACAAACACAGACTCCCAAAATAATACTGCCCAGGATTGAACGGTATTTACAGCAGCATGTCTTTCTTTTTCTACCCAACCTAAGAATTCACACCACTCCAATTTCCCTGGAAAAATTTAAAACCATATATAACATGTAAAACACGTAAGGCGTGTTACACATGGTTTTAAGCTAAACAATCCTGCAATTTTTTTAAAAAAAATCTGTACTAATTAGAACTATAAATTAAAATAATCATGTATTTCAACATTAAAAATTTCCAAAATTGCTGTTTAAACTATCTTATTTTGAAGTTTTTAAATACATAAAATATGCTGATTAGATCTAAATTCTTATAACATTTTATGCCTTCATCTGACATCGCTCATGTTCAACTATTTTGGGTAGAAAGATTTAAAAGAAAAAGACATCTCAATACAACAGAAATTAATATCATGGAATTTTATTTGTAAGTTTTAAAACCAGAATCTATCAGTTTAAATGTGAATTAAAATTTTCTTATGGTAATTTTTTTAAATAGTAATTAATTTTATTTTCATATTATAAATATACGGAACATGTATCAAGAAATTCTAATCTCTTCAGCCTTATTTCTTTCTCTACATCAAAGTTATTTTACTTACGTGTTTTCCATCCAGCAATTCCATGCACTTTTCATTTCTGTTGAAGTTACCCACTACTTCAGGATGAACACAAGTATGGTCCCTGCTGGAAAGAATAGTCATTGGGACCCCTGAGTAAGCTGTCTTTCGGAGTTCTCTAGTAATCTGAGCAATCTGCTTGTGTGTGCGTGTCCCAAAATAAATTTTGGGTCTCTTGGATTGTCCCCCGTGATCTTTCTTAATAGTATCTGCAGATTCTTCACTGTTTCCTTGTTTAGTAGAACAGCAGCACCTAGAACAGTGGCCATCGAGCTGAAACAAGGAAAGAAAACAGACAATGTCTGGGCCACCACAACAAACACTGTACCACTCAGAATCGAAGCCCTTAAGTAATGAATCCTAATGGTCCAAGCTTTCAGAGAGCAGCCTCTAAAAGCACCACTGAAGAAGAAACCACACACTACACACAAATGAGTTCTCTATCTTCTCCAACTTATAAACAATGCTTCTCTATCTCTGCATTCTTTCCGACATATTCAATTCCAAATATTTAAAGTACATCTTAACACTTCTCTTTTATAAAATTAATAGTTTTAAAAACGATTTGACAGAATGGAAGATCGTTTCATTTCTATTGGGCCATTGTGACATTATAGAACTGGTAATTTTTCTCATAGCACGGCTCAAATATTCTATTTTAAAAGGTATATGAAATGTGGTTAACAAAAGAATAGACATAAGAAGTTGAATCTTAAGCACCACTACAAAATAAGTACAGAAAACTCTTCTCTAACAAAGGAATGAAAATGAATAAAAAAATATCAACATTTAACAGTGAGTGAAAACAGGCTGCTTGCATGGAACAAGTATGCCTGAAATCCAATTACATGTGTGAAATCAAAACCCACCAGAAAAACTGTTACTAAAATAGCCCATCCTGGACAAGCTCTCAAGTCATTCGGTATTGTAAATGAAATCACATAACTATCTCTTTAAATTCAGCAATGGAACCTCAAGAGTAGTCTAAACTTCACCTGGTTTTAATTCCCACCTCCGAATTCTGCCCCACTCCCTTTCTTGCAAGCTTCATCTATGAGAATATCCCCTTCAGAACTTCAATTCCTCCACCAAATGAGACAGAATGAAGTCTCACTTCAGAGAAACGCTGTGTAACAATCACTGAGAGGGAAAGGGGGGAACAGCACACTCATGGAAAAGACTTTACACTGCAAAGACTCGGTTTGGTAGGACAAATACTCTACACTTACTGCATTAAAAAATTGTAATCAGTAAGATTAGCCTTCATAAACAAATGATAAGTCATAGTATGTTACACCACAACACTGGAGATCAAGCTGTCTTTTAGCCTCTGCTCAGTGGAAAAGTAAGTTCAAATTACTCCTAGTCTCGCTCAGCCTTGTCCACCATTAAATATTACAATACATGATAGAAGGGATGTAAATGTGACCCTTCTGGAGCTGTCACTCACTGGGATAAAAGGTTCACTGATGTGCCAAATAAACATTCAGTCAAAGCAGATAAAGTTACAGTCATGCTAGAATTGTTACATTCCCCTCTCAGGTTGCCAGTAACAGCAGATTTCATTACAGAGTGCTGCCACATTAAATAGCCAGTTCCAAATATCCTGCCTTCTATATTGAATAATTACTTATTCACTGAAAGGATAAAAGAAGAGTTATGAATGGGGCCCTTGTCAACAGTGAAGCAGGAAACAGCTGACTTGTGGTTTATGTTACATATGTTGCAATATCTAACAACTTGTACTCACAGAGAAAATGGAATGCAAATTATATCATGATATTTGCACTGAATTGTTTTTGTGGTTTCTGTAGTGATGTTAATTAATGAACATACTGAGAAACTAAGGTAACTACAGGTACAGAATTATTTTACTTTTTCCTATCTACAGACTTTTTACTCAATTACACTATTTCTATAATGCTGTTGAATTTACTGGACAATTAGACTGCTAGGACCCATTAAATCATTTTGTCCTATATGGATACATTATATAAAACCCTAAAAGTAATCCACTAAAATGGCTCTCAAGGCTTAGCAAACTCCTTTTTGAGGGAATATTCTTCAAGATTAATTTCACTTAATATTTACCGCTGGCTTCCTTTAAGTCCTCCTTTTTTTCTGACTCCCTTTCAAAAAAAGAAAAGTACAGAAATATATATATTTTTATATATATATATAAAATAAATCAACTTTCACAAATACTAAATAGCATTTAACTTACAGACCTTCACAGATATACAAACATACCTTTCATATAATTATTTTCAAATAAAAAGGAAATAGTACCATATATTTTACAACTTGCTATTTTGATTTCAAAATTTTACATTTCAAGATGGGTGAATTTGGCATCAATAAATCAGTTCTCATCTTAAAATGTTATGCTCTACTAACAAAATTCATGATTAAAAAGTTTTAACTACAATATTTATTAGATACCACCAATTTCTACACCATTAATTGAGAAAAGTATAGGCCATAGATATTTTCATATAAAATATGCTGTTTATTAACTTTCAAAGTGAATTGAAAAAAATTATGAATTTATGAAGTCAAGGGGACAAGAGGACAATAGTTACACAAGGAAAGATAAGAATGAAACTATGACAGTCATGTCTTGCTCCTATGCACTACCAAAGAATAACTACTTCTTCAAAAGTGATCTTCCATAGAGGTTATTAGTTAGAAGATCTGATAAAATCATATTTGAAGATAGAAAAGTGATATGACACCAGAATAAAAGCTTTTAAATAAGCATTTATCTAATAATAAAAAGGAACTGCTTATATCAAAATGATTAGCTTTCAACGCTGAAAGAAAACACAAGATAGGATCTGGATCGCAGCAAGGAGAGGAGGTAAGATGTGCCCTGACCCGTGCATGAGCTGTGACTTCACGGCCTTTCTCTGAAACCTTTGGACTCAGAAGAACTGAAGCAGTCAGATGAATAAAATCTGGCAACTTTGCCCCTCTTGATAGCTATTTCTCCTGCTGACATAGGGTGGCTGCTTTTTGCCTATGTTCCTTAAATGCATAGAATTTTCATCAGGACAGTACAAAATAAAATTTAAAACTATTAACTTTCATCCACTATCCTAAAGGCCAACAGGTAAAACACATGATCCCCAAAACTTGTCAACTTTATAACCTGTAAACGGTAATAAGTTCTGACAAGCTCTGTAAAAATGGCGGCTTCCTCTCCATGTCTAAAAACTAGCTTCACTTCAACAGAAGGCAAGAACAGCCAATATCCATAGCAGCAGAAGCAAAGTATCATCTTAAAGAATAATACAGGGGACACATGTAGACGGGACAGGAGTCACCTGCTCAAAAAGTCCTCTCAATTTTATAATGGCCAACACTGTCCTTGGGAAGCTAGCAACCAAGAATATTTAGAAAATTTTCCATGTGTTTAATAATGACTTCTAGTTCTTCTCTTGTCGTGTTGTATAAAGATGTACCTCAACTCTCTGAAAGAGGAGAGAGGCAGAAGTTTTGGTTTTGAGAGAAAGGCCAGCTTCTGAGTCCTCACTACCCCTTGCACAAAGCTGTGAAGAGCAACCCTGAGTGTAGCGCACTAGAACACCAACTGCTGAAGTGTCAAAGCCCTCTCTCTCCACACTCTCCCTGCGAAACAGTATGCCTACTTATTGAAAAATAAAATGAAAAGGGTCATGAAATATTTTTTAAAAGGAAATTAGGAAATAGAAATTAATTTCACTATCTACAGCAAGGCAGGAAACAAACGGCATTGGTCAATGTTGCCCACACTGAACTATCTAACAACAGGATCACAGAGAATATGGGAAGCAAATTCTATCACAACATTTTGACTGAATTCCTCAAGTTACTCTGCTACTTACTATGGGTATCATGTCACTTCTAAAAGGGAATATAGATTGGATCCTCAAAGTAGACCAATGAGAACAAATTCATTATGAACAAAATAAATATTTTGGTTTTGGGGTTTTTTTAGATGTATTTTTCATTTATTTGTGTATGATCTTACTGAGTTTATGTGAATGATTGTCATGCAGAAGCATGCAGAGGCCATAAGAGGGCTTTGGATCACCTAGAACTGGAGTTACAGGTCATTATGAGCTTCGTGTGGGTGCTGGGAACTGAACCCTGGTCCTCCGCAAGGGCAGTAAGGACTCTTATCTACAGAGCCAGAAAATAAATATCTCTCCAGCCCACAAAATAAATATTTTAGCCAGCTGTGATGGTACAGACCTGTAATCCAGCACTTGGGGAGTGGAGGCAGGGGATATCCTTAGCTGAACAGCAAGTCTGAAGACAGTCTGGACTGAGACTCAGTCTGGAAATGTGCGTGTGCGCTTGCATGTTCTTTTTCTCCTCTTTCTCCTTTTTATTTTTCCCAACCCACTACAAACTCCTAAAGTACAGCAACTCACATTTCTTTGCATAACTCATTCACTGAGTGTGTAAGAATAATTTAAACTGTTTCCTTTGGAGGACCATGACGCAGTGTCCCCAAACTACTTAACCTAATCTCACAGTTTTAAAGCCTGATGGACACTCCAGTTCTAATTTAAAGTGATCTAAACACAATAAAGACACTTCAACAATCAAATGACTAGCCTTTAAAAGCAAAAGCACAGGATAATTTACTATTTTTTGAAGTTATGCTAATATGTGAGCCACTTTAGCTGTGAACAACAAATACATACCTAAGATTCAATATTAGTAATTACCACCTAATAAAGCTGCCCTGGCATGAGGCACTTCACACTCGGTATTCCATTTCATCCATCCATTCAGCCAAGAGACATTAGAATCCTTGATTCCATGAAGCCAAGTAGAAGACAATGACAAGGGTCACCCAACCTATCCACAAAGAGTGCTTCTCTCTTTAACTGTCCTAAAAGGAGCGGTCTGGAGAATTTATCAATACCAGTTTCATGAATTAAGGAATTGTTTCTAGTTACTTATGTGCGCATTATTTCTCTGATGCAATTACAAAATATACCTAGGATAAACTATATAATTAAATTCATAAAAATTACTTAAACGTGTTATTTGAATTAAATACTCTCTATCAAGATCCATGTTAAGTACAACAAAGGAGTGGGGGGTGAGACCTTTCCATTCAGAGACTATTTACAGCAAGAGTCAGCAAACTTTTTTTCCTAGCAAACATTGTTCATCAAGGGTCAGAGAATAAATATTTCAGGCTTTTCAGGCTACACTGGGCACCTTTAATCCCAACACTCAGGAGGCAGAAGCAGGTGGATCTCTGTGATTTTGAATGAGTTCCATCCAGGACAACCAGGGATGCATACAGAAACCCTATCTCAAAAAAAAAAAAAAAAGGAAGAGGAGGAGGAGGAGGAGGAAGGAGAAAGGAGGAGGAGGAAGAAGAAGAAGGGAAGGGAAACGAAACTAAGTAGAGAATTAGAAAAGACTACACTAGTAAATAGTCACAGTGGTAAGCAATATCTGGGGAGACAGGACTGGGGAAGTGGCTAAGCGGGTAGAGTGCTTGCCTAGAATAGACAAATCTCTAGGTTCAACTCCCAGCACATAATCCTGTAACTGTGCAATTTGAGAGAGAGAAGCAGGAGGCTCGGAAATTCAAGATAATCCTACTGAAGGCGTTTTGTGTGTGTGCGCGCACACATGTATGGTTTTTTGTTTGATTGTTTGTTTTTTTCTGAGACAAGGTCTTATTGTGAGCCCCTGACTGGCCTGGAAGTCACTATGTGTAGACCAGGTTGGCCTCAGACTCAAAGAGATCTGCCTGCCTCTGTCCCACAAGAAGCAGGATTAAAGGTATGCACCACCCATGCTGTGCCAGGAAATCAGTTTATTTTTAATTTTTAGTGATTTTTTAATTCTTATTTTATGTGAAATAGTGATTTACCTACATGTATGTCTGTATGAAGGTGTCAGATCGCCTGGAACTGACAGTTATAAGTGGCCACGTACTAGGTCCTGCCTCCCGGGTCCTCCAAGAGAGAAGCCGAGTGTTCTTAACTGCTGATTCATTTCTCCAGCCTCAGAAATCTGTTTTAAAGTAAAGATTCCATAACAGGAGCTCAAAAAGAACTACGACTAATTTGGGTGAGGGCTTTATTCCAAAATTTCTCTGATTTTAGTGGAAATAAAATGGCAACAGCACTTCCTTGACAAGCAACTTGGCCATACACATTTATTTAACTTAGGAATAAACAAGGTGATAGTCAAAAGATAATTTCATAGAGGTCCAACCATGCTTTTAAACTCATCTCAGTTTTAATATTCATTAATTATCTAATAAAACATAAGGCTAAAAACCTTGAAACGTTTCTAGTTTACAGATCAAAAAGACAAAAGAAATTCTTCAAGTCACTGCAAAATCCACTAAATATATAGAAGCTAAATTCAAACCTTAAATTTTACCTTCTAACCGAGTAAAAATACAAAAACCTTTTCCTTTTTAAGAATTATTTTTATCTCTGTGTTTGTGTACTTACAAACATCTGCCCCGTGGGTGTGACACCTGAGGAGGCGGAAAAGGGTGTCCTTGGAAGTGGTGTAACTGCTGTGCCCTGCCTGGTACTGCTACTGGGAACTGAGCTCTCAGAGACCAGGAAGCCCTCTTAAGGACTGAGGCATCTCTACAGCCCCTTGTCCTTCTTTATTAACATGTTTATTAAATTATTCTTTGACGATTTCACTCATGTGCACGATACACCTGGTTACGCTTGTCCCTGGTTTTCTCCTATCTCCCTTTCGCCCTGGCAGCCCCCTCCTCCCTACAAGCCTCTTTCTCACACTCAGGGCTGTGTTCTGTGATCTATTTAGTCTAACCAGGGCCATCTGTGTGACCATAGGTTTACATATAAAGAGCCAGTAGAAAAAGGCCAATTAACACAGAATTATAATACAAGCTGTGAGGCATAAGAAGGCGGCTTGCTGTTAACTTTATCAACCATTTGCTGCTTTCTAAGCCATCTAAACAGATACTGGATTCCTGTTGTATAAGCACACACTTCAGTAAGACAGTGCGACGTAACCATACCTTTTCAATCACTCTTTTAAAGAAATTAAGTAGCAGCACCCTACGGCCAGTTCCATGATTAAACTGCACAAAGCAGCTGTTTATCCGCTCGCAGCAACCAGCAGGTGAACCTGATTCAATATTTATCACAGGCTTTCACAGATCGCTGCTAACCAAGCAAACGTTTTAATTAAGTTGGAACTTGCTTCAAAGAGCTCATTCAAGATGTCAATCAGCAGGTATGGGATCAGATACAGTGTCAGGTGAGGGTGTGTAATACAAATCCACAACTTTCTTCATCCCATCTCTGTAAATTAGCCTGCTCTAGAGTTCAGACTCTGATTGTAACAGACTGCCAGTCTCCTGGAATGTGTAACTGAAGTCACTCAAATTCTATTGTGAAGGTTGTAAGCAATATGTTAAACTGCAGTGGGCTAGCACATTAAGACAGATCCTTTTCACGGCTGGTTTTTGATACCCTAAGTGTTTGTTACCCTACCTCCACTGACTGTTTGCTTTCTTGCCTAGTGTAAATGGAAATTCCTCAACACAGTAGCCCCAGTTTCTGAAAAGTCTTGTTTCAGTAGAATTAATCAAAAAAGATCCAGAGTAGGATAATTTTTATCTAAGCTTACATAAGAAAAATTTGTGCGAGGAAAGGTCTCAGTTTAACAAACATACCGAAAAGATCAACCTGTCATAACATAAAACTTCTCCTGATAGCACTATATGCAGATATAATCGTAGCAATAAGTCCTGAAATAGTGATGTGCCCCACTGACCGACTTCAGGAAAAATACCTGAGGTATTGAAAAAAAAGAAAGAAAGAAAAAAAAAAAGCTGGCATGAATGGTGACACAAGCCTTATAACCCCAGCATTAGGGAGATTAAGGCAGAAAGATTCCAAATTCAAGGACATCTTGGAATACAGAGCCAGACTTGATCTCAAAAAGCCAGGGATGGTAGTTCACAACTATATTCCCAGCACCAGGGAATTAAAAGCAAGATGATCAGAAATTTGAGGCTAGGCTGAATACATTAGATCTTATCTAAAAAGAAAATGAAAATTTTTTCTTTACAGAGGACTGCTACATATTTTAAGTGGAGTAAGTTTCTAAACTCACCATTTTGCAACTCTCACAACTGATTAAGGGACTGAGGCCAGCGGCCTAAACTAATGTTAAAATATTGGGCGAGCTGGCATGGCGGCCCATGCCTGTAATCCCAGCACTTGGGAGGCAGAGGCAGGAATATCTCTGTGAGTTAGAGGCCGGCCTAGACTATAAAGTGAGTTCCAGGACAGTCAGGGCTACAGAGTGAGACTCTATGTCAAAACAAAACAAAAACCCCACCACCACCACCAACAACAACAACAAAACCATTGAGTGAAAAGCTGTTGGGGAAATATAATCACATAGTCTCAAAGATCACTACAGGACTAGAAAGATGGATCAGCAGCTATGAAGAGCAGGATGCACTTGCTGATCTTGCAGAGGACCCAAGTATGATTCCTAGAACCACACCGAGTGGCTTACAACCATTTGTAATTCCAGTTCCAAGGTGTCTGACACCCTCTTCTGGCCTCCTTGGACACCAGCACACACCTAGTGCACATTCATACTTGCAATCACACATATATACACATGAAATAAGCAGTCATGTGTGATGGCACATGACTTTAATCCCAGCACCTGGGAAGCAGAGGTAGACAGAAGACTGTAAGTTCTAGGTCAGCCAGGCATACACAGTGAGATACTGTTTTGAAATAAACATTTTTAAAAAGTCATCCTGGGGCTGGGCAGTGGTGGCACACGACTAATCGCAGCACTCGGGAGGCAGAGACAGGCGGATCTCTGTAAGTTTGAGGAAAGCCTGGTCTCCTAGAGCTAGTTCCAAGACAGCTAGGACTGTTAAACAGAGAAAGCCTGTCTCAAAAAAACAAGAAAGTCACCCAGGGATTAACCATCAATTACGAAAGCTTTGACTAAGTGGTTAACTCAGCATCAACAGTGCTGAAACAAGCTGGGTGCTCATGTTCATATTTCTAACACGGGAAGAATAAGTTTGAAGCCAGCCTGTTCTAGACAAGCCTAGACTACAGAGACAATACAAAAACAACAGTAAGATAAGCTGGTTTCATATGCCTCCTGATATGAGAAATGTCATTCTAAGTCAACAGTCAAGGCTAGGGTGTAGATCAGATCTTGCTTAGCACAGACTAGACATGCTCGATAACTACCAAAGTACAGGAAGATTCAAATAAGGCATAAGAAAGAACAAAGGAACAGAGAAATAATGATTAAAAAGACATATGTGCATTTAGTTGGTAGAAATTGATCCAACTGTACATTTGACATGCACACCTTTATACATTTCAAAAATATTTTAAAAATACCACCCCTCAAGACTAGAAGTGATTTTTATTTTTCTACTTTATATTTCAGTATTGTAATTTTTCTGTGTATGAATGGTTTGCCTGCATGTATGTATGTACACAGCACGCATGCAGGAGCCTGCAGAGAACAGAAGAGGACAGCAGATATCCTAGAACTAAAGTTATAGGCAGTTATAAGCCTTATGTAGGTGCTGAGAATAGCAAAGCACTCTTAACTGCTAATCCATTTCTCATACCTGTATTCTGGTACTTTTTAAACTTCAATGAATCTTTTTAAATTAAATAAGAGAACAATTCTATGCTATAAAGTCATCTTGCACACTCAGACCAAAATGCTATCAACAATTTATACAAAGTAATTTTGTGGAATGGGGAGCTAGCTCAGTTGGCAAAGTACTTGATTTTTGAGAGTGAGGATCTGAGTCTGATCCCTAGAATCCACACGATAAAGATGGACGTGGTGAGAGTGTACATAGAATCCCAGTTCTGGATTGAGGCAGAGAGGATCCCTACGGCTCCCTAATCAGCAAGCCTAGCCTAATCTGAGAGCACCAGGAACAAAGGAGACACTCTGTCTCAAAAATCAAGGTAGATGACATAAAACAAATGACACACGCATGCACACACATCTGCAGGTGTACACGTGTACATACACACAACACACAAAACTGTTTTGCTTCTATCGTGGCCACTGAAAATTAGTTATCATTCACACACAAACCTCTAACACAGTGCCTTCCCCAACAGAATCTTCTCTGATGATGTTCATCTGACTATTCAATGTATTTTCAACATCTGACTATTCAATGTATTTTCCATTAGCCAGATGAGAACATTACGTACCTAAAAAGTAATTAGCATAACTAAGGAAATTTTAGTTAACTGAAATAGCCACAGTTGTTATCCAAGCCAGCTTCCCTACACCGAGCACAAACCACTGGGATAAGATGTGAAAGCATCCAGAAAGACATCCTTGACGATCTGTGTCTTTCTACTGTAATGACAGACTGGGAAGAAACTCACTCCTTTAAACAGTGCAGACATAGCCTGCTGCCTGTCACAGCAAGCGAGTCAGCACAGCCCAGCAGAACTGTCCCTGTACGGCTACCTCATCAGCTTAAATCGGCATATTTTGGGTCACAACATCAAAACAGGGATGTTTCATTGGCAGTTATAGATTTGTTCTGGTGTCAAATTTTAATCATCAAAAATGATGCTCAGAAGATGCATTTATCACAAAACTTTGAAATGTTAACATCTTGTTTTTTCTTAAGTTGCTACAGTCAGCCTACAGCACAGAATTTCAAGTTTCTTTCTGCTTCTTCACTTCACGGGTCATTCTAAGGACATTCTCCACTGTCTACCCTCTAACAGCTTCAGTCCTTGTGCTGTAAATATAAAGGCTTCCTCTTTTTCTAATCACTGGGACTCACAGGAATAGCTGCAGAATCTCCTAGACATTTCCAACAACAAATAATTACACTACATAAATGCAGAACAGTGAGTAATGCGCACAGGCTCTCGGCCTCATGAGTCTGCATTTGTGCACCACCCTGCCCACTTGCCAGTTTGCTATCCTTTGTGGGAGTCCTGTTTGGGGTAATGTGGACATCCATGGAAAGAATGCATGCTAGCTGAAGAGATAGAGGAGGAGTCTGTCATGGTCCCTCAGACGCTTAGCCCTACCAACACACACTGAGTACATTTGTGGTTTGGTTTGGCTTTCTTGTCAGTGCCTGGTCTTTAACTCACACACAGTCATTTGTCTTTTGGGTTACTGAGGCAGAAGTCAGACAAGACTGCCTCCATAATGTCTGTCAAAGTGATCAACCATAAGAAGGGCACGCTCATCCAAGGTGACTAATACTGCCATTTTCAGGTACCTTAAAGGATTGTAGGGCAGCCAACCCAAGCATCTCTGTCATAAGCTCATTCTTCTTGTGAAAGCTGTATGACCATAAAGTCTCAACACAAAATGACAAAGAGTCTTTCTGAATGTTGTAGTCAAAGTACATTCATTCTCCAGCCAAGAGCAGCCTTTGTGATCAAGAGAAATTCCTTCCTTATCCTGGATCTTGCCTTTTGGTCTTTCCCTAGGGATTCTGCAAAAACTTGCATTTAGGACTAGAGAGATGACTCAACCGTTATCACTGTTCTTCCAGAGGACACAAGCTTGATTCCTAGCACCCATGGGCACATGGCATACAAACTGCTTAGCATTTTAAGAACTGCTCCTGGATAGTAAAAAATTACAGATTCACAATAGGACAGATTCAGACATAAAAGACCTCTAAATGGGTCATACTGTTAAATAAATGTACGTAGGCTTGGGAGAGAAAAAGGCTGCTATGAACACCTTCAGAAAATTACTTCACTCAACTGCCAACTGAGATGTACCTGCCACACAGGTTATACCATGAAAGACCTAAATAACAGTGCCCCCATACAGCAGGAAGCAGTTTGGAGATAAATAACTACGTCCATATTCCCAAATATTGTTTATAAATGCTTTTTTTTCATTTAAAGGGGGAGA
>JAQHUG010000027.1:10273227-10288740 GCA_028555095.1 Dicrostonyx torquatus | reverse complement strand
GGTGGTGGTAATGCATGCCTTTAATCCCAGCACTTGGGAGGCAGATGCAGGTGGATCTCTGTGATCGAGGCTAGTCTCGTCTACAAAAGTGAGTTCCAGGACAGCCAGGGCTGTTACACAGAGAAACCCTGTCTCAAAAGCAAAAACAAACAAACAAACGAAAAAACCAGAAGGTATTGACTATTTCCTTTCCTCTTCTTCTTACCTGTAGTGATATATTCTTATTTGATCCCCAAAAGACTGAACTGTCAGACCTCACATGGCAGTTAATAAACCCCCTTAAGATCATGTAATAGTCTACTTAGCCTGCTGTCCTGCTGTGACTTGGCCTGTTTAAGTTTAACCTGTTTAAGAAAACAATGGAACCAACTTTCTATGCCTTGAATGTCCCATGCAATCAGCACATTCACTATGACAACATATTTTATAATGATTGTTTCATTTGTGATTACTTATTCTATTATCTGTTAAAAAGTAAAAAATACAGATTATTTTAACTAAGAATTTATGGCACTGGGCTGGAGACATGGCTCAGCACTTAAGAGCAGTAGCTGCTCTCTTCCAGGGGACCTTGGGCTCCCAGCACCTACATGGTAGCTCACAACATAGATAAGGCATTCATATACCTAAAATTAAGTAATTTTTTTAAAAGTTGTTTTGTGGCATTTTTTTGCCTAGCCTTTCAGAAAATACATACAAAATTACTTTATGCAATCATGTTTTCTATTGCAAACTCAAAAATGAGCAAATACCAGAAGACAAGCATATTATCTTTGCATTTTTATTAGCACTGACACAGCACTAAACGTGGTAAACCCCACACCAGAGCTCATGTTGTATGTCACTGTCGAAAAATCCCACACTAGAAGTATAGACATTTACACTGAAGTAATGTATATTATATCATGTACATGAAACTGTTTTCAAGCTTAGACTTGAGTCTCATTACCCAGACTGCTCATCACAGAAAAATCTATGTAAAATTTCAAAATCTGGAAAACTAAAAGCACCCTTAGTACCAAGCATTTCAGACAGAAAAAAATATTTAACCTATATAGATTAAGAAACATTTTAAAATCTGAAGAAAATGTCAAAAACCTTTACAATTCTAACCCTAAGCATTTCAGATAATAGTTATTAAACATGCACACTGTTGCTACTATTTCTTCGACTATGTACCACTTACTATACTAACATCTCTGCAACGATTTAATCCTCATATCTGCCTTTTGAGACAGACACATGTATCTATATTTAGCAAGTGGGAAAGTTAGGTACTTGTACCAAGAGTTTAAAAAGAAATCAAGGATGTGTGTGTGTGTGTGTGTGTGTGTGTGTGTATACACATGCAAATAAAAGTTGTGTTTTACTCTGGCTCTTCAAGGCCAAACAGAGAGCAGAGGCTGTGTTTAGGTCAGTGGAAGAGCACTTGCCTAGCATTTAAGAAGTTCTAGAGCATTCTGAACTCCAATACAAAGAAAGAAATAGATTTGCTGATCAATACATTTGTAGACAAAGAAACGCCACACACACACACACAAAGAGGGACATTATTTAGCCTTTAAAACCAGAGATACTGCCAGTTGCAATATGGATGAATCTGAAGGATGTTACACAAAGTGGAATTAATCACAAACAGGAAAAAAAAAACACAATATATTCTCACCTATATGAAAAAAAAAAAAGTCAAATCTAGGGACAAAGAAGAGAATCCCTAGGAGACGACAAGGTCATGAAGAAGTGCAGTTTATGTGATGACATGGTCAGAGGACACAAAGACCCAATCATACAGAATGAATCAAAAATGTATACACACACACACACACACACACACAACATTATATAAAAATTGATCATGTAGACAGTCTGATTCCAGTATCTATTCCTTTTGAGTATACATGCATCTACTGTATATTTTGTGTGTGATGTATATACATGAATGTGCAGGTATGTATGCCCCTAAGTGTGCATGTGGATTCCAGAAGAGAATATAGATATTTTCCTCCATGGCTCTCCACCTTATTGCCTTGAGACAGTGTCTCTCACTGAATTGGAAACTTGCCACTTTGGCTTGGCTGCCTGGCCTCCTTCTCTAACCCTCAATGCTAGGATTAGAGACACAGCAGTCATGGCCAGCTTTTTATGCAGGTTGTCATGTTTACAGAGCAAATGCTCTAACCCATTACCCATAGTCCATTCTTTTAACAAAAAGAAAGACAAGCCTCTAGCCAGGCAAGTGGCATATTCCTGTACCAAATGCCTTGAGAAGCTGAGAGAAGGACCTCTTAAACCCAGGAGTCCGGGGTCAACTTGAACATTTTAAGATCCACCCTCCCAAACACTTTAAGAGAGAATTAGGGTCTCACAGTGAAGCCCAAGCCAAGTTCTTAACTTCATGATCTTCCTGCCTCAGCCTCCCAAGAGAGTGCATAATAGCCAAGAAACCATGTTTTTATCTTGTTTGAATATAAGATAAAGGGCTAGAGCATGTTATGAGAATGAATGACGGCAAATACCCAAAGATAGCACTGCTTGGAGGAGTGCACAGAATAAGGCAAAGAGGAAGGCCCAAAAAACGCTGGACAGACAGCATAAAGGAAGACTGTGGGACCTTGGGTACGACACTAACACAAGCTTCTAGGACTCCTCAGGATAGGCACAACTGGAGAACCGCCAAATAACGATGATGATGATGATTATAAAACCAAATAATAATAAGAGGAGGAGGAGGAGCAGGAGGAGGAAGAGGAAGAAGAGGAGTTGAATAAATAAAACGGCTGAAGAGACAGCTCAGTGGGTAAGAGCCCTGGCTGCTCTCCCCAGGACCCACATGGTGGCTCACAACTCTCTGCAACTCCAACTCAAGGAGCTCTGATGCCTTCTCTTGAGCCCAATCTTGGGACTCCATATAATAAGAGAACTTCCACATTCTCCAAGCAGTATATGTGTACTCCCACCCAATGAATGTATTTCTTTTTTAATTGGGAGCAATAGAAAAAGTCACTTGACACTGACCTCTAGCAACCACATATATACACGTTGTACACACACACACACACACACACACACACACACACACACAAAGAAGAAATACTTTTTAAAAAGTTTTAGAAAACAGTATCGGAACAAAAAACAACAGCAACAAAAAAAGAATTTTCAGAAACTCTTTTAGTGCTGCTCTTTAATTCACTTTATAAAGGAGAAACTGAGACAGAGAGGAAAGGGTTTATCATTTCACACATTAGTGAGCACAAATACAGTGGGGTTGTTTAGGAATTTGAGCTCTTCTATCATTCAAATCATGATACTCTTTCTCTACTTTCAAATCAATTTAGATTTAGAAAACTCTATTTTCCTTCTTTAAACTAAGCAAAGGCATAATACGTACATTTTGGAAAGAGGAGCTTGTCTTTCCTACAGGAGATTCAGGTTTTACTCTCTTTTCTGAAGCTACTCGTGCATCCAAATGGTGGACATCCTTTTCCAAACAATGACGTTTTCTCATCTATAAACACAGAATCAGATAAAGAATAGCTTGATTGTGGATTTTTCTATCTTCTCTCTTCCTTCAAAAGGCTATTTCTAATTAATAATAATAAACTATTAAAAAACAACACAAAGCCGGGCGGTGGTGGCGCACGCCTTTAATCCCAGCACTCAGGGAGGCAGAGGCTGGTGGATCTCTGTGAGGTCAAGGCCAGCCTGGTCTACAGATGAGTTCCAGGACAGCCAGAAATACACAGAGAAACCCTGTCTTGAAAAACCAAAAATGAGGCAGAAGCAAGCGGATCTCTGTGCATTCGAGACCAGCCTGGGCTAAAAGAGCTAGCTAGTTACAGGACAGACTCCAAGGCTACAGGGAAACCCTATCTTGAAAAACCAAAAAAAAAAAAAAAAAAGGAAAAAACAAACAACAACAACAACAAAAACTAACACAAATAGAAACCTCATAATACCATTTAAGTCAAAGAGAATATACAGTAACAACTCTTGGATCCTAATCAAGTATTAACGCATAAAATTACTTAAAAACAAATTACTGTATTACAATGATCTTCTGATAAAATTGGCACACCGTGTAGACAATAAATAGAGCATTACAGCAAAGCTCTACAGCAAAGCCAAACTACTACCTAGCTGGAAAATACATTAATAATTAAGCCACAGTCTAGATTCCAGCTTCATTTATAATTGGTACTTTTAAAAAAATAAGTTAGTTTATTCTACTTCTAAAAACAAAGTTTAATTCTAGAAGTTGTTGGTAGATATTTAAACTATGGAAAACTAGAATACAAGCAGTTTAAGTATATCCATCTGAAAGTACTCAATTATTTACATAAAAATGAAATGTTAATAATCCCTCTTATATATTTATAACTAAGTGCATTAAATTCCCAATCCCCCTATCTTCGTGGCATACATTTCAAGAAGATGGTGTTCCTCTACAAAAAATATATTCCATATGAATCTGGTAATTCAAGTCTTTAAATAAGTTTTAGAACTATGCATGTCTTATCATGTACTGATTTTTTTTCTTTTTTTTTTTTTTTTTTTTTTGGTTTTTCGAGACAGGGTTTCTCTGTGGCTTTGGAGCCTGTCCTGGAACTAGCTCTTGTAGACCAGGCTGGTCTCGAACTCACAGAGATCCGCCTGCCTCTGCCTCCCAGTGCTGGGATTAAAGGCGTGCGCCACCACCGCCCGGCTCATGTACTGATCTTAAAAACTCAGTAAGTAGCCAGGCATATGGGTGCTGCATGCTTGCAATCTCAGCTATGCAGAAAGCCAAGGAAAGATTGTGGGCTCTGATACCTGCTAGACAAAGGACGCCTTCGCAGCTGAAGGCGACTATTTAGAAAGACAATAGCCGAGGTTTTTGCTCCAGCCTCTCTGATTGTAGATTGCCCCAGGAAGGTAGCTATCTCTCCTAGCTGATGTGTGAAAGCAGGTGTGGATGCTGAGAGAAATGCCCAAGATATGGATCAGTCCCTCAAAGGAAGAGAGGAAAAAACAACAGAGGTAGAAAGGGATTATTTAGGGACTTAGCAGGGCACAAGAGAGAGAGTTTAGAGAGCAGAGCAAAGAGAAAATAAATGGTTTTAAGAGAGCCTAGAGAACAGAAGCAATTGTAGACAAATAGAATAAATACAAGGCCTCGCTGAAGAATAAGGGAAGCCTTTTAACTGTAATGGTGTGAAAGCCTGTTTCTTTCCGCGTGTCTCCGAGCACACATTTGGGGAAGAACATCAGTTTCTATGTTGGGGCAACGGTCCCCGACAAAAGATAACAAATCTAAAACCAGCCTGGGCAACTCAGCAAAATCCTGTCTCAGAATAAGTAAGTGGACTGTAAACTCAGCAGGACAGAATATTTGCTCAGCATGCTGGAGGACAGGAGTTCAAGACTCACCATGCACAAACACCAAAAACACCACTAAGACAACATTAACCACCAATAAATAAGAGTAAACTTTGTTACTATACTTACATTGTCAAACCAATATTATATACTGAAGCACAATTAATAAAAATTCAGAGAGAAAAATTGGGGTCCAACCTGAAGACCTGAAAAGCAAAGCAGCCAGCCACTGGCTCCAACCTCGACCTCAGTCCGAAATTGATGTTCCAGCCTCCAGGAATCTCAGAATGAGACTGTTTGAGAGCTGTTTCCTCTCATTTTTTAATCCTTTGTAGGGCTGGGATTAAAGGTGTGCACCACTGGGATTGAAGGCACGCACTGCCCAGTTTCTATGGCAACTAGTGTGGCTATTGGGATTAAAGGTGTGTGTTACCATGGCCTGGTCTGTAAGGCTGAACAGTGGGGCTGTTTTACTCTCTGATCTTCAGGCGAGCTTTATTTATTAAACTACAATTGAAATGCCACTATAATCTATAGTGTGAAAGGTATTTGAAGCAAAAGAAAATGCTATTATTAGGTAAAAAGCATTGAAGAGTTTTAAAAATACGGTAATGGGGCTGGAGAGATGGCTTTGCAGTTAAGAGCACTTGTTGCTCCTGCAGAGGATGTAGGTTCAGTTCCCAGCACCCACATGGCGGTTGAGAAGCATCCATAAGTCCAGTTATTGGAGAGCTAATAACCTCATCTGACCTTTGCTGGCACCAGGCACGCACGTGGTGCACATACACACATGCAGGAAAAACATTCACACACATAAAATTAAAAAAAAAAAACTAAAATAAAATTTTAAGTACAATATTCTTCAACAGCATAGATATTAAAACTGTAACAATATAAAATAATATGGCCCCTGTACAAGAATGGCACAAAGAGTCACAAGGCACCTGCATTTTTAACTCTCTCATATGTAAGATCTAGTTTAATTAAAAACAAAAAATCAGATGAGAAAGCAGAAGATAAGCTGTTTGGGAAAAAAGACCAGCGAGGGAGGGAGGCAGACGATGGGAGAGTGTCACTATGTTCAAAACACATAATACCCATGCATAAAAATGTCATCATGAAGCCCATTATTTTGTGCAATGAATTATATTAACACTTTTAAATTAATAATTCTGGAAGATTATAAAGTGGCTATATGTTTAGGATATGCCTTAAGCAAATACTGTCCTCCCAAATTCTTCATGCATGAGGAAACACCATGCAGCTGCTTTACAGCAGTGTGAACAGACTGCTACGCTAACAACTTCCTTTGCAGGAAGTAACGATAAAACGAAAATGACCATTTACTTTGTAGCTTTGACACAACTAACTATTCTCTACCAGTGCCACCTACTTCCTGTTCAGCTAGCCCTGAGTAGGTAGCTAGATGATCTTAACAATCAATAAACTGCTTACCTGCTGTGCGGTCTCTAAGGGGCGGATTCTTTTCTTCTCTATTTGAAAATCATCGTCTTCACCTCTGTGCGTGGATGCCTGTTTCTTGGCAGATAACTTTGCAGCCAGAGTATTTTTTTCAGGAGAGTCTTATGTAAAAAGTAATTTCATAGTAAGAATGGTATATTTATAATAAAATATTATAAATTATATGCGATTTTTAGAAGAAAATCAAGATTACTAGAAATTTCATAACACAATTTAAAACCTATGATCTTTTTTTTCTATTGACTGATTGATTGAGATAGTGTCTCACTACATAGCCATGGCTGGCCTGGAACTCACTCTGTAGACCAGATTAACCTCAAACTCAAAGAAACTCACCTGCCTCTGCCTCTGAAATTAAAAACCAGCAATGTTTTTTTTTTTTGAAAACTTTTTATCACCCCATTTATTTTTACCAAAAATACAAAAAACGTTTCAAGAAACATACATTAAACATGAAACACCCAATTTGCTTTTCTCATAGACTCGTGTTTTATGGCCATACTCTATTATACAGTTTAAGGAATACAACTGTCAGGGCTGGGAGTATGGCTCACTTGGTAGAGCAAAAGTTGCCTGGCAGGGGCTGGAGAGATGGCTCAGTGGTTAAGAGCACTGACTGCTCTTCTAGAGGACCTGGGTTCAATTCCAGACACCCACATGGCAGCTCACAACTGTCTGAAGATCCAGTTGCAGGGGATCTGACACCTTCACGCCAATGCACATAAAATAAAGTTAAATAAACCATTAAAAAAAAATTTCCCGGCATGTGAGCTGCTTAAATTCAATCTCTAATACAAAGTATCTTGACAAAATATGCAAATTGAGTCCTTCAAGACTCAATGAATGTTATTTCATTACTATGGAAACCTTAATGTTTCTTTCCTTCTGAGCTTCATTATGTTCGCAGAATAAGATTTATATCTTAATCTCACAACCCTGAAAGCTCATTCTTACAACCATCAAAAACCTCTAAACTCCTAAATTATAAAAATTATTCCTAAAAAATGAGCTTTAAAGAAATGCCCAGTATTACATAGTTAATAATTTGTAGCTCAACAGATTTGTAGGTGCAACAGATTTGCCATTTTACTTCAAAATCCTTAAGAATAATTCCAATACTGACAAACACAGCATCCTGATTTCTGGAAACATGGCAAACACATTTCCTTTTCCTCAATGTCTATACAACTATTTTCTCACTACCCTATATATTGGTTTCATCATTTCCTATGTACCTTTTCTTTTTTAACTATTACTTATTAAAGTGCTTTATTAATTGTAATCACAGGTAGTTCCAGGGATTATGTGAAGCAAGAATAAATAACAAAGAGACATTATTGCCACTGAAATATTATTCCACCTCGGATCATGCACAACACATTTATTTTAAATACAACCTCATGAAATAATCTCTGTATTTCTTTAACTAAATTTACAATATTTTGCATCAACTACTCAAATGACTTTACTTTGATTGGCATTTTCTCATTTCCAATATCTTTTATTTTAGCTTTCTTTTATTTAATCTTTCTGTCGTTCACATCATACATCTTGATCTCATTCATTTCCCATCCTTGCCTATCTGCCCTCTGTACTTGCGGTGCCTCCAAGAAAATTTAAGAGAGAAAAAGAAAAAAATGGGGGTGTGTGTCTCATCAGGAAGCTGTAGTGTGACACAGGGAGTCACACAGTAAAGCCTTTTGTCCATGTATCTTTACCTGCAAGTGTTCATTGCAGAGTCATTGGTTTGGTTTGAGGCCCTTGGTTTCTGCTACACTAATGAAGTGGGCCCTCTTGGTTATCCTGCTGTTGCCCTGTGTTGTGGAGATCCTGAAGGACCAATCCCTTCAAGTGCTCCAGCACAGATGGGGGTGGATATTGGAATAGGCCAACACATAACCCTGGTTATGAGCCCAAGCAGTTGCTGGGTTGGTCAGCCTACCAGCTTTCCCTTGTCCTCACCACCCCCAGGGTGAGCTCTCCTGCACTGCTTTGGCAGTGATGGGGGAAGTTCTTGTGCTTTCATGGCCCTAGGATCAGATCTCCCACCTGCCTCAGGCACTGATGGGGGCGGGGATGACAAGAACAAGAACACATCTCTCTTCCACCCATGTCACCACAGGGCAGGTGAGTAACGGGAACATCTCTTCCATGCTCACAATATCAGGGCTGGCTCACCTATACCTCTGCCGATGGGGTTGATATTGTGCCACTCAGGTAAGGTGCAGGGCCTGCTCTCCCAAGTGTTGCAGCTGGTGGTGGGCACGGGAAGCTCTTCCCGCCCTTCTGATCTCAGACCCAGCTCTCTCTCCTGCCTCAGGTGTTGATAGGCAGGAGGGGAATAGGGTATCTCTCCCCAACCCATGCTACCACATGACACAAATGAGTAATAGGGACAACTATCCCATGCTCACAACTTCGGGACTGGCTCACCCACACCTCCGCCAACAGGATTGACCCTATTAGACTGCCCAGGCAAGGTGCAAGGCCTACTCTCCAAGCGTTGCAGCTGGTGGTGGGCACGGGAAGCTCTCCGGCCCTTCTGATCTCAGAGCTAGCTCTCCTATGTGGCTCAGGTGTTGATGGGGGAGGGCCATCTCTCCCCTGCCCATGCCACCACAACTATGTACCTTTTTAAAGGTACACCTTCTTCTGCTCCTCTACACAGTTCTCTCCACTTCTGTGGCCCGAATCCCTTTAACCTTTACACCAAGACCACATAATGACCACACAGCATGAATATCAATCAAAGTGAAACAATGCCCTAACTGGAAAGAATTACAAACTACTCACTCACAGGGCAGAACGATCTATGAAGCAGGCACAACAAATGTGAGCCATATGTTTGGTGTGTGTTTAATGGAAGAATGTGTGTTCACGCATGTGGATACCCATGCATGCATACACACGTGTGCAGGTGCACATATGTGCATACTCATGGGAGCCAGAGGTCAATTGAGTCTCCACTTTTTTTTTCTTGATACAATGTCCCTCACTGAACCTGGAGCTCACTGATTAGCTAAGCTGATTAACAGCAAAACTCCAGGGATCCTGTCTTCAACTCATCAGGCTGGAGTTAGATGTACACTATTGAGTTCAGACTTTTTTAAAAGATATTTTACTATTTTCATTTGTGTACATGCACATAAATGTAGGTGCCCACAGAGGATATGAGGGCTGAAAACTGAACTCTGGTCTCCCGGAAGAGCAGTACTTGCTCTTAACCTCTGAACCACCTCTCTAGCCCACACTCAAGATTTTTAAGTGGGTGCTGGGGAATCAAACTCAGATCCTCATGCTTGCACAGCAAACACTTTAACAAACAAATGCTCTTGCTGGGCCCAGAATAGGAATAGCTTTTTTAAAAAATAATTATTTTAATAATGTTCAATAACAGGGATCAAAGTCCCAGATCTTACATGATCCAGAAGCCTTTCCACATAAAAGACATTAAAAAACAAAAATTTTTGAGACAGTTTTCTTTATATGCTACAATGTGATGTTTATTGTCCTGTATTGAGGCTATTTGTGGGATTCTTCTCTGTATGCTGTGAATATCATTGGTTAATAAAGGAACTGCTTTGGGCCTATAGCACAGGTATAGGGGAACAGAGCTAACAAGGGGGGGAACTAAACTGAATGCTGGGAGAAAGGAGGCAGTCAGAGAGAAGCCATGGAGCCGCTGCAGGAGACAGATGTGCTGAAACTTTGCTGGTAAGCCATGACCACGTAGTGATACACAGATTAATGGAAATCGATTAAATTAAGATGTAAGGGTTAGCAAATAACTAACTAAAGCTAGAGCTAATGGGCCAAGCAGTGATGTAAATAACATAGTTTCTGTGTGATTATTTCAGGGCTGAGCAGCCGAGAACCAACAAGTAGCCCTCCTCACAACAGTTATTCTTACTTAGTACATGTTAGGCTAATTTTCTAAACTGGTTTTTGGTATAGTTCTTAGTCTTTTTTTTAAAGTTTCATTTATTTAAGCATTATGTGTATGAGCATTTTGTCTGCATATATGCATATGTACCACATGCATGCAGTGTCTGTAGAGGTCAGAAGAGGGTATGGGATTTCCCTGAACTGGAGGTTACACAAGGTTGGGTGCTAGGATTCAAACCCAAGTCCACAGGAGTCATCTCTCTGGCTCCTTATCTTCTATTCTCCACAGGGTAGTAGCTTGCAAGTTCACCAGAGAGGCTGAATTGTTAAGGCACATAATTTAAAAAGAAGTTAGATATCTCCAAAATATATGAAGAAATAAAGAAGGTGGGGAAAATGAAAGGGACAACTCTCAGAAATCAGTACAAAAGACAAACCTATTTAAACAGACAATCACTACAGGTGATATTCCTAAGAACCAATAAACATGTAAACTGTTCATTAGTCATGACATACAATCAATTAAAATTCCAGGCTTGGAGTGGGGATGGCCCTAGGTTGAATCCATAGCACTGTAAACAAGATAAAATAAAACATCAGTGAGAATACCAAATGGTTCAAATTTAAAACAACTGGAAACATCAGGAGATAAAAGTGTTGAAAACCTCAACTCACAAGCACACCCCTAATGTTGTGAGTTTCGTTCCATACCATCTCAATAAAGCTAATAGGGCATGAGTCACATGAATTTCCTGCTTCTTGTTGCATAACAAGTTATGCTTATACTGTGTCTACTGAAGCTATTAACTATGCAATATTAAAATGAAAAAAGATAAACTTAATTTTCAAATGCCTTATTTTAAAAAAATAGCTAATTGCTAAAATAATCTAACAATCATGCTTTTAAGGAAAAAAAATGGCATCAACAAATTTGTTCAGTAAAGAGTTACCAGAGACTTTTGATCTGAAAAGAATGCAGCATCCATACAAAGTATAATGAAGTAAGGCGTGCTGCATTATTGAGGAAGGCTAGAGGAAGGAGCACAAAATGGAAAACTGTTGGCATGGTAAACCACAGCTGGTGTACATGCTATAACCATTCCATTCCTAAGTATACAATAGAAAATATCTATTTGTACTCATACAAACAAGAAAGTATCTGTCTTATTAAACAAAAGTGGAAACAACTCAATTATCTGACAACAGTAGAATAGACGACTATATCCTGATATATATTTATTTGCTTCTATATTGTATTTATATTACATATTCATATATATTATATATTTTTAATACAGGGAAATAATATACAGAAGAAAAAGAATAAAAGCAATAGATTCTCAACGATACAATTCCAAGTAGAAGACAAATATAAGACCACATATATAATTCCACTTACATAAAGAAGCAAAGTTCATCAACGGTGACAGAAGACAACATAGAGAAAAGACAAATGGGGGGAGGTTCAACCCAGCAAAATACCTCAGTAATTAAAGTGAGAACACAAATGAAAAAGCTCAAAAGGTTTTGAGCAGTCAATGTTATGGTAAAATTATTCCATTAGGGGCACAGTGTTCAGTTCAAAGCGCATTCCTTGACATGCGTGAAGCTTGAAGATCCATCATCATCACCAAAAATAAATAAATACAATTTAAAGGATTTCAGAGAGGTTCAGTGTGCAAATGTACATATGTCCAAGACACGTGACCTGAGCTAGGACCCATATGGTGGAAGGAGAGAACTGCCACCAGCGAGCTGTCCTCTGGCAACCACCCGAGTGCTGTGGCACACACACCCGTGCTCTCTCTCTCCCTCCCCCGCCCCCACACACAAGATAAATGTAATTAAATAAAAAATTCCAGGGGGACTGAAACTCCAGTCCCAGGGCCTTTGAGGCCGTCAGGCACACACAGGGAACACACACATACATTTCAGACAAAATACTCACACATACAAAATAGATAAATTAATTTCTAAAAATGGAATTTCAGAAAAATTAATCATACTAGCTAAATTTAACTAAATTAAGCTTCCGAGTAGTAATAACTAAGGAAGGAGTCAATTCAGATTCCAACCGACACAAGCAGAATACAGTTTACCTTGGCAGGATGATGACATGCCATTTCTCTCAGGCGGTTTGCTTGGACTATGGAAATGAGGTGAAGTGCCCAAGTCCGTGTCACTGTAAGGAAAACTCTTCAAATGGCATGTACAACCACATGACGATGGCACCTCAGGCTTTTTATTCAAGCCCCCATCCACTAGCTTTCCTATGGGGAAAAAAAACCTTCTATTTACAATATAACTAATAAAGAGTATTTTTCCTTTCAGCTAAAGTAAGAATCCACCTCAGTTCAACAAGGACTGCAAGTTTCCCAGGCTATAAGATTAAATTAAGAGATACAATCTACCTGAACCTTATCTACAGTGTCGAGTCAGGACAGAAGAGAAAAGCAATTCCTGCAAAGTTTTCATAAATGTTATCAATGTATAAACTATAAAAACATAATAAAGAAGATTAATAATGTAATTAAAAGTACCAGTCTTGTATTTATTTACATTCAGACTTATTTCAAAATCAAGCAAAAGTATTGAAATAAAGATGAAAAGTATATGCTACATTACTATTTCCCTAAATGACAAATCTGAAATTTCACTATCCTAAATAATAAAGATATGGATTGTCACAGTCCACATTACCCTTATTTTTTATTTCTGTTTTAGCTTTTTTGAGACAGGGTATTTCTACAAAGCCCTGGCTGTTGTGGAACTCACTAAGCAGAACAGGCTGACCTCAAACTCACAGAGATCTACTTGTCTCTGCCCTGAGAGTTGGGAATAAAGATGTGAGCTACAAATCCAGTTTCACGTTATACTTCTACTTCAAACAGAAATATTCAGGTGTGGCGAGGTGGCCCACACCTTTAGTCCCAGCACTCAGGAGGCAGAGGCAGGTGGATCTTTGGGTTTGAGGCCAGCCTGGTCCACAAGAGTTGCAGGACAGCCAGGTTTACACAGGGAAACTCTTGTCTCAAAAAATATTAGTTTTAGCTGGGCGGTGGTGGCGGTGGTGGGTGGTTTTATATGTTTTTTTTCTTCATATAGTCTACATTTTAATGTTGTAAGTCAGATAAGCAAATATATTCAAGGATATATTCAAGCAATTAGTATATGTATCTGTACACCATCAGAGCTCCATTTCTTAGACACAAATTATCATCTTGTTATTTTCATAGGAACTCTAAACATTTAAAATGTTCACATATACCCTGCATGATCAAGTAAAAGGACTAAATTGTGTTAATATTTTTTAAGAATTAACTTTAATGTATTCAATTTCTTTTGGAAGACTTAAAATGTTTTGTTTTATTTTGGAAGGAGGTTGCAATGTAGCCTTGGCTGGCCTTGAACCTGCAGCAATCTTCTTGCCTTTGGCTCCTGAATGCTGGAATTATATATGTGCACCACCATGCCTGGCACAGGAGATGCATCTTGAAGAAATGTCTTGACAGATTATTTAAGTCACTTAGAACAATGTTTGAACCAGTCTAGATATAGTGTACCATATTACCTGGGGCTGGCCTGACTGTTCAGCAGGTGAAGGCACACTTGCCACTCAGCCTGATGACCTGAGGTCAATACACCAAACCCATATGGTGGAAGGAGAAAAAGTGGTTCCTGCAACTTGTCCTCTGACGTCCATACTATAGCACATGCGCCCACACAAATAAGTACACACAAAATAAACATACTAGTTTTTATAAGAACTACTTGCCAGTAAGAGATTGTTGCCATGCTAACGCAGAACAAAGTAAGGCTAAGCTTTTTCCACTTCCTGTGGGACTCTCCAACAAACAGTGCTGCCCACTGTTTAGTCCTCTGACAATCTGTGGACAAAGAAATCAGTTTTAAAAAAGAAAATAATAAATGATTACTTTGTCAGATCTCTCTCCATCGAATAGAACACGATAGAATAGCACAGAAGACTAAGGAGGCACTCCAGCAGACAGAGACAGCATAAGGAAGAACTAGATTTTGGTAAATTTAGACTCACTCCCTTACTTCTCCCTAACAAACTGCTGGTTTTATCAGGACATCAAACACAAGAAATTAAATAAGCAACTTATATTTAATTATACAAGCACAAATTGTTTCTATAAAGCTGTAGTATGCGCTGGAGAGGTGGCTCAGCATTTAAGAGCAGTTATTGCTCTTGCAGAAGTTTCAGGTTCAAGTCCCAGAACCACATGGCAGCTTACAACCACCTCTGACTCCAGTTCCATGAGATCCAACCCTATTCTGGCCTCCTCAGGCCTCAGGCACACATGTGGTACACAGACATTCCTGTGGGAAAAACATTCATACACACCAAAATAATCTAGAAAAACAAAGAAAGAAGGACTGTAACATACTAATACCTACGCGTATGTATGAGAAAAACTTAATACCATTAATGGAAGCACTGACTGTTATAACCCTACCAGCTATGACCTGCAGGAGTGTGTGAGGGGACGGGGCTTGCGGAATGATAGCTGCAGATCTCCATGACTCGGTAACAGCAGGATATCCACGAGCAGTTTCAATGAGGGTCCAGTGACAATGGTGTGCAGGGGCCTGGAACCAAACTTCAAGGCAATGAGCATTTTGTCAGTGGTGCTAATTAGACAAAAGGGTGGACTGCAGAACACGCCACAGTCTCACTGCCACAAGATGAATGAAGAGATGCTGGGGCCGGGCGGTGGTGGCGCACGCCTTTAATCCCAGCACTCGGGAGGCAGAGACAGGTGGATC
>JAQHUG010000027.1:10236381-10261081 GCA_028555095.1 Dicrostonyx torquatus | reverse complement strand
AAGTTCAGAAAATATATGTAGTAAGCGTTATTAGATGCTTTTGTTGATGTTGATTGGCTACACACCTGTTAGCAAAGTTCCCATGACATTGACAGCTAAGCGAGCCACACTAAGTGACTTTGGTAAAGCATACTGGATACACAAATGAGAAAGCAGCTGTATAGCAAATATCTGGAATACAAAATCCAAATGTTATATATTTCTTTAGAAAAGACTAAGTACTGAAAATTATAAAATGTCTTCAAATTTTTCATCAAGTTCTAAAATGGTCACTACCTGTTTTTCAAGTTCAGGCTGAGCAATAAGCTCCGGTATAAAATCCAGACAGATGTGCATAGACGGGATCCCCGCAACTGTCAGAGGCAGAAGTTCACATGGATAGCCCTGTCTCGGGAAGAAGGGAGAAGTCAAATACAGAGAGACAGCTTCACTTCCTTTCTGTAGCATCTGCTCTGAGGACCAAATGTCTGTGACTGTTTCGGGAACAGCACTTTCCTCATACATTAGAGAGAGAACAGAAAGTACTTGAGAATCTTATCAATATTCAGAATTTAGATTTTTCTATATATTGCAAGGAATCATGATCCTTTCTCATTTTTTAATTTTTTATATAAATTTAATATATAAAGCCCCAAAGAACAAATAAAATTCAAAAATTCCACATTATTCTTTGAGCACACACCTGAAAGTGAACAAGTTTAGCAATGTTGGGATCTGCAATGTACATTTGGTGCAGCAGGCAACAGATAAGGCACTGGACTTCACGAAGGTTACAGAGCAGACTGTCTTCTCCTTCCTCCATTTCTTTATGTGGAGTGTTGCTGGTAATGACACTTTGAGTATTCCTGAGGGACATGTCTGGACTGGCACCTTTTGCCTTTTCCTCTTCAGTAGGCAAACAAATCTCTAACAGAATCTGGACAGCTGCACTATCCTACAAGAAGATAAAAAGTGGATGTAAGAAGTCGGAGAAGTTGAGGGGAGGAAATGGGAGGAGAGAATGAAGAAAGCTGCAGGCAGGATATAAAATAGAATTTAAAAAATAATAAAGTCATCAGCCTAAAACAAACCAATGTCTAAACAACAATGAAAGAGAATAAAAGTCTACTCTGGGGTAAAAAATAAGTCTGAGAAGTTGACCTGAAAAAGAAATCTCTCTTTTCATATGAACAGAATGGCGCACTAGTTCTTGAAGCACACAAACACCACAAAAGTGGTGATGCTTAGAGCAGAACTAAGCGATTCACAGTGCAGAGAGTCTCACATTTTTTGGGTTACAAACTCCTGAAGAGTGAAAAAATACATTTTTCTCATTAAAAAAATAAATAAACACATGCCAGGGGCTAGAGATGACGTGGTTAAGAGCACTGGCTGCTCTTTCAGAAGACCCGGGTTCAATTCCTAGCATCCACATGGCAGCTCACCACAGTCTGTAACTACAGCCCCAGCGGATCCAACACCCTCTTCTGACATGATACACAAACATAACTGCAGGCAAACAACCACACACATGAAAATAGGATTATAAAAAAGCACCTGGCATACTTCTTAAGGCTCATCAACTGCTAGGTAGATTTCATGAACATCTACCGGACAGGTAATCTGAACCAAAGGCCTCCAAAGCCGACCCAAGGCTAATTCCCTTCCTTCCTCTCTCTCGCTCTCCCATTCCCCTCAAGATCCTAACAGGTGTTTCCTCATTTCCCTCTATGTCCCACCAAAGAGCAGTGCTTGAGAAGTGACCTGTTTGAGGGTAGAATATAGAAAAGACAGCCTGCCATTTTACAATACTATGTCTTCACTTACTTTTCTGTTTATAATCTGTCTCCTACATCTGATACTACTATCTCATCTTTAAAATCAGGTAACTGCTGGGTGGGGGTGGGGCATAGCTTTAATCCCAGTACTTGGGAGGCAGAGGCAGGAGGATCTCTGTGAGTTCGAGGCCAACCTGGTCTAAAAAAGCTAGTTCCAGGACAGGTTCCAAAGCTACAGAGAAACCTTGTCTCAGCCGGGCAGTGGTGGCGCACGCCATTAATCCCAGCACTCGGGAGGCAGAGGCAGTCAGATCTTTGTTAGTTCGAGACCAGCCTGGTCTACAAGAGCTAGTGCCAGGACAGGCTCCAAAGCTACAGAGAAACCCTGTCTCAAAAAACCAAATAATAATAATAATAATAAATAAATTTTAAAAAATTAAAAAAAAAATCAGGTCACCAAAGATGATACGTCCTTTACTACCATGTCCCTGGTGCTTGAATACTACCTGACACACAGGTGTCCAATAAATATGTTGATCAGGTAAAGATATAACTTAAGATTGATTAAAGGCTTAAATTTGTTAACTATAAATCTTATTAAAATATGTATTAAATTTTCATAATGAAAGTCCACCTGATACTCAGAAGCAAAGATAATAATTTTTTTTTTTTTTTGGTTTTTCGAGACAGGGTTTCTCTGTGGCTTTGGAGCCTGTCCTGGCACTAGCTCTTGTAGACCAGGCTGGTCTCAAACTAACAAAGATCTGACTGCCTCTGCCTCCCAAGTACTGGGATTAAAGGCATGCGCCACCACCGCCCGGCCATAATGTTTTAGATTCTAAAATAAAGGGTACAATGTCAACAATGTGTATACAGGGCACAATGTGTGATCTATTTATTTACTTAAAAACAAACATTGCCAGGTAGTGGTGCACGCCTTTAATCCCATACTCGGGAGGCAGAGGCAGGTGGATCTCAGTGAGTTCGAGGCCAGCTTGGTCAACAGAGTAAATTATAGGACAGCCAGAGATGTTAAACAGAATGAAACAAACAAGCATGCCATTTGACTTAATTTAACTTTAGCAAATTTTACCTGCGCAGCCAGTAATGCATTTTTCAGCTCTTCTCTAGTGACTTCTGGGGCATCAGCCTGTCCAAGCAAACCTACTGTATTGTTCTGGGAAGGCCTATCTTGCTCTGCTGTCTCCTTCAAATGGGCACTAAGGTAAGCTTTAGATGCAAGAAGATACCCATTCAGCATGTGTAGAGTAATATCCATCAGTGGGGGGCACCTAAACAAAGAAGAAAATGTATCAGGGAGAATATCAATTTAAAACTTAGTTAGAACTTAGCTGGGCAGTGGTGGCGCATTCCTTTAATCCTAGCACACGCGAGGCAGAGGCAGGTGGATATCTGTGAGTTCGAAGCCAGCCCGGTCTACAAGAGCTAGTTCTAGGACAGGATCTAAAGCTACAGAGAAACCCTGTCTTGAAAAACCACACACACAAACACCTTAAAACTTAACCAATTCAGTTTACATCCTTTGAAAAACACAGTTTAACAACTTTTCCCAATAAAATACTCCTTCTTAAAGGCCTAAGCTGGGTGTGCTGGTGCTTGCCTATAATCCCAGCACTGGGGAAGCTGAATCACAAGGGTGGTGAATACAAGCCAGCCAGGACCACAGAGCAGGACCACTGCCCTCCAAAACAATAAATAAATTGTATTTCTTATTTTTTGTATTTCAAGATTCATAAACACCATTCTTCATCTTTTCAGCTAAAATAAAATGTAATTAAGTGTAGTGAAAGATATAAGCTTTTTGTAGAAAATGACAAAACAGTAAATCTCTTAGACACAGCCTTCAAAATACACATTCCATTATTGACAAAGATGGAAATAAAAAAGATTATTTCTTTCTACTCCTAGTTCCTCTTTGGCGTAAGAAAGCAAGACACTTCTGTATTCTAAAGTGAATGAGCATCCATTTAATCTTGACAAATTATTTACTGAGCTTCAATTTCCTCATCCATAAACTGGGTACACATCAGGGCTGCTGGAGCAGGGCTGAGGCAAGAAAATCACAAATTCAAGACCATCTTGGGCAACTTGGCAGAAGTCTATCTGAAAATAAAGACTATAAAGGAGACTGGGAAAACAGCAAGCAGCAAAGCACTTGCCTAGCATGCACAGGCCCTGGATTTAACATCTAGCACTAAAAACAAACACACACAGTGGAAACAATAAGAAGGGCCTCTACCTATGCATGATTAAATAAACTGTAATAATTTTTCCAAAAAGACAAAAGGTCTTGAAATATTTTTTTAAAATTTAATGTCAAATTAGACATCGTGAATCAGAGCTTCTAGGAAATAGCCCTGCTAATTCCCAAGTGAAACCACCCAATAGTCAAGAGAGATGAGGAAGTACTATGATGCCAGCACAGGAGGGAACACTGAGGCCGCACAAAGTGTTTCTAGGAACAGAATCATCCCTGTAGTAGTACTATGGAATGCTTTCTTCTGGTTGTTGGCTGACTTTGGATTCATGGTCCTCCTGTCTCCGTCTCCAATACACATTTTCATTTTCTATTCCCCCTCTTGTGTGTGCATGGTGTTTGAGGCTGAACATGCTGAGCAAGCACTGAATTGCATCTCTAGCCACTACTTGCACTTTTTTTCAGAACCATCCACAACAAGAACTGTAAGTTTTACAGCACAATGAAGAATGAGGCTATATAGATACAAAGTTTCCCCGGGAGACAGACCTGCAATTGGTCAAAAGAAACCAACAAGGAATTTGGCTTTACCAATGTCAGAATGACAGCTGCAAGAGTGAGACTTTCTTTTTTTTTTTTTTTTTTTTTTTTGCGACAGCGTTTCTCTGTAGCTTTGGAGCCTGTTCTGGAACTAGCTCTTGTAGACCACGTTGGCCTTGAACTCACAAAACTCCACCTGCCTCTGCCTCCTGAGTGCTGGGATTAAAGGCGTGCGCCACCGCCACCACCGGCTGGCCCATCTGCTTTTCTAAGGGCTGGAGAGATGGCTCAGTGGTTAAGAGCATTGACTGCTCTTCCAGAAAACCCAGGTTCAATTCCAAATACCCAAATGGCAGCTCACAACTGTCTGTAACTCCAAGATCCAACACTCTCATACAGACATACATGCAAGCAAAACATCAATGCACATAAAATAAAAATAAATTATTAAAAAGAAAAAGCTCTTCTGAAAGATAAACAAGAAATAACAATAGCTGACAACATATTAAAATATTAAATCTAATAAAAGTATAAAATAAGAAAAAAAATCCAATTTTCATGTTCCTATAAAATATAAAATAGAAATGAACAAGAAGGTATAAAATATAAAACACTACAATGGAATGTAAATTGGCTGAGTCCTTGTGGATGGCAACATGAATCAAAATTCTTAAAAATGAGTATGTTGACCAGTGGTGGTGGTGCAAGCCTTTTATACTAGCACTCAGGAAACAGAGGCAAGCAGATCTCTGTGAGTTCGAGGCCAGCCTGGTCTACAGAGTGAGTATCATGACAGGCTTCAAAACCACACAAAGAAACCCTGTCTCGATAAACAAACAAACAACAACAACAAAAAAGAATACACACCCTCTAATATAAGTAAAGGCTCAAGCTACAAAAACACCACATACATTCTAATAGCAAACTTCAAACAGAGAGCACTGAGGTGAAGTCATCTTCTTGGGCAGATTCTTAACATAGGTTATTTGTTTTACAAAGGCCTGATTTCCAATCAGCAGATAAAGGCTCTTGCCATGAAAGCCCTGTGACCTGGAACCCACATAAATGTAGCATGAGAGAAGGAACTTGATGAAGTTGTCATCTGACCTTCACATACATGTCAGAAGTATGCATACTATTCCCCCCACACAATAATGAATAAAGTCAAACACTAAGTAAAAAAAATGTCTGTTTTCTAGAGTACACTGTCAGTTTAAATACATTAGCTACAAGCTTATTCTACTGATTCATATTTCCTAGAACATCTTAACCTCAGCAAACTATATTTAGGTGATTTTTTTAAAAAGTTTTATCACTTTGAGAATGTCATCGACTGGGAGATACCAAATAAATATATGTAAGATAGATTTTTTAAATTTATTTGTGTGTGTGTGCTGTATGTATTTGTTAATGTATATGTAGACACATGCTCACACATGTGGAGGCCAAAGGTTAATATATCTTTATTTTTTGAGACAATGTCTCACTGAACCTTTAGTTCATGAATTTGGCTAAACTAGCTGGCTAACTTATCTCATCCCAGTGTCGTCTGCCTCTATCTCAGTCTCCCACATGGGTTCTGGGATCTGAACTCTGGTCCTCACAGCAGGCACTTTAGTCTATTTTGCCTAAGTCAAAGCCCTCTCAATAGTCTAACCTCAACTTATTTTCTCAATGAGAAAGCACACATTTATCAAGATTTAACCCTCTGCTTCAAATATTCTTCTCAAAATATTTCCCATGAAAATAGGGCATGCAGATGCACATCTGTAATCCTAGCCCTCCAGAGATACAGGGAGAGCAGCTTGAGTCTAGGGCCAGCCTGGACTGGATAGTGAGAGTGTCTCAAAAGAGCCAAGACCAAGCGGAGAAGCTTCCCTTGATTACCTAGAACACTATCACCATGCTGTCCACTCTTGGTGGTGGTTCTGTTGAGGTTCTTTGGCTGCTGGGGGTTGTTCTTGTTTATATTTTTATCTATTCATGTTTTTTGTGTGCATATGCATTTGGGTATAAATGTGTCAGTTCCACCATTTGTATCACAAGGGTCAAACGTAGGCCATTAGTCTTGGCAATAAGTACCTTTTCCTGCTCTGCCATCGCACCAGCCCATTTTTATATAAACAATTAGCCAGGAAATAAAGACAAATATGGAATTGGTGAAGCTAACATCACAACTGATGTCAAACAGGTGGCAGTTTTAAAGCATGGGATGACGTGGAAATGTGCCAGTGCTTTAAAATCAGGGTGACAATGCCTCTAATCCCAGCACTAAGACAACTGAGGCAGAAAAGTTAGGAGTCAAACCAGGAGTTCAAGGTCACCCTTGCTGTACTCTGAGACCTTGTTTCAAAATAAAACATGAAAAGCAATTTCAGTAAGCTAGCAATGGTGATGTTCTTCACCGGACTGCCTGTCAAGAGACAGAAAAAGCCCTACTCATGACTACCAAAGCCAAGAATGCCTTTTCTCTAAGACGAGATTTTATTGTACACAGACTAAATATTACATTGACTATAAATTATGAATCTATGATGCTAGAAAACCAAAAAGCTACACAAACTATATTACATATGTATTTATAACAGAAATAGAATATTAAATTATTTTCTCCCATTTTCTTTTGATTCTACAAAGTACAGCTATATTTTTTAAAAAAAATGAAATTCAACTAACTTACCTGTGAACCCTCCGGTCACACCTCAAGACAATGAGAGGATCTATCATCAAATCATTCTGGGTATACTTTTGTTGTCGTATAAACTTTATGGAAGGTTGGAGTGCATTAACCGTCATTACCCACAACCTGATGAAAAAAAACAGTCACATGTTCATAACAGCTATGTTTCAACTCACATCTGCGGTCATATAGTCCTTTGTTAAAAAAATAAAAAAGGAAGAAGGAAGGAAGGAAGGAAAGAAGGAAGGAAGATATTTTCAAGTAAACAAAAAAAGAAAAAGGAAAAAGTTTGGATTTCCTTTGTTGTTCATTTCTGAGAAAGGCTCTCATGTAGTTCAGGCTAGCCCCAGTTTCACTATATAGCTGAGGAAGACCTGAACTTCTGATTCTCCTGAAGTCCCTCCCGAGTGCTGAGATCACAGGAATGTGCCACCATGACTGATTCATGCACTGCTGGGGGTGGAACCCAGGGTTTCATGTATACTAGACAAGCACACTATGGACCGAGCTACATCCCCAGACCTGTGAATAAATAAACTCTGAAGGATTAAAAACAAAACTAGACATCTCCTTTAATCCCAGCACTTGGGAGGCAGGTGAATCCCTGTGAGTTCGAGGCCAGCCTGGTCTACAAGAGCTAGTTCCGGGACAGATAGGACTGTTACACAGGGAAACCCCGTCTCAAAAAAAAAAAAAAAAAAAAAAAAAAACTAGACATCTATGATATATTATTATGTCTCTAAAGCAAACGTAAGTTAAACAATGAACACAGCAGACGCTAGTCTTTGCAGCTGAGATGGAATGATCAACTGGGAAGAAAATAAATTAACAACTCAATCCTAACACACTTAGCATATTAAGAGAAAAAGTTTAGTAAAAATAAAAAATCAAAGTTACCACAATTTTGAAACTGTACTAGCCCCATAAATATATCATTATTGTACATTTATAATCACAAAGTCTCACTAAAAAATGTCACTTTGAAATCTGACAGATTACAGATATGGTGGCTGAGGAAAATACACCCATAGATGGTACTTGATCTCTTACAGTGAAGCCCAGAAATCTACTATCTCACACAGAACTTGCCACTTAAATATGAATAGGAATCTAAGGACCAGACATTTACAAGAAGTTTTTTTTAGAAAAAGATTAAATTATACTAAAGAAAGAAAAAAAACTCCAAAACAATGGAAAATATAGGAACAATATTAACAAGGGAAAAAAAGGGCCTGGTGGTGGTGGCCTTTAATCCCAGAAGGAGGCAATCTCTGAGTTCAAGGTCAGCCTGGTCTACAGTGTCAGTTCTAGAACAGCCAGAGTTACACAGATAAGTACTCCCTGTGTATGCCAGGATATCCTGGAATTCCTGATATTCACACCTTGCCTTCTGAGTACTCCTGTTACAGATATGTTCCACCACATCCAGGCTTTAAAACAGGGCTTTATTACTAGAGCTGGAGAGATGGCTCAGAAGTTAAGAACATTTGTTGCTCCTCCAGAGGACTGGAATTCAGTTCCCAGAACCTAAGTAAGGTGGCTCAAACCCACCCACCTGTAACTCCATCTGCCAGGCATCCACTATCTCTGGCCTCCTCAGGCACCTGCACTCACAGGCACACAGCAACACAAAGACACACAATTCAATTTATTCAAGAAGTAAAGTCCTAAAAATTAAGACACTGCTTACCAGAACAAAAAAGCAACCAAGTACCCAATACTATGAAGATACCCATCAAAACACTTCATTATTAAATTCCAGAACACAAAGGGAGGGAACACCTATTATGAATGAAAAAAACAATGGTCATATACAAAGAGCTGGAAAACAGTAGACACCAGATCACTAATAGCCAGTGGTGTGGTGATATTTTATTTATGTTTTAACAAATAAAGCTTGCATGAAGAGCAGAGTGCAGAGCTAAGCCACTGAGGCCAGGCAGTGGTGACTTACACCTTTAACTCCAGTACTTGGGAGTCCCACTCCTTTAATGTCAGCACTAGGGAGGTGGAGACAGAAAGGGATATGGCTGGGTAGAGAGAGGAATATAAGGCAAGACAGGAGCTCAGATGCAGTCTGAGGATTCAGTCTGAGGTGTAGTCTGAAGCAGTCAGTCAGAGGACACAGTCTGAAGTCACAGTCAGAGGACAGAATTGCCCCTTTGGTCTGAGCATTGGTAGAGGTAAAAGGTCTCTAGTGGCTGCCACTCTGCTTCTCTGATCTCTCAGCATTCAGCCCCTAATATCTGACTCCGGATTTTTATTAAGAACAATTAGAACTTGTGCTACACAGGAGAAATTCCAAGTTAGAAAAATAGTGCACTCGAATTTATGAACTACACTTAGGCAAAATAGCAATCACATATGAAAAGAATGAAGCCTCCAAAAATATCACACTCAGCCTTTCTCAGGAAGCACTGCAGAATGTGTTCTATGTGAACAGAAGCCAGGGGAAAAAAAAACAGGGCTCCCAGCAAAGCACAGACAGCAGCAGTTGAAGGACAGCTGTGCATGCTCCAGAAAAATTGGAAGACAGAAAGAGACACGTCCCAGGAAAATAATCTTACTGATTGATTGGTTATATGCTGTAATTACTATAAAGTAAGCCTCATCTTAATGAGTATAGGATGATCTATTTATTACTGATAGCATAACAAATGGAAACCAGGCAAGTATTATGACAATGCAAGAATGGGGAATGGCACTTATGTGTAAGAAGGAAACCATTATGGAAGTGTAGTTCAGGGGCAGCACACTTGACTAGCATGCTCACAGACTGAGTATGATTCCCCAGCAACAAAGGAAAGGAAAGAAGGAAGGGAGGGAGGGAGAATAATCAAAGAACATTGCAGTATACTGCACAGTTTAACTATAAATACATAATCATAAGATGAACAATAAATATTGCTTTAGCTAAACAAAATAATATAACTATATAAGAAAACAAAGAGCTGGGAATGGTAGCACATGTCTATGATCCAGCACGCCTGAGGAGGAGGCAGGTGGATCTCTGTGAGTTCGATGCCAACCTGGTCTACAAAGTAAGTTCCAAGACTACACAGAAAAACCCTGTCTCAAAAAAAAAAAAATAGAAAGGAAAAAGAAAGAAAGAAAGAAAGAAAGAAAGAAAGAAAGAAAGAAAGAAAGAGAGAAAGAGAGAAAAGAAAGGGAAGAGGATTCCCAGAAAGGAAGAGCAAGTCAGTCTGCTAAACTTCACAACGACTAAGTTAAATAAGCAAAAAGTCATTTGTTTTTTTTTTTGTTGTTTTTTTGTTTTGGTTTGGTTTGGTTTGGTTTTTCTGAGACAGGGTTTCTCTGTAGCTTTGGAGTCAGTCCTGGAACTAGCTCTTGTAGACCAGGCTGGCCTCGAACTCACAAAGATCTGCCTGCCTCTGCCTTCTGAGTGCTGGGATTAAAGGTATGCGCCACCACCACCCAGCAAAAGAATCATTTGTTATAAGCCTATTACTGAGCTAAAATGAAGGAATATATATGTTAGATTTATTTTTGTTGCTGTTGTTTTATTTTTAAAACAGGATTTCTCCATGTAAACAGCCCTGGCTGTCCTGGAACTCACTTTGTAGACCAGACTGGCCTTAAATTCACAGAGATCCACCTGCCTCTGCCTCCCAAGTGCTGGAATTAAAGCCATGCACCACCACCACCTGGCTAGAATTTTTTTAAAACTGAAAATGGTTTCCTCTGAGTAGTCAGGGTCTAAAATAGGAAAGTGTGAAATCGACATTATATTATGGGTATTTATTAATTTGATGAATAAAATTTGAATTTAAAAGCATAACTATTCCCAATTCCCAGAACTACTAAATCAAGCTCTCAGCTAAGTCAAACCACTGTTATTATTGTCCATCTGGCCAGGTGTTACGATGCAATCTATGAACTAGCATCCACCAACTGAAGAACACAAGGAAAGTGAACCACTGTTCTCCAATCTCTGCTGCACAATGCATCATCTGGGGCTCTGTTTAAACATCCTGATGCCTCGCTCCTGCTGCAGATGCAGATCTAACTGCATGGATTACAGCCTGGGGATCAGGGATTTAATGCAGTGCATATGACTCAAGGAGCAGCAGACTCTGGAACCACAGCCATGATGTGAGACACAGTGATCTCGAACAGTCAGCCTCAAGTAACTACACAGAGGAAACTACTTTAAAAGAACTTTCTCAAACTGCTAATAGCTCTTATTTCTTAAAGCATTCTTTAAAATGTAACAAATCTTTTTGTGTGTGAGACAAATCTTACTATAAGGCCGTCCTCAAACTTCAGAGAGATCTGCCTATTCTCCATCCAAATGCCTGCTGAGGTTAGAGATTATCACCACTGCATCTAGCTAATGTATGTATCTTTAAATATTTACTTTCAGAAAGGAATTTTATTATTACATACTCAAAAACACTGATGGAAGTAGCCATGTGAACTGAACTTCCTGTATATTATCAAAGCTCTACACTTCTCCAGTGCACACAGCAGTACACAGAACTTACCTTCTTGGCATCACAGTATTAAGAACCATCCATAACTTATTGACAGTTTGAAGAATTCTCCGTGGAACCCCTGAATTCAGCAGCTGGTTCATATTGGATGTTAATACTTCTGCATATGGTATAAGTTCACTGGCAGAAAGTAGAGTCAAGTGTTCCATAATCTGCATCACTTGTGTGTGATTTACTGGCACAGCTGAAAATGCTAAGAAGAGAATGTTATCATCATTACCTAAATTCTGTAACATTTACCAGGCAGAAATAGACACTGCTTTCTTAGAGAAGGGGCCAAACAAATCAAGAAAGCAATGGTGTTAAAAGTAAAACTTTCCATCAGTTTTCACTAAAGCTAATATAGTCATTAGAAAACTTCTTGGATGGCAGGTGAGATGGCTCAGAGGCTTATGGCAAATGAAGCTTGATAACCTGAGTTCCAACCCTGTACCCACATGAAGAACAAAACCAGCTCCCACAAGCTGTCCTGACTTCCACGTGTGCATTGTGTCATATGTAAGGCCCCACACAAACACATATGAAATAAATTAAAATGTAATAAATATAAATGAAAATCCATAAAAGTGTAGATATTAGTTCATAAAATTCAGGCCCCACCTCCCACAGAAGAGATGGTTCTACCCCTCACTACAGGCATGGGAGAGCTGGCCTGGATGACATGGGCCTTTATGAGCTGGTTCCACCTCCCATCTAAGTGGGTCAGTCCCAGTGGCCCAGACCCACAGGCTGGGCCTTAGGTTGGTCCACCCTAATGTCTACCCCATCTATGACCCGCTGGAACTGGTACTAAAGAACAATAAATGCAGGATTTCTATGACTGGGGCAACAACAGGAGATCTGAGGAGTTTCCATGAAGGTCCAGTGATGATGGTGTGCCAGAGACCTTGAACCAGACCAATGATTCAGCAGACATTTTGTGGATGGAGCTGACTGGACAAAGGGTATACTGCATGACACAACACAGCTCCTAATGCCACTAGGATGAATGAAGAGATATTGGAAAGAAGGAGGAGTAAGGTGGTTGTTTTGTATTGTTTTGTTGTTTCTATTTTGGATAGTTCTTTGGGGGCACATGTTGCAGAGGTGGGAGTGGATATAAAGGGACTAAGAGGTGAACATAATTAAGGTACATGATGTGAAATTCCCAATGAATCAATAAAGAATTATGTAAAACTAAAAATACATCTTAATTCTTTGTGAAAAAATAAATATCTAGCCAGGCGGTGGTGGTGCACACCTTTAATCCCAGCACTCGGGAGGCAGAGGCAGGCGGATCTTTGTGAGTTCGAGACCAGCCTGGTCTACAAGAGCTAGTTCCAGCGTAGGCTCCAAAGCCACAGAGAAACCCTGTCTCAAAAAAAAAACCAAATAAATAAATAAATATCTACCTACCTGCCATTCAAATTCACTTTTGTCTTTAATAAGTGGTGAATTATATGTTAAAAAATCATATTAGTGACACGTTGGCTAACCTCATTTTTTGGATAATTCAGGCTGTTCGTAAAAAAACAGCACTGAAGCAGGAAAGTGGGCCTGAGTGTTGCTTCTGTGACTTACTAATTTGGAAGTTTCAAACTCCTTAATACTTTCCTCCAGGAGTCCCACTGAAGAAGATAAGCATCCAGCAGATTGCTGTTATTAAATATCTGGAATTGTCTCTCCACTAGAGTGGCCACTAACTACATCTGGCTAGCAAGCATAAAATAAACACCAAGTGAAAACTGAGCATGTATGAAAAAAGAGCAATCCCATTAACACTCTGATTTCATATGAAATAGTATATTGTAACTATGAAATTAAATAAAAATATTCTTTAAATTTATTTTTGTTGCAATCATGATCACAGTATACCTCAATGTTCATAATCAACTGACTACTTCAAGGCAAATGGACAGTCACGCATGTCCTTCACCATGGAAAACCAACAATACCTAAAAGAAATGTAGAAGAAACTATCCAAAGCTGTTAAGAAAACACCACATGTCATCTCTGCATTTGAGTTCAAAATCCATGTGTCAAGAACAATTGGCATTGGATAATTTACAATTCCTTCAATTGTGTACAGAAAATGAAAGACAGTGACCTCAAGAGCTGGGGAGTAAGCTGATGGAGCATTGGCCCAGAATGCACAAAAGACCCAGATCAATCTGCAGCTCCAAAGGGAAAATATAAAAGGATTTAGAAATAACAACAAAAAGAAATCAAGAATAACAACAAAAATTCGAAGTGGATTTGGGTGGGGTGCTAAGGCCAATGGCGTCACCTTGAAGAGGAGTAAAGATTGTGCAAGGACAATCTTTACAGTGATTGTGCAACTGTTTTCAGAAGGCTTATGAACTGAAACTTTTTAATACAGCTATGAAATTTTAATGTGTGGCTCACACTATTTGTGTTCAGGGATACTAATCTGGAACATTACCCATCACAGCAAGTAGACTGTAATGTTCTACTGCATTTATTTGTAATTTGGGATTAGAATTTTGGAATTTTTCTAAACCTTATGTGATAGAACACAGAATATGGAAACAATACAAACATGTCAACTAGATACCCAGAATAGCAAAGAATTAGTTCAAAATCCTTACCCCAAACAAATTGCTTACAATATAAGATTTTAATTAGCCTAGGACTATTGCAGAATATTTGTTTAACAATGCAAAGATGTGCTGCATTTGTTTAACTATGTAAAGATGTGTTCCATTTGTTTAAATATGTAAAAATATGTTGCTGTTTTACTTTGCCTGCCTAAGGCACCTAATTGGTCTAATAAAAAGCTGCCTAGCCAATAGCATAGGAGGAGGTGTAGGTGAGACTTTCAGGCAGAGAGAGTAAGTAGGAGGAGAAATTTAGGCTCGAGGAAAAAAGGAGATGACAGGGACCAGCCAGCAAGACAGAGGTAGCAGGAGAGTAGGACATACAGAATGAAAGGTAGTAAGTCCCTAGGTGAAATGTAGCTGAATAAAAACAGGTTAAATTAATTTTAAAAAATAGGTTAAAAGAGATAGTGGGACAAGCCTAAGCTAAGGCTGAGCGCTTATAATTAATAATAGGTTTCTTTATTTGGGGAGCTGATTGACAGAGCAAAGAAAATTCCAGCTACATAGCACTTCTTTTTTTTTTTTTAATAGTTTTATGATTTATTTAACTTTTATTTTATGTGCATTGGTGTGAAGTGTCAGATACCCTGGAACTGGACCTTCAGACAGTTGTGAGCTGCCATGTGGGTGCTGGGAACTGAACCCGGGTCCTCTGGAAGAGCAGTCAGTGCTCTTAACCACTGAGTCATCTCTCCAGCCCCCCCATAGCACTTCTTTACAGTAGTAATCAGAGGTAAGATGAGCAGTTACTGCACCTTCCTGCAGTTGTTTCGGAGAGTGGTTTTTGGCATTACTAGTCAGGAGCATTCGCCGTAACAGCGCATCAGTCCCTGTGATTTCTTCTTCACAGATCCAGTCATCCACAATACACAAATGTGGGTAATTAGTTGCTAGAAGACGCAATAAAGCTGAGTGCAGCCCTTTCAGAAAAAAAAAAAAACACAAAAAACAATAAGTTAACTGGACTCTTAGTGTCTCTCACAGAATCTTCCCCACCCTATATATTCAGCAGTCCACAGTCATAAGGAAGAGGAGTGTTGCTAACAATGTTTCTCATGGCACTCTTTGAGCTCTCTAGCATCAGAACTTAAGGAACCTTCTGCATATGCAAAGTGAAGACACCATGCTAGGAACTAGGGCAGAAACAGCAGTCCAGAGCACTTCTGCAGGTACATACCAAGCTTCAGGAAGTTCTAGGTAGGCTTGGGGCTGGACTCCTAGCTGTTCAGAAGTGGAGGCAGTAGGAGCCTAAATACAAGGTCTTGCCTCAGATACACACTGAGCTCAAGGCCAGCCTGGCACCTTAGTGAGACATTACCTCAAAACAAAGACTGAAGTGCAGAAAAATGAGAGGACTTGCCTCGTATGTGTGAGGGCCTAAGTTCAATGCTAATAGCTGAAAAGATTTCTTTTTTTAATTTAAGAAAACAAATCTGTGTAGCATTTTAAATAAAAGTCCCAAGAAAACTAATTCACAGTAAGTTAAAGATGACCCCTTGCAGCAAACCTTCCCCAGCTTTCTTTACTTTACCCCACTGTGTGACTCTCATCAGGAAAGCTATTTAACAAAGCTTGTTTCAGGAGCTCAGGAGAGAAAAAAACAAAAACAGAAAGCTTCTCAAGGGCTAAGTTTACCATGTGCCACCATGGCTGACCCTCAGGACTCTACACTCAAAAAGACATTGTAGCAGCCCAAGTGCTGCTGAACTTGAAATCTCTAAACACATGTATAACTAAAACTACTCCCGACAGAGACATGCAAACCCATCTACATATTGTACTCTTTTCAGTAAAACATGTTAATTGGCCAGTGCTGCCAAATACTGTCCCAACTTTTTAGAAACAGATTATGTAAAGCTATAATAAACGTAGCCATCTGGCTAACCATGTCCAATGAAGGCTCATGTTCCTCTTCCAAACCAACCATAACAATAAAAGAGAAGAAAAATCATAACTTCAAAGACAGAGGAAAACCACACTGAAACATGAAAGATGGTTTATTAAAAAAACATCAACTTTCTAAAATTATTACACATCTATTTAATAATATTTACAATTGAACTATTACATCCATATTAATATTTCATGGACTATTATGGAGCAGTTTCAAACAATAAAGTAAATCTACATGAATTGATATGATCCTTATCCAAGACTCCAAGAAAAATGGCCTCAGAAGAGGCAGAGGGTTGAAGATGTAGTTCAGTGATAAGAGTACTAGTTTAATGTAAGGCCCTCAGTGCAAATTTCAAGTAATGACAAAAGAAACGTGAAAAAAGGAAGTATATAATATCATTCATATTTGTAATACATTATTATGTGAATATCTATTAGATTCAACCACATGAAATTGATGTTCTCTAGGTCAGAGACAGCCTGTACCTTTAGATAGTTGGATTAATGAGTTCTTAGATTTATAGTGTTGTGGAAATGATATACACATGGTAAAGACTATACTCTGAAATCATTACAAAGCTAGCAATGAGACAAACTCTAGAGCTACAGAAAGGCAGCAGCAACAGGCAGCTTGGTTAGCCTTACAATCATGGGGGAAAACAGGCGCTACTCCAAGGTGCACTGGACTGATGAGCCTCAGTGCCCTGTAGCTTAGAGGGAGCAAATGTTTCATTGCTTTTGAAACAGGATCTCACTGTGTAGCTTGGGCTATTCTGGAACTCACCCTATAGACCAGGATGGCCTCGAACTTCCAGAGATCTCACTGCCTGAGCTTCCCAAGCCCTATGATTAAAGGTTGAGCCACTACACCTGGCCACAAATGCATTTTGGTTTTGATATAATTACAGCTTACAACAGGGTTATGTCCAAATAACCTCATCATAAGATGAAGGAAATTAAAAGTAGTGAGCATCCATACATCGCAGGTGTATGTGTACCCTAATGCCCAAATATTAGCAATTGTATTTGGGTCACCCTATAAGGAAAGAGCTGCAGTTCTCTAGGGGAGAGGTGATCTGTAGGGGCAAAGCAATGGATTTGGTAAGAGAAGCACAATGCATTTTCATTCCTTAATTGTTTGTTTGATTGTTTTGGGTTTTCGAGACATGGTTTCTTTGTAGCTTTGGAGCCTGCCCTGGAACTAGCTCCTGAAGACCTGGTTGGCCTCAAACTCACAGAGATCTGCCTGCCTCTGCCATCTGAGTGCTGGGATTAAAGGCATGCGCCACCACCGCCCGGTGAATTGTTTACATTTTTAACACTGAACACTGACTACAACTTATTATATATCATAACAACAAACTTTAGCAAAGAAAAATAAATAAAACAAATACCTCCCAACTCCTGCTGCAGCCCTTGAGCCTGTCGAATAAGGAACTTGATAGGAATCTGGTCCATTAAAGAAGAAGAATATGACTTGGGTTTTCGTTGCATGGAAGCTGCCAGTAAAAGACAAAAAGTATAAAGTAAAAGAGTATCAAAAAAAAAACCCTTAACTTTCAAAACAAACAGGAACAAGACAATTTGAAATTACTTTTAATTCACTTAATATATGAATGTTTTAAAGATGAAAAGAGCTACCAAAATAGTGGCTATAAGGGAAAAACAAGGGCAAGATTTAGAAAGTGCCCTGAACTGAAATGTACTACACTGAAAGAACTCAGTCAAGACTTCTCCACATCTATTTAGGAAAGCCCAACGCAGCCCTGAACACAGACTTAGAGCCTGGGGATTCCAATACGAATTATAAAATACCAGGCGGGTGAGAAAAAAGGGCTGGAGAGATGGCTCAGGAGTTAAGAGCACTAGTTCTCTTCCAGTGGATCTGGGTCCAATTCCCAGCACCCACATGGCAGTTCACAACAGTCTTTAACTCCAGCTCCAGTGGATTCAACACTCCTACACAGACACACATGCAGGCAAAACACCAAGGCACATAAAATAAAATCATAAAACATAAAAATAAATCAATACATAAAATACCAGGCATTACAGGCACAAGTCTATAATCTTAGCACATGGGAGGTAGAGACAGGATCAGAAGTTCAAGGCATCTTCAGCTAAATAGTAAATTTATAGCCAACCTGGGCGACCTAAGACACTGACTTTAAAAAACAAAAAGAGCTTTGGATACATTCTTTATGATACCTGGTGACTATCTATAGAAAGGATGTTAAGCAATGTGAATTTGACTTCCTTCTTGCCTACATCCTACCTTCAGTTAGCAACATCTACTCTTTTTCCTTTTTAACATCTACTCTTTTTTCTTTTTCCTTTTTCCTTTTTAAAGTAAGTCCAACTTAATTTCTTTGTATGCTATTCCATTTTAAAGCCTATTTCATCTGACTTTCCTGTGTCTAAGTTTTCGTCTCCTTAATACAACCTTCATCCTGCAGCCACAGTTCTCTTCTGTAAAAAGAGTTCACCAAATCATGTATCTCTTACTTTACGGAGTGCTGTAGCCACATACAGTCACGGTCTCTGACAGCCAATCGCTCTCTCATCTCTAGCTCATTCTTCTGTATACCTTGTATTCTAATTCGAATCCAAGTATTTTGCAGTAAACCATGTGAATATATGAAATTTTCAGGTTACCTATACTGTACAAAAGGATATCCAAATATCCAATATAATTATTTATTCTTTTTCAAATGGCAATGTGTAAATCCTTTTTTTTTAAAAGAATAAGAGGTATATCAGTGTTACTGGGGGCTGCAAAATGAGTCTATGGGTAAGGACACTTGCCATCAACCCTGGTACCCACATGAGAGAAAAAGAAAACTAACTCTTAAGTTGTCCTATTGAGTTTCTATCTACACTTGTATCATGGCACAGATGAATACACACCAGTAAAAGAAAGAAATAAAGGTTTGAAATAATTGTCTGTTTAGACCAAATACCTCTTAATACAATTACCCACATAAGTTAGTAAATTATCACCCTAGTTTGCTAAAAATCTTTTACAAACTGAGTAAGAACTTATCAGAAAACATCTCAAATAACAGCTACAGGCTCCTGGTTCCAACACTTAGCTTCCCAGTGCCTCCCACGGAGGCACAGAAGCCTATCTCAGCACCACTGTGAAGGGTACATGAGTACAAGGACGTAAACTGCCTGCCTCACAAGGACTCAAATGTTAATTTGTTTATTAAGATCTAAAGCTAGCGCTAAAGGTCTTCCCTCAGCAGGCTTGTGTGGGGCATATGGTGTCTACCTGCTGAGATATCTTGCTCCCTCACCACCACCTTTTTGCCCTTTGAAACAGATTATCACTGTGGTCCAGAATGTGGTCTAAAATATGCTTTGGTTTTCTTGTTTCAACCTCAAATGTGATTTAGCATGCACAAGTCCTTCGCCTCAAACCTCAAAACCTCCTAAAAACTTTATACTTAAAAAAGATTGGGAGTGGGGAAATAGCTCAGTGATTCAGAACACTTGCTCTTCCTGAGGACCTGGGTTTGGTTCCTGGCAACCACATGGTAGCTCTCACACCAGTTCCAGGAGATCTGATGTCCTTTTCTGACCTCCTCAGGCACTAGACATGTATGCAGTACACACACATACATGTAGGCAAAACTATCAAACACATAAAATAAAACAATAAATATTTTTAAATTATTTTTTTTAAAGGTGAAAACTTTTTTACTCTAAGTCTTTAAGATCAACTTAGTGTGAAATATCAGTGTCTAAGTTTCTTGAGAGCTAGGGACTTGTTAGGATAATTGCTAGGCTTTAGAAGGCTCTGGGGCTGCCTGGTAAGATGGCTCAGTGTGCTCAAGGGCTTGAGTGCAATTCTCAGAACCCATTGAGAGACGCCAGCAGTGACTCATGTCTGCAGTCCCAGCACTCTAGCAGGAGATGGAAGTAGGAAACGAGGCAACCAGTCAGAAGTTCAAGACATGGCCTCAAAAACAAGATGGAAGGAGAGAAACAACTCTTGAAAAGTTGTCCTCTGACCTCCATCCATCTTCAAACCATTCAAGCTTGTGATGTACACACAGCTTGGTTGAAAGAATACTTGCTTAGCATGCACAATGCCCTGGAGTTGAGTCATGAATGAGGCATAGCAGCAAACACATGTACGCACAGCATTTGCAAGGTAGAGGCAAGAGAACCAGAAGGTCAAGGCCATCCACTGCAGCACAGTGAGTTTCAGACCAGCTGAAATACATGAGATCCGGTCTCAAAACACAAAAGATGGCTCAGCAGGTAAAGTGGCTACACGACAAGCCTGACAACCTAAGGTCAATTTAAAGACCTACATAAAGGTAAAAGAGGAAAATCTAATCCACAAAGCTTTTCTCTGACACCTCCCCATACTATGATATGTGTATGCCAATACACACATAACACATACCCACATAGTAATTTAAAAAAATAAAAAGAGGAAGATAACTTAGTAGATAAAGTGCTCCCTGTGCAGGCATGTGTACCTAAACTTAGATGCTACCCAGAACTCCAATAGAATCAGTCTTGGCTGGAGAAGCCTATATTGCAAAGCCAGGAGGCACAGACAGGAGGACCCAGAGGATAGAGCAAGGCTCTTGGCATCAACTGATCACTTCTAGACACTTGCAAACATGCACAAATATACATATGATCTATGTAAACTTATGCAAGCAAACACACATAAATGAAATCAATAATAAAATATTAAAATTTTAACATTACAAATGCATCATATATACAAAAAGAAAAGATTTTCTAGCAAAATTCTAATAGTGGCTTTACCTCTAAACAATAAAAATATAGTTTGAGTTTTTTCTCATTAAATTAGAATTTTAAATTTTGTAAAATTTTACTATTTATAAATTTTATCTGGTCTCACTTTGTATCCTTGGTTGGTCTGGACTTGCTATGTAAACCAAGCTAGCCTTGAATTCAGAGATCTACCTGTCTCTGCCTCCTGGGATTAGAGGTATGTGTTGCCAAGCCCAGCAGTTCTGTTGTTCTTGGGTGGTTACTGCTGTTCTTTTAAGAAAAAAAAAAATGAACATAGACATGAGTACTGCTCACCCTCCTGCTTCTGTCCGAGTGCTAGTGCTACAGACATGCACACCATGTCCAGCAACATTACATAAATAATCAAATAAGTTTAAGATACTATTGCTCCACAGACATGTAACCATTGGAACATTTCCTTTGTGAATGCTTGGTTTAAGTCTAGGATTGACAGCTGTAAAACTTCCAATTTCCTAGCTGGACATGGTGGTTCCTATGTACCAGCTTACTAATTACCAGACAATGAACAAAGAATCTTGTTCTGCTGGTAACCAAGAGGAAATTTTACATACAGTGGAAGGACAGAGTAGAAAAAGGCAAGAATTCCTCTTCGGATGACATGAACCTGGAGGGTGAGTTAAGCAAGCCATACTTGTAGTGAGACTGCAGCCAGGCACTGTGGTTCGCACTTGTAATTCAAGACTCACTTGGAAAGTGTAGGCAAGAGGGTCAGAAGTTCAGGCAAAACTCGGTTACATAGAGAGTTCAAGACCAGCCTGGTCTCTAAGAGACTGTCTCAAAAACAAAAAGCAAAATAAATAATATATATGTGAGACAGGCGGTGGTGGTGGCGCATGCCTTTAATCCCAGCACTCAGGAGGCAGAGGCAAGTGGAGTTCAAGGCCAGCTTGGTCTACAGGTGAGTTCCAGGACAGCTAAGGCTATTACACAGAGAAACCCTGTCTTAAACAAACAAGCAAAAAATTATATATCTGATGTTTCTCTTACTAGGTAAAGCAGTCTGTTTAGGGATAATTTTGATACGACTATGCAGTACTATGCCCAGTTTATAGCACAGTGTTTTAAGAACAAACACTTAAAATACACAAGGAATATTCACATTTTAACTAAGTAATAAGTACAAAGGAAATTATTCTTTATTACTACACATCTTCTTTTGGATGGATACTTAAATCAATGTTATCCTATAAATGTGTACGATTTTTATCTTCTGTCTAAAAGATTTTAAAATAAACATTTAACTAGAATTCATATACATATCTATGTACATTAATATACTCATGTGTAAGTATTTTTAAACAAACAATAAATACATGCATGTGTATGTTAACAGCTATAACACTCCAATATGGGATTCCACCTAGATTCTACCTCTGAACTTCTGTATCCACCGGGTGGCTGCTAATGTTTATTATAAGGATTAAACCAAAGGAAAATTAGCAAAGTGCTGAAACTACAACACAATCCACAGGTAGGAAGATATTTGAGGCAAATATCTCTTGCTTCCAGACAAAACTGTCTTAACACTGTGACATGTTCTGAAGTTCTTCGCACCTCTGCAAGATAAGAAACTAACCAAGGAAAGCTTTGTGAGGGACAGCACCTTCTCACCCGCCTCTTTCCACTCATCGGAGAACATACTCCAGAGACTGACTGGCTCCAACAGCGCCTCTCAGCACGACATCACTCTCAACAAGTAGTGACACATATCCTTGTCATCTTAGAAAGTTAGGGCTAGACAGACAGCTCAGTGGCTGAAAGCACAGGCCCCACATCAGGTCACTCATACCTGTACTCTGAACTCCAGAGATCAATGGGTACCACATATGTGCTGTACTAGCACACACACACAAAATAAAAAAATTTTATAAACCTTTTCTGACCTTATTCCCATCACAGTTACCATATTGCTTCTCTCTTTCCCTTTAACAATTAATTCCCTAAAGTGCATTCTCTACTCACAGTCCATAGTACTGGGTCCTCTAGCCCTCTTCTGACTTCATTACAATTAAGTTTTCTTTCCCTTTTCTTCCTCTTTTTTTTTTTTCAAGACTAAGTTTCTCTGTGTAGACCTGGCTGTTCCAAACTCACTCAGTAGTTCAGGCCGGTCTCACACTCAACAGAGATCTGTCTTCCTCTGCCCCCTGAGAGCTGGGATTAAAAGCGTGCACCACCATGCCTGGCCTTATAATTAGGTCCTCATCCTACCATTCTACAGGCAAAGTGATCTCTACCATGCTATGTGCAGACATCAGCTGAACCCCAGTCCTCATCTTACTTCCTCATTTAAGATCACCCGACAGAGCTCAGACAGCAGTCATCACTAACTCGAGCCTCCTTCTTCTGGCATCTAGGACACCATATCATCCTGGATGTCCTCTACACTCCACTGCTGAGAACCTATCGTAATATCATAAGTTTAAATACCATATATGTGCAAAAGACATCTAGTCCTGTATCTACTAGAACACAGCTACCTACTCACTGTCCTCACTTCAAAGAAGAACAGACATCTCTATGGATCTAAAGCTGAGCTCCTGACAACCCGCAAACCTAACCTAGGTCCTACAGGTTCTTTCATTTCAAATGACAACCATTCTACCCTTTACACCATGGCCCAAAGTCTCTAACCTGATCTTTCTCTCTCAAATCAGATTCATTAAAATCAAAAGTAATGCAGCATCTTAGTCACACAATCCGATACCAACGGTCTAAAATCTAGCCTAAAGGAACTTGAGAGCATCTCTTTACTCCCTATTCATTAGATTTTCCTTGGCTATCTGACTGACTGTGAGCAAACTACCGGAACCACTCAGCTCTGCTGGACTTACCCAAAGTCTTTGTGTTTGCCAGGAGCGCTTCCTCGTAAGAAAGGATATAATAGAGCACCAAAAGCTGCGCCGTGATACTGAAGCGCTGATTAAGGCGGATGCTGTCACCCTGAGGGGATACAAAACTTTAACATAGTAAACCGCAAGAGCAGGTTGTTTTTTCAAAAGAGAAAGAATATCCAGTGCTGCTGCACCAAGCACAGCTGGACTGGGAGAGGACTGCTGGGTTAGCAGCAAACCGAGACAACTTTCTGCTTCACTGAAGGAAGGCTGAGACCATGAAAGGAAACATCCTTTCCCGGTCTTTAAGATGGGGGAAATGTCACAAGGCTTCAGCTACTACTTCTCCACAGTACTCCCACCAGGATGCTTCACAGAGACTTGAAGGAATGAAAGCACTATATGAAATTACCATAAAGAAAACAATTCATAAAATAGATACTGTATATTTAACTGTGTCTGTGCAAACTGCAACTTTTTCCTGGCAAAATAAGGAAAAATATTTTCACCCAACTGTCCACAACTAAATCCAAGTGTATCTTTGATTCCCAGGAAGCTAAACAACACCATGCCGAATATGTTAAAATGTCCCACAGCCCTGTAGCAGTACACAATTTTCAAGGTACTCATTACACTTTAACAAGAGGCTTCACCACAACTCCTTGAGCTGTGCACGGTGGAGTAAGCCTGTTATTCCAGTATTCCAGAAACTGAGGAAGAAAGGTTATGAGTTTGACACCACCCAGACTACAAAGTGAGACACTTCCTCAAAAACTATTCATTCAGGAATACATATAAAAGAAAAATAAATAATTTTTAAAATGATATATAGAAAAGAATTCTTCGCCGGGCAGTGGTGGC
>JAQHUG010000027.1:10142855-10227767 GCA_028555095.1 Dicrostonyx torquatus | reverse complement strand
ATTATCTGAGAAAGATCTAACCCTACATGTTTGCACAGTGAAAGAGGGCACCTAAAGGGAGCAGGAAGTGGGATGTTGAAGAACGACAACACGGGCAGTTAGAAGACAATGGAACACACATTTTCAAAATCCTCAAAAGAAATTACTTTCTGCTTAAAATTCTACATGCCACCAAACCATTAGCCAAATGTCAGAATGGAGGACTTTTCAGAAATCCACCCCTGCTCTGAAGAATTTCCCTCCCACATGTCTGCTTTCTAAAGATGCTCAATGAAAAACAATTCCTGTGTACAGCTGCAGAACACTAGATACAGAGGGATCTAGTCAAGACTGGAGCAGCAACACTGCCCTGGGCAAAATTTCTGAGAAACATTAAACTGTCTAATGAGTCAGATTAGGTCCAGAGATTTAGCTACATTTTGTTTCTCTGTTGTTCAGTTTTGTGTGTCTGTGTTTCTTTGCTTTGTTTTGTTTTGTTGTTATTGGTATTTTTGGGACAGGATCTCACTATGTAGCCTAGGCTAGTCTCAAACTCATGGTAATCTACCAGTCTTGGTTTCCTATGGGCTGGGATTAGAAGCATGAATTACCACAACCATCAAAATTTAGTTTCTCAGGCGGTGGTGATGTACGCCTTTAATTCCAGCACTTGAGAGGCAGGGGTAAGGTGGATCTCTGAGTTTGAGGCCTGCCTGGTCTATAGAGTGAGTTCCAGGGCAGTCAGGGCTACACAGAGAAACCCTGCCTCAAAAAAGGAAAAATAAAAGAGAGAGAGAGAGAGAGAGAGAAAGATTTTGTTAATTGTTATTACATAGACTACCAAGAAAATGTAAAACAAAACTGTTTTAAAAGAGATAAGTAATTACCTAGTCATAATTGAGCTCTCAATGTTTACATAGTCATAATACAAATACAAACAACTATATATTGTTCAAATTAAAATTATTCTAACTGTACTAAGATAACAGAAGGAAAAGAAGAAAAGGAAGATATGTAGAGAAAAATAATAATTGTTCATCTTTGAGAATGGGAATTCAATTAGCTAATACCTAGAAGGGTCATCAGCAATAATGTAATGGGGCCAGTGAAGTCACTCAAGAGGTAAACACATTTGCCACCAAACCTGACAACCAGAGTTCCATCTTTGAAGCCCACATGGCAGAAGGAGAGAAATGACTCCTGCAAGTTGTCCTCTGACCTCCAAGCATACATCATAGCACTGGTGTACAAATCAAACACACACACACACACACACACACACACACACACACACACACACACACACACACACACCCCCAAGGAGCAAAACACAAAATAAACGGGTATTGAAGTTTGTAAAAAGTTTTTAAACAATGTTCTAGTAAGACCCAAAACTACTCAAGAACTAAAAGATATTACCTCCAAAGAAGAAAACTTAGGAAGGAAAGTTATAAGCCTTCAAAAACTCTTGAAGAACGCTGACTCTTTAAACAATGTTCAGCAGAGACTCTGACAAAGACGAGTAAAATGGTGGTATTCAGGAGATGCTGCTGTCCTTCCACTGAAGGGTTCCATGACTGATCGTACCTAAGCCAGTTTCTGTGGCAAACTTTTAATAACACGCTCTACACCTTTTCTGGTGGCAGCATACATGCTAGGCAAACACACTACTGATACTGCACACTTGCCCCCATACGTACATTTTGATAAGTAAATAAAAGCACATCTTGACTGAGTAGAGCGACTACACGGTAAGGTACCTGACAAGTGTAGAAAAGGCCAGCAGCATACAGAAGGAGAGGGAGACAAATCGAACCCCAGCTGGTGTGGCAGGCGGGCGGCTGGTCATCAGCTGCAGCAACTGCTCCGCTTCTTCTTCTGTTGGTCTGAAAGGAGAAACAGTGAGAGTTTACACTTATTTATTTATTTATCTACTTTTAGTTCATAAAGGATGTGAGTTTTCCAAAACTTTAATCCTTCAAGTATAAACTTTTTAACATCTCTTTTTTAAAAAAAAATACATTCAGCCAGGCAGTGTTGGCTCACACCTTTAATCCCAGCACTCAGGAAGCAGGTGGGTCTCTGTGAGTTCAAAGCCAGCCTGGTCTATAGAGTGAGTTCCAAGACAGGCTCCAAAGCTACAGAAAAACTCTGTCTCAAAAAACAAAACAAAAACATTCAGTTACTTATTGTATGTGTGTGTGCATGTGTATGTATGCATGTGCGTGCAAGTGTATAGTATGGTGAGTGCAGAGTACTCATCTATTGTGTTGTATGTATATGGTGTATGATAGTGCACATGTGTGGGCACGTTCATGTCTGTGAACACATGAAGGAGGGTAATCTGTCTAACTGCCTTGAGGCAAGGTGGATCACTGAAACAGAAATTAGGTGTTCCCACCAGGCTTGATGACCAGAAAGTTCTTGGGACATTCGTATCTCTACCTCACAACAGTGAGGTTCCAGGCTTGTACAGCCATGCCCAGTGTTTTAGGTGAGTGCTGGGGATTCAAAACAAGTCATCAAGGTTACAGAGGAACCCTGAGACATTACCCTATACTTTCATCATTATTGGTCAATTCTCTTTTCAATTATGTGCTTTTATAATGGCATATGGATTTATCACTGAGAAATGGAAAATAAATAGTATTACTCTGTTGTGCCTGCAAAAACCAAATAACAAATAAACTGGGTTCAATGACCAATAGACTTTCAAGGGAGCAATAGCAGAGGTCACAGACATAACAAGCACATGTTACTTATGTGTGGTCATGTGTCCTGCAGAGCTCACAGCAGTTTATACATTATAGAATCATGGGGTTAATGGATTGTATCAACTTAGATTTGAGCCAAACTGATGGGCTAGCATTTGTTTAACTCAGCCATCAGAACTGAAAGGCACATGAGCTGGAGAAACACGCAGGAATGTTCCCACACCAGCTGAGGACACTATTCGGAAAGATTTGGTGCAGGGACTTAGAACCTCATGCTAAAGAACCACGTCCTGAGGGCTGGAGAGATGGCTCCAGAGGACCTGGGTTCAATTCCCAGCACCCATATGACAGCTTACAACTGTCTGTAACTCCAGTTCCAGGGGATCTTACACCCTCACACAGACACACATGCAGGGAAGACACCAATGCACATGAAATAAATAAAATCATTAAAAAGAATTATGAGAAAGAGAGAGCAGCGTGCACAGTCCGAGTCAAGGACATGAGGTGCACCCTCCTCTAAAAACAAAAACAAACAAAAAACAACCCACATCCTGTCGATTATGAAACAGAGGGGTCTTCACTTGGCCCAGGAGTGGTCATGGTCACACACAGATCTCTCAGAGGTGTCTTCTCAAACTGGTAAAATCACAAGGTCCTTTACACTGTGATTAAAATCTGCTAAAATACTCTCATCCCTCCAATATCTGCATAATTCTATTTGTAATCAGAAATTAGATCAAATATTCCTTAAGGACAGTTGGCCTTAGCACCTTCAATCTTGACATAAGCTAGTAAAATTAAAAGCCGGAACCTCTTAATAAAAGGCCTTTGGCTCACTTCTCTGAGATTAGAGACAAGAAGAAAAAGATAAAAGGGTAAAATATAGGATTGAGTACTTGAGTCCAGCAATCCCCATCAAGGCACAGTAGAGACGTAACAGTGCGCTGGCTTTCACAACATGCTCTTCCTTCAGCCCCGAGTACACAGACACAGTGGGCTCCATCTCCACATCGGCTTCTTCTACAATGCGGGTGCTCCTCACTGTAGGAAGAATGCCCATCAGCTCCAGGAGAAGCTGTCGCCTCATTTGCCAAAGGACAGAACCGCTGGTCTCCCTTTTTCTCTGTAAGAAGTGTGAGGTGAGAAAAGAAGAGAGAGGGCATGGAGCATTTATTAAATTAAAAGGAAGCTGAAGAGAGTTCATCACGTGAGCACTTGCAGTAGAACTAACATGAGGAGCCTGTCATACTGCAGTTCCATTTAAACAAGAAAATGCAAAATCCACACATCCACTCATCCCATTCTGCACAACTGCAGAGGAAAAGCTAAACTAATGCAAACTGAGTTGTGACTAGTATTTAAATAGTACTTTCATCTGAGTATGGCGGTCCACTCTGGAGGCAGAGACAGGAGAGCTGCTGCACCCAGGCCAGTCTACATGGCAAACTCTAGTATGGCCAGGGCTATAGAACAAAAACTTGTTTAAAAAACTCAAGAGGGGGAGCTGGAGAGGTGGCTCAAGTGTTAAGAGCACTTGCTGCTCTTGCAGCAGACCCAGGTTCAGTCTCCACTCCCACACGGGGATCTCCACCACATGAGGCAGTCCAACAGCAGCACTTGGTGTCTGGAACCTGAGAGCCTCAGCTCTAGCTCACCACTAATTATGTGCTTCACACTGTTTTAGTGAACTGCTTTGAACCCCAAGTTCCTTCCTAACAAGGAAATAAGTATCAGAACTATGTACCTTTAAAGATACCATAATTAAGAGTTTATAAATCTATAACCACCACCCCTACCCCAGCTCTTGAGGCAGTGATACTTCAGTCTTCACTCACTTTTCAAGTCTAACACTGTACTTGACATAGCAAGTACTCAGACAAGGAAAGATACATATGAAAGCAATTCTAAACTATAAAAGGAGGGGTGTTTTCTTAGCCAGGGATGGTGGCATATACCTTCAATCAATGCTTGTTATTCTTTTGTTTGGTTTCTTGTTTTTATTTGTTTTTCGACACAGGGTTACTCTGCATAACAGACTTAGTGATACTGGAAGTTACTATAAAGACCAGGCTGGCCTCGAACTCACAGAGATCCACCTGCCTCTGCCTCCCAAGTGTTAGGATTAAAGGTGTACGCCACCACCGCCCAGCAGTGCTTGTTATACTTAAGACTGATGTCAAGTAAAGTATAAGAAACCTACCTGAACAAAAATGTTAAATTCTAAGAAGTGTGTTGTGCGCAGTGGACTCTGAGAAGCAGCATGGCATACTGACTGCTCAGCGCACAGCCGCACACAACAGTTACACAATGGACATGTGTTTCCTTTCCTTTTAAAAAGCAAAGCTGAAAAGCAGTCTTTAAATGGACTGTAAAGAAATGAGTCCTGGATGTAAAATAATGTGATTTCATGGTATAACATACGCATGCTGTCCACCAGAGTGAAACGTGTTGAAAGTCAGTCTGCACAAGCAATTCTACTCAGAAGCATTAAATAAGTGTTTCACAAAAACTCAAGTATTCTCTAAGTTAAAAACTGTTGAGGGGGAAAATATTCAACACAGAAGTCATGCCTGTAATCAAACCCAATGTTCAAGAGGATTACCCCAAACTTAAATTTGAGGTCAGCCTGGGCTACTACGCTGCAGGCAGCCTAGGCAACAAAGGAAGAGCCTATTTCAAGAACACAGAAAACAAAGAAACTTGTTGCAAAATATAACATACAGACCAAGCATACTAACATATACCTATAATCTCATCTACTCAAAGGCAGAGGCAGAGGAAGCCAAAATCAGTCTAGGCAACCTTGAAAAAGAAGGAAATTCCTTTGCGAGGGTGTTTTCTACATGAAGGTTTTCATAATGTAGCCCAGCTGGCAGTGAATGTGAGCTGTATCTATTCCACAATCCTGCTTCTAGCTATTAAAGGTATATGTCACCATACCTGGCCAAGGAGAGTCTGACACATGCTACAGAATGAACCTTGAAATCAATATATTAAGGAAATAACACACAAAATGACAAGTATCCTATGATTTGACCCATAGGAGGTACCTAGAATGGTACCCAGAATTCACCAAGAATAAAGATAGAGCCACAATTACCAGTTTACAGGAAAGAGGAGGAGGCAGTTTAAGGTTCAGAGTCTATAGAGCACAGGATATACAACTCAGTGACAGAATGCTGACTTAACAAGTGTAAAGGCCAGACCACAAAAAAGGAAAATCCTAAGAACAGATGATGGTTATGTATGCATAATATTACCAATGGTTCTTTTCTTTCCCTTTGTGTGTGTGCATGTATAAGCACACGAGCTGCATATGTCTTTGCATATATATGTACATGTCGGAAACAGAGGCTACAGAGGGCATCAGATTCCCTGGAAGAGGTGCTGCAGATGGTTGTGAGCTACCCAGTGGGGTGCTAAGCATAGGACTCAAGTCCTCCAGAAGAGCAGGAAGTGCTCCTAACCACTGGGCCATCTTTTCAGCTGCCCAACCTTATGTTTTCACAGTGAACCTGGAACTCAACATTTCAGCTACACTGGCAGTCCAGGAAGCATCCAGGTCATCTGTATCTGCCCCCACAACACCAGGATACAGACAAATGTCGTCACACCTGCTTTTACATGACTACTGGGGTTCTAAACTCAAGTCCTTATGTTTGCCTAGCAAACATTTACTACTGAGTCTCTAGCCCCACAAAGTGAATGTTCTTAATATCACTAAATTGTATTCTTAAAAATGACTAAATGTGCCGGGTGGTGGTGGCACATGCCTTTAATCCCAGCACTCAGGAGGCAGAGGCAGGCGGATCTTTGTGAGTTCGAGACCAGACTGGTCTACAAGAGCTAGTTCCAGGACAGGCTCCAAAGCTGCAGAGAAACCCTGTCTCGAAAAAAATCAAAAAAAAGGAAAAAAAATTACTAAATGCATATTTTGTTATATATATTTTACCACCACACACACACACACACACACACACACACACACACAAATGCATACACATATAGATTAAATTATAAAATATAAATTACTTTGAAGTTCTTATGTAACTGGACTTAAGAGAGTCCCCAGATTGTTTCAAAGTGACCAGAAAGTACAAAGAGCCCTTCATAAAAATTAAGATAGTGCCTTTGTCCCTCCCATTCTCATTCGTGTCCATTACAGTCTCCAAAGGGTTCTACCGAACTAGATACTAAAGAGACAGGAAAACCTGTAAACAGTACTGCTATTCTCACTAGGGTTTTCCCCCTTTTGAAAGGAGGATTATTTATATTTTTAAAAATGTAATGCTTACTAAGCATGGTGGGCATTCCTAGGAGCTTTGTAATCAGCAGGCTGAGGCACAAAGATCAGGAGGAATCCAGGGCCAGCCTTAACTAAATCTAGTAAATACCAAGACCAAGCTCAAAAATAAAAAAGAATACATACTCTCTCTCTCATGCTTACATTTAAATGAGGTTGTTTCATTTTTAATAAATTTCATATTTCAAAATTTTTCATTTCTAATATTGGAAATGTGAAAAGACAAAAGTCAGATGAACAAAACTTTTCATATCCTTCATGGTTCCTTTTAAAGTAAGGAAGTTTCTAAAACTAAATCTGACAACCACTAGTTTAAACATATCTTTCTTTTTTTTCTTTTATTTTTCCCCCATAGCTTTTTGTTTGAGACACAGTCTCTCTATGTAGCCTTGGCTGGCCTGAAACTATAGACCAGGTTGGCCTAAAATTCATAGAGGTCTACCTGCCTCTGACTCCAAGGTGCTGGGCTAAAGGTGTGTGCCACCACATCTGGTTCCCATAGCTTTTAGCCTTGAAATCATAGCAATCCTCCTGCCTCAGTCTTCCAAATACAGGGACTGCAGATATGAGCCACCAGGCCTAGCTAAAACCATCCTTCTAAAGCAGTTTCTTCACTCTTAGTAACTGCTCCTCAGCAAAGACCCTACCCTACTCATACACTTGACTCTCACCTGTTGTCCATTTCGAATAAAGGTTCCAAACCAAGTCCTGACTTTTGCATTTGTTCCAAGAAGCAAGCCACTAACAAAGCAAACCAAGTCACTCACTCCATCTTCACAAGTTTCAGTTTTAGTATGATCCAATGTCAAAGCTACTCCAAGGCCTGGCAAGTGACATTCTTCCACCTAACACAGCAGAAAAAACAAATTAAACTCAACACAATAAGAAAAAAAGCCAGGACATTTCAAAATTTAAAGCATCTCAAGTTCTGAGGAGGAGATCTACAAAACGTAAGGCCGCACACTGAGCTTTAAAACTCCCAATTTCTGTAAGATTCTCAAACAGCCTCAAGGAAAACCCTCTTAGGAAAAATGCTATCCCACGGAGACAAGAGCATCTCTTACCACCACGCCCCGGACCTTCAGGGCCTGAGAAGGGTTCATTCTGCATAAGAATCGCAAGGCATCTGTCCTGCGCCTCCCTCCAAGACTTTCTTCATCTTGTCGTTCTCCATTTTTGATCAGGCCCCTACAAACTATTATTTTAAGCTTTGTGTTAAGCTTTTATAAGTAAGGTGTTATAAGCCATTTCTTCATCCTTGAAAATTAACCATTTATGCAGCTTAAACAGTGTAGAAGGAAACACTGGGGAACTTGATAGTACAGCATCAGAAACCAAGACAAAAGGAACAAAGGAATGAAACAGACCTATGGAAGACAACACATAGCCACACCAGCAACTACAAACCCAGAAGGACAAAGGTAGCCAACAACTAAATATATTCAAACTGGCTATGGTGGCACACAACCTGTAACCACAGCGCTAGGGAGGTAGAGAGCATCTCTAATTGGAAGCCAGCCTGGCTACACACGCAAGATCAAGGCCAACTGGCACTAAATAGTGATTCAGTGCCACAAGAAAAAAAAAAAAAAAAAAGCTAGGGCTAAGTTCAGTGGAAGAGCACCAGACCATGACCCATATGGCTATGCATTCAATTCTCAAAAAAGAAAAACAACTAATTCAGCCTAGTCGCACAGGCCTGTAATGTTACCCAGGTGTCTGAGGCAGGAGGTACACAGTTCAAGGCCTGCTTCAGCAACAAAGTGAGTTCAAGTCCAGCATGGACACCTCAGTGAGACCCTGTCTCAAAATGAAAAAGTTAAAAAAGAAAGGGATGTACAACAGTAGCAGAGTGCTTGCCTAGCCAGTACAAGGCACTATGGCCAGTCCAGGGACTGGAAATAAAAAGTTCAATGGGGAAAACTATTGCCAAGAATCTACCCTTCAAAGCTAAAGAGATAGCCCATTGACAAAGCAAGTAGCTCTGGGTTCAATCCCAGACACACATAAATAAAAACAAAATAAAAATAAGTTTAAATAATCTACACTACACGAAATGAAGGTGATTCAATGAAGAACACCAAAAGTAATAACTATGGTGTAGATAAAGCATTTTTGCCACGTTTTAAAAAGGGCTTTAAAGTCAGCTGAGCATGGCAGCTGTAATGCCAGCATTGGGAAGGAAAAGACAGGCAGATTACTTAAAGTTCAAGGCCACCTAAGCTATACAATGAAGACACTCAAAAAAATCAGAAGTGGGCTGGTGAAGTGGTTCAGCAAGTCAAGGTGCTCACCACCAAGACTTACTACTGAGTACAACGGCTGGGACCCACACGTTAGGGCAGTGCCTACTTGTGGAAGTTGTTCTCGGACATCCACATATGCATGCATGTGCGCAGGAGCAAGCGCGCACACACACACACACACACACGCATGTGAGCAGGAGCGCGCGCGCACACACACACACACACACACACATGCACACACACACTAAATAAATAAATAAATCGGAAGAAAAAAGAATTAACTACTTAAAATAAAAGCAGCAAGAATACACTCTGAGACTCATAATACCCGTGAATTAAATGTATGGTTAAAGATTAATACAAAGAAAGAGATAAAAGTAACAAGATATACCTAACTACCACAATAATTACATTAAATGGCTTATATAAACTATATAAATTCTTCAGTTAAAAGCCAGACTGGTCTAGGGTGTAGCTCAGAGGAGGAGTACTTGGCTAGCGTTTTAGCCACTGGGTTCCAGCTCAGCACAGAAGGGAGGTGACGCAGCAGTAACCGGCAATGCCAGCACCACTCAGAAGGTAGAGACAAAAGAATCACAACTTCAAAGACAGCCCAGAATACAGAGCAAGACTGTCTTTAAAAAAAAAAAACTTAAACAAGTCAAACACCAAAGTTCTCCAATATTCCAATGTTTTGTTTTTAAATTATATTTACCTTCGTTAAAACTATCGGGAACATTGGCTACCAAGAGACATAAGAACCAGGCACCATTTCTAACATGTAGCAAGGCTTCGGCTACATCGACTATAGGAAGCAAGGAAGGGAGCTCTGGAAGAAAAAAAGCCACTGTCACTACTGAGTCATGACCCCTAAAGTGTTATCTTCAACAGCTGGCATTTCCAAGATGTCACCAGAATGCAACTCACTGAGAGCACTAGTTCTCAGTCATACTACCTACACTCAGCTAATCTACAGCCGTATGACGTAAGGCGCAGGGCTACTAACTGGATGACACACAGAGAATATGGCAGCAGCTTCGCTAAACAGCACTGCTCTAAGAAGCTATTTTCATAAAATCTTTACATTTCTATGGCTTGGGAAAAAAATATGTTAGCTCTAATCGTGTGTGTGTGTGTATGCATTTAATATATTTACAATAATAAATATATTTAATTTCTAGTTTTATTAACTCTCATTGGTAATTTTAACATTAAGTAAAACTGAGATTATATTTACCTCCTTTGCCCTTTGCTTTCTGATCTAACACATTATGAACATTTATAAAATCACTAAAATTACGAATCATTAAATCAGATATACAATGCTAATGTTTACATAATATGGCATACTATATAAACAGTCTAAGTCATTGAATCTTTGTTCTAATTAGTCATTTTTAATTTAAACTATTTTAAGAATTGATTTATGCGCATGTAAGTATGTCTATGGGAGGATGCTAGATGCCAAGGAGTTGGAGTTACAGACAACTCTAAGTCACCTGAACCAAACTAAGGTGCTCCGTCAGAGTATCAAGTGCTCTTAACCACCACAACCATTTCTCCAGCCCTTGAACTTAAAATTTTAAAACATATTTTTAGTAAATAACTTTTACAGTTTTGAGGTTTTTGTTGGGGGTGGGGGAGAGCTGTTATTGGAGACATGCTCACACTCCATTCCCCAAGCTGGTCAGGATTTTGTCACAATACTCTTATCTCAGCCTCCCACATGCTGGACCCCCACCCAGTTTTGATAATCCTCAAATACCAAACTTGGAGCTGAAAAAAAGATACTGTCCTTGGAAAGGACATGAGCTCCAGCATCTACATCAGGCAGCTCATCACTGCCTATGCCTCCAGTTTCAGGATACCCAATGCACAGCCACAGACATGCATCTAGCACCACAGGCTGAGGAGTCACACAGTAGCACTTCACTTGACACTATATCTGAAATGCATCTTGGCACCCTGTCAGCAAAGTACCTGCTTGTAAAATACAAAGAACATCTGCAGCTTCCTCCAAGTACACCGGACTCTCAAAGAGCTCAGACGACTTAAAGAAAAACTCTCCATTGGACTCCGATACCTTAGAAAAAAAGGGAAAAAAGAAGGCAAGAACTATTAATTTAAAGTAATTTTTAATAATTTTTATTGTTTTTTGAGCTCACAAATCATGAGTTTATGCTGTGATTATTTGATGTAGGGTCTTACTATGCACCCTGAACTCAGTAGATAGACCAAGCTAGCCTATAATCTATTGGCCTAGGATGGTATAAAACTCGGGATTTTGTCTCTGCCTCTCTAGTGCTGGGTCGGAAGGTGTGAATGTCATTTTTTTTAAACTTTATTTATTACATATAAAGTGTTCTGCCTGCAGGCCAGAAGAGGGCAGCAGATCTCATTATAGATTGGTTGTGAGCCACCATGTGGGTGTGGGAATTGAACTCAGGATCTCTGGAAGAACAGGAAGCCCTCTTAACCTCTGAGGCATCTCTCCAGCCCCCAAATAATCACTTTTAATGTGACTAATATACTACAGCAAAGAATGTGGGGCCCTATCAATTTTAACCAGTTTAACCATGATTATTACTCAGACAAGGAAGCATTAGTCTCAGGAACTGTGTAGTGGCTGCATTTTATAAACCCACTATTTGAGAAGCTGAGGTAAAAGAATCTCAGGTTACAAAGTCACTTTGGCACCTAATGCAACTCTGTTCTCCACAAAAAAGAAGGAAGAGTGGGGAGAAACAGTCATTCCAATCTACATGTTTAGAAGTACTTAAAATTAAAGGATAAGGCAAGCCAAGAAACAATGTAGTAATGTTACCCATATAAACTGTTGATTTAAAAAAAAAAAAAAAAACTGAAGCCTGGCGGTGGTGGCACACACCTTTTATCCCAGAACTTGGGAGGCAGAAGCAAGTGGATCTCTGTGAATTTGAGGCCAGCCTGGTCTACAGAACAAGTTCCAGGACAGTCAAGGCTACACAGAGAAACCTTGTCTTGGGGTGGAAAAACAAAAACAAAAACAAAAACATCATTTTAGTCTTTGGAAGAATACAAATCAAACAGAAATACTAGCGGAACACATAACCTATGTGCCTTCTTGCTTATATTTTTTTTAAGATTTTCTAGATCTAGATATCAAATCATGAATACTTTGGGCTGGGTTTTTTTTAAGCACCTTGTTCATAATTGCCAACAGTTCGCTAAGCACAAGCCGTAATCGACGAGGTGAATCACTATGTTCAAATTCTAGTGTCAGTCCATGCTGAAGCTGTGATACCAGGATGCTCTCTCCACTGCCTCCGCCAAGCTTATGCCTAGTAAAGTCCAAACATGGAGAACAAGTTACACCACTGGCAAGGCAATCAGTACCTGTTACTGCAATAATGTTTTCCATTTCCTCTGAAATATTTGTTTCTCTATGTATTACAAGAGCTCACAAACAGTAAACTAACAAAGGCTATTGAATTCTATATATCAATGGCTTAATAACAGATACACGATCGTCCGAGAAGGGTTTAACACCAGGCTAGAGTCTCAGAGAATAAACTGTAATGTTAAAAAACTTAGTGATTTCCAATTAAAACCTTTCACCCTACCCAGGCAGTGGTTGCACACACCTTTAATCCCAGCACCTGGGAGGCAGAGGCAGGCGGATCTCTGTGAATTTGAGGCCAGCCTGGCCTCTAAAGTGAGTTTAGCCAGGACTGTTACACAAAGAAACCCAGTCTTAGAAGAAAAAAGAAAAAAAGTTCCACACTAGAAGTTATCCTACTCACTTCCCACTAAGAGTAATATGACCTAATATGTAGCTAGTTCTCACTACATAACATCAGAACATTTTATAACACAGAAAGCTCTTGGAACTTTAACTATGAACAGAAAAGACCTCAGTAAAATGTTCTCCAAATTTAAGTTTTCACTCTCTCTTTTCTGGAGCTCTGACAGCTCAGAGCAAGATGTGATTCCCTCCTTTGGAACATCAAGGAAATCCCAGGAAACACAGACGACAGCTTTACCTAAGCTGCTGCTCTTTGCTGGCATCTTGTTCCAGAGCATGGAAGTCCACAGACAAGAGAGCAACGATGGAGTTGACAGCTTCCACTCCAGACAGAAGGCGAAGAATAAGTTTCTTATCCTGAGCCCAGCTTTGACTCTGGTCAGCAGGGGCACAAAGTGCCATCCTCACCAAGCAGGGCAAAAGAAGCCTTAGTTCTGGGTCACTTAGAGATGCCAAGCGAACAACATCCACCTTCTGCATGGCTTCAAAAGCAAAAGGGCTGACAAACTGAAGGCTGGTACACTCAGTCATCATCACCTTGATCCTAACAAGTTAAAAACAGCAAAATGAAAGCAGGCATCTAATCCCACATATATGAAAACCCTTCTTAAAAATCTGAAAAGGTGTGCTGGATATTTAGTAGGTCCCTGTGTTGGCAATGTTGCTGGCACGATTAAAGACCAGGTTTCTCGGTCTTCCTGTTTCTACTGACGTCTAGAATATGAGAAGAAAAACTAAAAATTAATGTCTCTCCCAAACTTAGGGATCCTTTGCCCCAATACTCTTTGTTTTATAAATACTGCATGAGCCCCAGAGAATAAAGTAACAGTAATACTACTTGGAAATATTCCAAGCTGAACCCTCCTATACTACACTCCAGTACAAGACTTTTCTCTGCATGCCATTTCGGTGAGCTCTATGAAATAGGGAGAGAAAATGAACGGCCGCAGGCAGATTAGTTTCACAAGCCTACAATATAAATTAGTTGAACTTCTCTTTCCACCTCCCAACACTGGAAAATCATCTCAAAGACCAAAAGTAATGTCAGATTCAAGGTTCTGAAAGCCACAACGCTATCCTGTACCCCTACGTTATAGGGGGTGTATTGAGCGATGTATAGGCACAATGAGCTGAGGGATGAAAAGAAAGAATCCCAATTGGACACTTGTGGGTCTTAAATAAACTTAAAAGGCAGCAAACGAGAGATGACACTGAACAGATAGCAGAAGCCAGCCCGTCTTAAGTCCCACTCACTAACAGAGCTGTAGGTAATGAGTCCTGGACAGAAATGCTGCTTTGTTTTCCATTTTAAGAGCTGGTCTTTTAACAGGAAGAGTGGGCTCGTGAGACAAGACCTGTGTGCTCTTGGGTAGCAATGAGAACCGAGTGCTCCGGGCTAAGAAGAGTCAGGCAGACTTCAGACAAAGCGGCACTTGGGCCCGAGAAGCCGACGCTTCATACCTTAAGATCTACCCTCCAGCCTCAAGGGACCAACCCGGATTCCGCGTCCGAGCGCCGGACGAGGCAGAAATCGAGAGCGCGGTCCGAAATTGGGCCTAGGCGATTATCCGGATGACCAAACCCCGGCTGTGCCCGGGGTCGACTCGGGCACCAAGAACTCAAACGCTGGGACCAACCAGGTCGTAGAATTGGGACACTGCAAAGGGTGGGGGGCAGAAACAGCTGGGAGAAAGGGGAAAGCAGAGAAGACTTATTTCAACCTGCACCATGCACCTCCATTCATCGCCAGCGTCTGGCCCGCGCCGGCCACCGTACAGCACTGAGACAACGTCAGCAGCGAGGGAGAAACCAGAGTGAGGCGTGGGGCCGCTCTGCGCGTGCGCGGCTCCACCCCTTCCTCCCTCGCTTCCGAAAATGTGGAGTGTAGCTGTTACTTCATCCAGCGCTTTCCCCTTGGGACCTGTGAGATGAGTCGCTAACCTTCAAAACTAAATCCCCCGGTGGGATTATCGCGACATTTAAATAACAATAATGTATGTAAAAAGAATTGGTAAAGGTTGTCCCTTCCGTTCCTCCACCGAAATTTGCCTAATGGAACTCGGAGGTAGCCTCCTTTAAAGCCCTGTCGGTGACATCTTCGCACCAAAGTTCTAGAATCTCAGGACCTGTGTATAGGAGAATTTTAAAAGTAATGTGATGCGAGCCTACACACTAATGGCCAAGTGTAATATCTTGCTTTGGGGGTTTGCATTGTTTAGTTTTGTGTTTTGTACCTCAAATTACTATCGCGTGCCACCACTCCCGGATGGCTTTCGGGATTTATTTTATTTTTCAAACATGATTTATGTAGTCCTGGTTGGCCTGAAGATCATTCTGTAGGCAAGGCTGGCCTGGAACTTGTCGCAATCCCTGTCTCCCAAATACTTGTGTCAGAGTTCCCATGTCTTTCTCGGTTCTTTTTTTTTTTTTTTCTTTTTTTTTTTTTTTTGGTTTTTCGAGACAGGGTTTCTCTGTGGCTTTGGAGCCTGTCCTGGAACTAGCTCTTGTAGACCAGGCTGGTCTCGAACTCACAAAGATCCGCCTGCCTCTGCCTCCCGAGTGCTGGGATTAAAGGCGTGCGCCACCACCGCCCGGCCTTCTCGGTTCTTTAGGCTAAAAAAATACTTTCAGGGGGGTGAATTTTGGGAATTCACTGGAATCATCTTAAAATTATATTTGGTAATTCGCGAAGGAGAGCCAAAAACTTTCAACTTCTAAAAAATTAAGTCTCACCGTCTTTAAAACCGCAAGTCTATATATCTCATATTAAATGTTTCTGGGTGATGGAACCTAACTATGAGCTCAGAATGGTCAGAAACTCCTGCATTTTGGGATTACAGAATTAATGCCACCTTGATCAGCTCATGTTTCTTGTTCCTGGTTCAGCCAAGGTGTACGTCACCTTTTTCAAGTAATGTGCTAGGGGTAAGAAACAAAAACTTTTTCATTATTTTTATTTATTTAATTGGTTTTTCAACACAGGGTTTCTCTGTAGCCTTGGAGCCTATCCTGGAAATAGCTCTGGTAGACCAGGCTGGCCTCGAACTCACAGAGATCCACCTACTTCTGCCTCCCGAGTGCTGGGATTAAAGATGAAAGGCATGCAGCACCACCTCCCAGCAAAACAAAATTTTTTTTTAAATATTTATTATGTATACAATATTGTGTGTATGTCTGCAGGCCAGAAGAGGGCACCAGACCTCATTACAGTATAGTATAGTACAAACAGTCTAAACTACTTAGATTTTTTTTTTTTAAGATTTATTTATGCTTTCATGCCAGAAGAGGGCACCAGACCTCATTATAGATGGCTATGAGCCACCATGTGGTTGCCGGGAATTGAACTCCGAACCTTTGGAAGAGCAAGCAATGCTCTTAACCACTGAGCCATCTCTCCAGCCCCCCAAAACAAAATTCTTTTAGAAAATTATATTCATACACACAGAGAGACATGTAGTCGCATTTGCAGTATATATGTGTTTGCATGTGAAGGTCAGAAAACAATTTATGGAAGTTGGAATTCCCCTTTCACCATGTGTGTCCTGGGGCTTGAATTCAGGACATAAGGCTCAGCAACCAGCACATGACAATGAGCCATCTTTCATGCCCCTAAGTATTTTATAAAAATTGCTGCTCTTCAGAGGACCTGAGTTCAGTTCCCAGGTCCAAGATGGGTCTAACATCCTCTTCTGGCCTCTACAGGGTGCACACGCAAATAACATTTAAGAGTACTTCTGAGCCAGGTGGTGGTGGCACACGCCTTTATTCCCAGTACTCGGGAGGCAGAGGCAGGAGGATCCCTGTGAGATCGAGGCCAGCCTGGTCTACAAGTTAGTTCTAGGACGGCCTCCAAAGCTACAGAGAAACCCTGTCTTGGCGGAGGGGGGGGGGAGTATTTCTGGGGCTAGAGAGACAGTTAAGGAGTTAAGAGCCCTGGCTGATCTTCCAGAGGACCTGGGCTTGGTTCCAGAGCCCACAGGACAGTTGACAAGTTGACAGCAGTCTTAACTCTATTTCCAAAAGATCCAATGTCCTCTTCTGGCCTCACTGGACACTAACAAAATGTAGTATACAGACAGAACATTCAGGCAAAACACCGATATGCATAAAAGAAAATAAATGAATCTTAAAAGCGAAAAAGAATAGAGCATCACTCAGTTGGTCATTTTTTAAAAAGTATTTTTAAGGCTCGGATAGAAGAAAAATCTGAAAAATAAGCTGAACTTTCAGGGTAAAAAAATCAGCAAAGGAATAAAAGAACTAAGTTGTGATGTAGCGTTTCTCAAATTTTTCCACTTGCTTCAGAATGCCTTTAGTACTGTGAACCAAAACATACACATGTATCTGTAGCATATAAATTTATATATCATATACACTTATACGCCATAAAGACACACATGCTTCAATTCAGAAGGTAACAACTGTCCTACCAAATACACATAGTACTTGCTATATGACCTATTACTTGGAGGGTGGTAATGAGACAGCATCTATTTATATATGAAGCCTTAGCACTCAGAACCCTCCTACCTCAGCTTCCCAGTTTTTGGAATTACAGATTCTTAAAAAATTTGACTAGTCACTATAAAATTAAAAGCAATTTCACCAAGTGTTAATGGGTCACAAAGTATACAATTACTGGCCTAACATGGTAGCATATGCTTTTAATCCCAACATTCAGGAGGCAAACTCTGAGTTTGGTACCAGGCACATAAGAGACTGCTGTGAGAACCAGGCAGTAGTGATACTCCCCTTTAATCTCAGCACTCAGGAGGCAGAGGCAGGGAGATTTCTTGAGTTTGAGACCAGCCTGGTCTACAGAGCAAGTTCCAGGACAGGCTCCAAAAACTACACAGAAAAACGCTGCCCTGAAAAACAAACCAAAACAAAGGGGGCGGGGGAGACTGGAGAAAAGGAGGAGGGGGTAAAGGGAGAACACTATTTATTTGGAATCTCAACACATGTGAGGCCTAAGCAAAAGATTACAAATTAGAAGCTCACCGAAGCTACATAGTGACTACCTCAAAAAAAAAAAAAAAGAGAAAAGAAACAGACTGGGAGATGAAGCAATTAAACTTTCGTGGATGGTAGTTACAAAAAAGGTTTGAGGGACTATGAGAAAGCTAGCCAGGAACTATGTGAACCAACTCTTAATTGTCTACTAGTTAAGGGTCACTAACAGATAGGTGGCATGCAGATCTAGCGTCTCCACCTCAAGCTACAGAACATAAAATTAAACCAGCATAAATGACTCAGAGGCGAGTGCCTAAACTTACTTATCTCAATGTCCCCCTTGCTCCACTTTCCTTCCAGTAGCTATGAGCACAGCTGGAATTATTTTTTTCATGTTTCACAACGTTAATAGACTATTCTAACTATTCTGTACAAATTGAAAACACCATATTCAGTTACAAATGTGTTATCAGGTAAGGCTGAGCACACTCTACATGGCTGGTCATTGTGGACATGGCTCTCCTGGCTGCCAAAGACTACAACCACACAAATGGAAACTCCACACACACCAACTGGTCACCAAACCAGGTGTGGATTTGGTGTGCAAGCTGAAGCTGTGCTCTATAGGCCAGCAATCCCTCCCCCCACCACGGCTACAGCCTACCACACTCCAGTGGTGACAATAACACGTGGTCGGCATGGCACAAAACAGCTAGTGGCAGACAGCAGCAGGGCTTCCTCCACGGGCCTCACTCCATTTGATGCCACATCCCTCTGGTCAAGTCAGCAACATGGTCTCTTAAGTGGGAGGAGGACGACAGTGAATAAATAAGTAGAAGGATGAACCAGACAGTTCTGATCTCAGAGGTGTGTGCCACAACCCACCCGGCCCTGACAGCAAAACTCAAGGGAGGGGGATGGAGAGGGAAAAAAAAGAAAAAACAAATGAAAAAACCCCACATGCTCTAAGGCGAGCACAGCCTCTTCTACAGTTCTTGGGAGATGACTAGGGCACAGCAGCTGGAGGAGCTTCCCATGAAGTCAGTGGCTGGAAACCATGAGTCTCTTTAGTAACGTACACAGAATCACCAGGCTCTGCCAATCCCAGGCACAACTCCAGCCCACCCTACAAGGACTTCAGGCACCAAGGCTGCAGGTGCTACAACTAAATATTCTGCCTAGTCTCCATTGTGTAAGTTAAGCAAAGAAAGAAAGAAAGGGGAAGAGGAATCATGCACTTGGAAATGATTAGATGTCACAGCACTGTCAACAAAATTCTGTTTTGGCAGGGACTGGGCTCCTGACATCCGTCCGCAAGATGACCCCTCAGGGTCACTGCTTCTTACTGCTGCTTGCACTCCGCTGGCTGGCTGGGTTCTTTCTTGGGGTTAACATCAGCATCCTCTTCTCCCTCCTCATCTCCTTCCCATTCCTCTTCGCCTTCTTCAATATTGTCATCACCTTCTATGGCTTCCCCAGTGAAGTAGAGGGCAGTCCGTGGCACAACTCACGGGAAAAATTCCCAATTTCAAAGTCAGAGGCTAAGGTGAACTCAGAATCTTCATCCAGAGATTCTCCATCTTCAGAGGCTTTCAGGGGGCTGAAGAAGTTGAAGGACTCATTTTGGGCACTTGCTTGATGATGGTTCACACGGTGCTCCAGCCCTTGTGCTTCTGCTCTTTCTTGATGGTTCTGACTGTGACATTTTTTCCCTTCTTCCAGCCAATTGTACACCCATTACAGCCCACAATTTCAGAACTTTCTGGTTCTGATTTCATCTTGTCTTTTTTCATCAAGACAGGATTAGTGAAGTAGACGTTGGTTCAAAGTGAAACTCTAGCATAAAAGACATAGGTTGTCCAGGGTCTAAAAACTTGACTTTATTATCTTGCAGGTGTTTCGAGATTGGCTCATCATTTTCCTGCACCACCTCACGAAGCATATCTATGTTTCTGAAGATGGTGAACCAGAACTCAGGGATGCCTTTAGGGGTCAGCTCTTCTGCTGTTGCTACTTGTCAGCCATAACTACTTTATTCTTCATTATCTCCAGCCAACTTGACTTCTTCCTCGTTCTCACTGTGCTACGCTGACTCTGCATCTGTGGGCTCCACGTCACTAGTGATGAATTCTCTTGCCAGAGAGGTTGGTACAAGGCTGCATACTCCTCTCCAGGTCATGAACTTCCTCATAGAACTTGGATTCGATCTGCGCACACCTCACCTGGAGCTGCTTCAGAGCATTAACTCTCCTTTTGACGGCTTTGGGTAAAGTTTCTATATAGCTAGGAGTGTGAGAGACGTTCTCAAGAGGTCCCTGCAAAGCTGCCAGCACTTGTGGGTTCAGAATCACCTGGTCTGTGAGCTTTTCTGTACTACTGGCATTTATAGCAGCTTCCACAGAATCTGCAGGGCTTCCATCAGAAAGACTTGTTTTCAGTCATCTGAATGTCTTTGTCCCTTCGCACCTCCTGCAGTACTGGCGCCCTTGTAAAACCACAGCTGGAATTCTTAAGCCAGGAATATGGAACCTTGGAAGACTGCACTCTCTCTCTCCTTATCTGCTTGGTAAAAGTCCTTCAAATCAGAGACATAATACTAGCCAATCAAACTAGTAATCAAATTAGATAAACATACAGAATTTGTCCACCTGGCTGAAAAATTACATAGCCATAAACTTTAGGTTTTTTGTTTTAGTTTGGTTTTTGAGACAGACAGGTTTTCTCTGTAGCTTTGGAGCCTGTTCTGGAACTGACTCTGTAGACCAAACTGGCCTTGAATTCACAGAGATTAGCCTGTCTCTGCCTCCCAAGTGCTAGGAACTTTGGAGTTTTAATCCTGTTCTACAAATTTTAACTCCTCAGCAAAATTACACCTGCTTTTACAAACACCTTGTAGCTCAAATGTTTAATTAGATTATGTTCACAAATAGTAAATAACCCTTCAAAGTAGCACTAAGTCTAGTTGCCTCTAAATTACACTTATTTGGGGAGGGGGTGTGATATGAAGACAGGGTTTCTCTGTGTAGCTTTGGAACCTGTCATGGAGCTCACTCTGTAGAAACCAGGCTGGCCTCAAACTCACAGAGATCTGCCTGCCTCTGCCCCCACCCCAAATACTGGGATTAAAGGTGTGTGACACTTTTGATTATCACAGGACAATGTCACATGTTCAATGACACCATCTTTCAGTGACGATTGTTGCACATGTGCAACAACAAAGGTATGTCACCAATTCTGTGGCAACGTTTATTTCCAATGTTAACACCCCTGAGCTGGGCTGCCTTATAACCAGCCAACTTGACTTCTTCCTCGTTTTCACTGTGCCACGCTGACTCTGCATCTGTAGCACATTTTAACTTAGTGGGATACAACGGTGGCATAATTATTGATGGCTTGGATTAGGTGAAACACTACTAGTTCTTACACTTTGTTAAATCAAGAGAAGTCTTTCCCAGAGCAAGTAAGATTTCTTCTGAGTGGGTCATTCTCCCTATCCCAGGAGGAATAAACAACAAAACTTCCACATTTGCTTCAGGTAGAGCAGGTGCTTTTATGCATAAAGAGAGCTTCAAGAAATTAAAGATCAAACTAATAAGAAGAGTCAGTACTCTTAGGAAATAAAGTTCCAGAAATAAAAATATCTTAGAGGACATTTCTGTCAGTAGGCAACAGTAATCTCAGCACTCAGGAAGCAAAGACTGGAGGAGAGAGCTCAAGACCAGCTGGGGCTCTGGAACAAGAACATCTCAAAACCAGTAAAAATCCCAGCCCCTCTGTGTGCATGTTCACTCACATAAGCTGTCCATTTATCAGAGTTCAACAGTTCACTTGCTAAACGTTTCTGGGCCCTACTTTGTAAAATCTTTAAAAACTGTTTAGACTGATTTATGTGTATGTGCATGTCTTATGTTTTGCTTAAAGTCTTAAAAACAAGGAAAGCACCCGTTTCCACTCTTTTGTTCCTTTGCATTTTTCCACAGATTTCCTTGACCCTGTCTGTAAGCCACTCAGTAAATCAGCTGTCTCAGGTTTGATTTCCATTGTGTGTTTACACTTTATAAGCTATAATCCTTCATGTCGACCGTTGCTGCTGGAGTGGGCAAAGGAATAAAGGAGGAAAGTTGTCCATGTTTATCAGGGACTATCTAAAACTAATATATTTAACATCTATTTCTTACAACCTTTAAACATTCAAAGTAAGAATTCTAAGTAACTATATTATAACTTCATTCATTTATAGGCAAAATTCATTTTCATTCTTATCATAAAAGGTTCGAAGTATTCAAGAATAGGTAAATGCCTTTCAACAATGTTAAGTGTGCTGAATTCCGGCCATAGCAATAGTTAACAAAGCCGGGCGGTGGTGGCGCACGCCTTTAATCCCAGCACTCGGGAGGCAGAGGCAGGTGGATCTCTGTGAGTTCAAGGCCAGCCTGGTCTACAGAGCTAGTTCCAGGACAGGCTCCAAAGCTACAGAGAAACCCTGTCTTGAAAAACAAAAAAAAAAAAAAAAAAAAAAAACAAAAAAAAAAAACAATAGTTAACAAAGCAAACCTAATTTCTTGCCCTCCTGGAGGTTTTCACAGAAACAAATAATCATGTAAGTACAAACCAGGAAGCAGTAGAGAGGCTGGCTGCACACGGGTTGTTATAATTAAGACTATTTCAAGAGAACTTGATCTGAGGTCATGTGGAAATAGGTGGGACCCCTTTGTGAGGCCACAGAAGCAAATGGCCTTGATAATGGTATTCTTCCTCACAGCAAGCCACCAATTAAAGGGTTTTTGGTCACCAAAACCACTCCAAGATCAGAAGGACCAAGTTAGGAGTATACTGCAAGCCAGGCAGTGGTGGTGTTCAACTTGAATTTCAGCACTCAGGAGGCAGATGCAAGCAGATCTCTCGGAGATTGAAGCCAGCCTGGTCTATAGAGTTCCAAAACAGCCAAGGACAGCTAAGGGTACATAGGGAAACCCTGCCTTTAAAACCCAAAAGCATATATTGCAGTCTAGTTGTGGTAGTGCATTCTTGTAATTCTACTTACTAGGCCGAGGAAAGGGTATGGTGTTCTCAAGGTCAGTGTGGGTTCCAACAAGAGATTTTAGTGTATTTTAGTGGCCAACCCAGATAACGCAGTTTCACTTAGTACTCGATATAGCACTGGAAAGGGCTAATTTAGACTAAAGTCAGTCCAACAGATATAAACATTTGATAATCAATACATAGGCCAAGAATTACCACCATTATCATTACTATTATTTGTGATTTAGTTTTCCAGACAAGGTCTTGCCATTTAGCTCAGTCAGGCCTCAAACCAATGTCCTGCTTAGTTTCCTAAGTATTCACAATCTCCCGCTATCTTTCCTTTTCTGAGACAGTCTTGCTACATGGCCCGTCCTCTTGCTTTCACTTTCTGAATGCTGAGATTACAGACCTGCATCACCATGTTCTTGTAACCAACCAGTAAAAGGCTACAAGGAAGAGATTTTTATGGTCTATATGACCAGACAGATGGCAGTCTCATTCAATAACAAAAACCTCAATGAGAACCAAATGGATTTTTGTGGAAAATTCATGTTATACTTTTTCAGAACAAAAAGAATTAAAGAGCCAAAGCCTATACTATACTTAGGCATTACTGAGCACAACGCTGCAAACAATACATGCTTTGAGAGCTATTTAAATTAACTTTTTCTTTCCTTTCTGTTTAGTAAGTAGAAGCAAAATAAGAAAATCTTTGGGTTTTACCTATATAAAAGGCCATTCTTTAATGCAATACAATTGGGCCAGTCTTGGAAAGAGAACCAAAAAACACTAATCTCCTGGGCTGAACAGAGTACTCAAGTCAGGAAAGTGCTTGCCATATAAGCACAAAGACATGAGTTGGACCCTAGAGCTCATGTCTAAAAGCCGGGTGTAGCTGGGCAAGCACACGCCTTTAATCCCAGCACTTGAGGGGTGGGGGGAGAGGCAGATTTCTTGCATTTGAGGCAAGCCTGGTCTGCAGAGCAAATTCCAGAACAGCCAGGGCTGTTACACAGAGAAACCCTGAGTAACAGGATAAAAACAAAACCAAACAATAAGCCAGGTGTGATGCTGACCAGTTTACCAACACTGAGAGGCAGAGGCAGAATGGCAGGCTTGGGTATGACACTGAACACTTCATCAACACTGTGGTGCTGTGAGCACCAGGTCACAGGAGAATCTGCCTCCAACAAAACTGTGGACAGCACCTTAGAAACAAGCAAGGGAGTACTATGGACTCCATACACATGTATTAACTTGAACACACCCATACCAACAACAAATCCATTTCCTTTTTTCTCATAATGAATTTAATACCTATATGCAGGAGTTCTTTAATCTTTGGTCCAGGATTGGCACCATCCTACATTATACACAGAAACACACAGAACACTAAAAGAGTAATAGAATAGTGCCCCAGTAATACACACAGTTGAGATAGTCTTAAAACAATAATGATAACAATGATGGCAATAATAATAACTTTCAGAGCTAAAGAGATGGCTCATCTATGATAAAATTTGGTGCCTCCTTCTGGTGAGCAGGCATACATGCAGGCAGAATACTGTATACATAATAAATAAATCTTTAAAAAACAACAAAAAAAAATTCACCATGAGTTAAAAAGAAAATTTTCTTACGTAGGTAAAAACAAGGCAGGTGGTGGCACACGCCTTTAATCCCAGCACTTGGGAAGCAGAAGCAATCGGATCTCTGTGAGTTCGAGGCCAGCCTGGTCGACAGAGTAATTTCTAGGACAGCCAAGACTACATAAAGAAACCTTGTCTTGAAAAAAAAAAAACAAAACAAACCTTCTGGAATCTTTTTTTGCTTTTTGTTTTTCCCGACAGAGTTTCTCTATAGACCTGGCTATCCTGAAACTCAACTCTGTAGACCAGGCTGCCTCTGCCTCCTGAGGATAAAAAGTATGTGCCACCATTGCCCTTGGTAAGCCTGGTTTGTTAACCTATATCTGTAGTCCCAGTATTTTGGAGGGAGGCAGGAAGGTCAGGAGTTCGGGATGACCCTTGGATAAATAACAAGTTCAAGGCCAGCTTGGGCTACATGAGACCCAAAATAAAAATCTGAAACAAAGAGAAATAAAATACTGAATGGAAAAAACTGCCAGAATCTCGCAACATTTACTGTAGCAGTGAATGAATGCATTAATACTCCAAACAGAAAATGTATTTCAGTTTACCTCACCAACCTAACAATACATTTGTGAATATTTGGTCTATGTGTGCTGCTATGTGTTACAGTGTACTACTGATACCAAGGGTCTAGACAACTTCCACAAGTAAATTATCTGTCCCTTGAAAGTGCTCACCATCCTCCCCACACTTCTGTCCTCATTCCTTCAAAGGAACTCACATGGAGAACTCTGACAGGAAATTTTTCAAAACAAAATTCTCAGGAAAGGAACCAACTACCATTCTTCAATTTCACTCTTGGCTTATAACAGAATCATGAATCACACAGGTCCAATATAGAACTCTTTGCTAGGGGTGATCAACAGAGTTATCACTAAACAACTAGGATTACTTATAAGTATCAATACCTTATGCATACAGCAAATGAAAGAAAACAAGCAAACTGCCATTGGGTTTTCTGAGGCCCTGTTTGCATTGCTGTGGATTAAGCCCACAGTCTTGCATACATTAGTCAAGTGCTCTACCAACGAGGTATTATTTACAGTCCCCAAACACTGGTTTTGAACCACAATAGTAAACAACAGAAAAGATGTGTGCAGCTGTCGAAACAATGAATACCCTTCACTTATAAGTATGCTTAATTTTCAGAAGGCCAGGCAGTGGTGGCACTGGGGAAGCAGAGGAAGGTGGAGCTCAAGGTGAGTTTGGTTGGTCTATAGAGTGAGTTCCAGGACAGCCAGGACCTTGTCTCGGAAAAAAAAAAAAAAAAAAAAAAAAAAACAAAGAAACAAACAAAAGACTAAAAAAAAAATGCTTCAGAGAAAACTATGAGACAGAATATTTGAGGTACAAAGTTCCAATTCCATATGCCTTCATTTACAGAAGTTTTCAAAACTGTTGGCAGAAACCTTCCAAGTGACCACAATAATTGAGGTTTATCTCAATTGAGCTTAAATCTCAACAAAGCATTTGATACAACTACTTACACGACCCAGGCACAGACATTTCTGATACATTATTCATATCTTAATGTTTTTCCTCATGTTTCACTCTCACACACTAATGTGATCACTCTTAGGCACACACACTAATACGATCACTCACTCACGCACGCACACACACGAATGTGATCACTATTAGGCACACACACACACACACAGGATAACGTATTACAATTTCAATATAACTCTTGTTAAATAATTAACACCAAATTAATCAGCAAAAAGGAGCTGCTGTGTGAACGTGCACACACTTATCATAAACACTGGACATTTGAAGAATTAATATTCTCTTAAAAAAACTACTCCTGAGCTGGGCGGTAGTGGCGCATGCCGTTAATCTCAGTACTGGGGAGGCAGAGGCAGGAAAATCTCTGAAAGTTTGAGACCAGCCTGGTCTACAAGAGCTAGTTCCATGACAGGCTCCAAAGCTACAGAGAAACCCTGTCTCGAAACTCTCCCCCCCCCCAAAAAAATTACTCCTTTAATCGCAGCATTTTGAAAGCACAGGCAAGGAAATCTCTGTGAGTTCAAGACCAATCTGGTTTAAACAGCATTACCCTGCCTCAAACCCACCTTCCCAAACAGCCTACTCAATGTCTAGGTGAGCTCCTACTCTTGATAAGTGATTAAAAAATAATCTTCTAATGATGAAAAAACTTTTAAGATGAAAATATTTTCAACACAATGAGACACCACAATGAAGGCTTCATGAATAATTTATTCCATTTGAAGTTTTGTTTTTTTTGTTTTTTTTTAAAAAGTATAAACTTTTTCATTTCCTCAATCACAATTTGTACAACTCAGTGTTATGGCATTCGGCAGCAATAGTGTTTGTTCCTTATTCTTTTTTAAAATTTTTCTGTCACGTTAAAAAGAAAAGCAATTGGACCAATATTAAATGTCACTGCTAAACAACAACTTAAAAACGCCCCTTCATAAAGTGACCAAGCTAATTCTGAGAGGGTTGATGCTGACATGTCCAGTAATGATGTTACAATTTGTAGTTTAAACTCAGTAACTTTAAGGTCCACAAATCCAGTTTACTTTAAAAACTAAAGCTATTTTAAAACTTCAAGAATATCTCAACCTGAGGAGTATTTTAGGTCCCAAATCCAGTTTTTAAATTTATACTCCACAAAAGAGAGAGAGGAGAGAGAGAGAGAGAGAGGAGAGAGAGAGAGAGAGAAAGAGAGAGAGAGAATATGAATATGAGAATATGAGTGAATACATATATAAAAATTTAAACCACAGTTCTGGGCCCATTAATACACTAAGAAATACCAAAAGGTAAGATTTTCCCGCTGATTTGGTGACAATGGGATAAAATTAAGATGTTTGTTAAACACATTTTTCTTAATTTTAATTAAACTAAAATATTAAGAGGAAACCCAGACCAAATGTCAGTCAAGTAACACTGAATGTCTCAACAGACTAATATGCAATGCCACAGTGGGTAGGAGCAGATTCTATGATGCAAAAGCGTTTAAAGATTTTCTTTTAACCTATTCAATCTGAACATTTGAAATAATGCGACATAATATTTTGATATTACAGTAATAACATAGTGCTTGATTAAAGATCTGCAAATCTTTGTAGTAACACATTAAGTTAAAAAAAATTACCTCAGAAGGTAAATATGAAGACGAAAGAGAATATTTGAATACAGTAATCTGTGCCATACTGACAATTGAGGACGAATACAGCTGAGGATAGTTGGCTAAGTAGTAAGAGCTTAATTTTAGTGGTTTAAGAAAAGTTTAGAAATATTTAAAAATTACAAGCTATTTTAAAATTTAAGGATTACATATAAGTACACTTGGTGGCCTTCTGGCCAAACAATAAGGTGTACAGAAATGTATTCATACAGTGTTAATTCACAGTCCTGATAACTGAATGGCTTGCATAAGAAAGGTATGGCTAGATGTTTCAGACTGGCTGGAAGCAGACATTATATAACTAATCTTTTAAAATGCTAACATACGGAACTTCACCTGCTTCATAATGAATAACTGCACACAAAACAGGCATTAGCATTGAAATGAGGAAAACAAAGTTTGGGAACTCACTGGGAGAAGTGTAACAATTTTGCTTACCTACTCAAAATGATTACCCATGCTTGTCTGTGACAGTACATTAGTAAGTTAAATCTATCTTCTTGCACAGAAGGCTTCATTTCTTCTTCTAATGGCTACTTAGTAACTTCCTATTTGAGCAAGAACTGATGTGTGAAGGGGAGAAAAAAAACTTATGAATAAATTCTGTATATCTGGAATTAGTTCTTGATTGCCAGGTAAAAAGAATTGTGTGTGGGATTCCTGCTTATGACTACATGAAAGAAACTGCTAGGGAATACTCTCGTTAAGTCTATTTTCAAACTGAGGTGTGGTTATTATAAGTTAGTAATTTTAAATAGGGATTATAGTCTTCTATTTTCTTGAATCATTATTGAGCTAAGAAAATAACAAAGATAGTTTGTAAATAGAAATTCCAAATAAGCATCTTTTATCTCAAATCAAGTTCCTCCCACCAAGAAAATACAAAACAAAGTAAGTCAACACAATCTGTGGTGGTGTTAGCATAATTTAAAAAGAGACGTGATCTTTAAATTTAATATCAAAATATGCTCAACATTTGGATCGCTCTATTAAGGTTGAAGGAATAATTTGAAAACTTGTTACTAATTGTGTTTCTTTATAGAAAAACAAGAGTTGCTAATGTTTTCATTTACCCAATTTAAAGAAAATACACTGTAAGAAAATGTTTTTATACTAAATAACATTAAATGTATACTATTTACAAAACAGGTTTCAGTTTAAAAAAAACATACTGAATTATTGAGTTTTGTAAATACAACTGATCTTACCCTTGTTGACAATTAATGAATATACAAGTAGGAATTTTGAAAGACTGCTTCCAAGAAAGATAGGTAGACTTGGTGACTGTGAATTCAAGTCAGTGATGCAGGCAGGAGACTAACTGGGCTCTTGTGAGCAGCACTGTATAAGGATTATTTAAGGGGTAAAGCCTGCGTAAAAGCAGTTATCTTGGCATGTGCAAACAAGAAGGGGGAACGTTGTACTGAAGGAAGGGGTGAATTAAAGTCCCTAAAATTCAAGTCCCTTCTTTAGGGAGGTGAGAACCTCCTTGGCATATGCCCTACCTTAATTTGAGCTGTGTCATAGAAAAGTACAGACTCTGGTGTTTGGGACTCCCATCTCCAAACCAAGAAAATTCAATAAATAAAAAAGTCAAAGGGAAACAGTTTAGAAAATGGTTCTTTCACTAGTGGAACAGAGTCTGAATACCAGAATTCACTGAGGATCTATTTACACCACAGTTTGATTGCACACACACTCGCACTTTCACACCCAAACATATGCATACTCACACACATTCCCAATCTTTAATTTAAAAAAAAAAAAAAGTAAAACAATCAAGAGTGACTGCCCTTAAAATAATTTGTAAAATGCCTAGAGCTGGGCTAAATTTCAACCTTAAAACAGATCCTGCAGATAAATTTCATAATTAGTAATATCCCCATGCCTAAATGTGCCACTGTGAAAACTGAAAAAAATTTAAGCATGTAACATTAAACACCAAAATTAGATTAAGCACTCAGTAGCAAATTTTTCTTTTTGTAAAACTAAGTTTCTTTCACTGGAAATGGCCTGAAATATTAGTCATAGCCCTAAACCATAGTACAAAATATAACTGAAGATTTCTCATTTTATCCTAAGTTAATCCACCTAACAATATCACGTATGTGTATTGCCATCATGTTATTCTGCAAATGTGTGATATATAAAATGCTGTAAGACCGGTACCTTTTCAATTTATAAACACAGTGAACTTCATTACTGTACATGTACTCTGCAACTACAGCTTAGCTGTAAATCTTCCACACACAAAGGTATGGACATTATCCCTCTATCCCTGTTAAACTGTACATTGAGACAATACAAATTTACTGTCCGACCCACCCCCTTACAAAAAAATAATACTCTAAAAGCAACCCTACTGCAACTTTTTAATTAAGACGATTACATATATTTTAGACCAATTGCTTTAAAGCAAGAAGGCAGTATAAACCTTCTAGGAAAATTTTTATAAAAGAGGTTAAGAAATATAAGACAATTTATACATTTAAAAACTTACAATAAATAAGAGATGCAGGCATTTTTGAATACTAGATACTATATCCAATACAAGAACATCTTGATGTTCTAAAGCCATATGTTGAAATTCATTGTTCCTCATGTTTCCTCTCCATGCTTTTAATATTCTTTAACATGAATGGGTACTATGGCTCATTACTTTTCACAAATACTGTGACTGGAAAAAAAAGGTTAATTTTTGCTACGAAAATGTTATAATACGTCTTGAATAATCAGTCATCATCCTAAAGAGCTCAGTATAGTCAATGAAAAATAGGGTTATAGCCCCGCCCCCAAAGTCAAAACAATATTTGTTGAAGTAATAAGAATTAGACCCCATCACAAATGACTTCCACTGAGAACTGTAACTTAATCCTGCAGCAAAATATCCTTTCTTCCTGTTCTTTCCTTGCGCAATTCCATCAAACGAAGATCACAGCATATTCATGATAAAGTTATATAACTGATTCAGCACCACAAAATGAATTGGGAGACACGAGCGTCTGTCCTGGATTGCAGGGTCACAGGTTAGCCATGAGAGTGCATTGTACTGTTCCAAAACAAACCTGAAAAGCAAATAAACTGTAAATCCACCTATTTCAACAAAGACGTTGGCAACAACTCTTATGATTCAAAGTGCTGGTGGGTATGCATTGCTATGCATGACACTCTTGCTTCTAACTCATCATGAGGTCAAGGCTAGCTTTAAAACTCATGATCCTCCTGCCTCTGCCACCTAAGTACTGAGACTACATCAGTATCACAACCACAGAAACTCTCTTTCTTTACTAAGAATTTCACACTGTGACCCAGGCTAGCCTCAAACTCATGGCAAGCCTTTTGTTCTGGCTTCCTGAGTGGCATCACACCTGGCTAAAGTCACTGTGTTTGTGTTTTGTTCCATTTCTTGTGCGGTTTTTTAAGCTGCGCTAGTCTCAAATTTGTAATAATTCTCTTGTCTAATCCTCTCAAATCCTGATATTATTGGTATGAATCACCAAATACATATAAAGTCATCTTTTTAAAAAGGAATAATAAAGTTCGATTTAGCAGCACATGCCTTTAATCCTGGCACCCAAGACACAAGGCTGATGAATCTCTGTCCAAGGCCAGCCTATTCTCTATGAGCTCCAGGCCAATCAGAAACGTCTCAAAAAGGAGGGGGGAAAAGCAATAAGCTGAGTGAAGTGCCATGGGAGAAGCAGGTGGAATTCTGTAAATTCAAGAACAGCCTGGTTCCAATGGAGCCCAAAACAACACAGTGAAACCCTGTCTCAAAAAAACAATAAACCTGGCAGTGCTGACACTTGCCTTTAATCCCAGCATTCAGGAGGCCGAGACAGGGGCAGAGGCAGGAGGATCTCTGTGAGTTTGAGGCCAACCTGGTCTACAGAGAGAGTTCTAGGACAGGCTTCAAAGCTACATAGAAACTCTTGTCTCAAAAAAATAAAAATAAAACAAAACAATAAAAGTAAAACAGTAAGGAATGACATAACTAACTTCATAACATAGTAACTTTGAAACTAGCCTGGGATACATAAAACCCTTTTTCAAAAATTAAGGGAAGAAATTTATTCATGTTAGAAAATCACTTATTCGGGGAGCTGGAGAGATAGCTCAGCAGTTAAGAGGACTGGCTATTCTTCCAGAGGACCCAGGTTCAATTCCCAACACCCACATGGCAGTTCACAACTGCCTGTAACTCCAGTTCCAGGGGACCAACACCCATGGCAAAATACCAATGCAAATTAACAAACAATCAAAGCACTCATTCTCAGTAATTTAATAAGGTTTGGGGCTTAACAGCCCCAATTTAAGAGTAATGCAGCAGGAATCAGTGCTTAAGAGTATTAATTGTTTTTCCAGAGGACCATAGTTCAATTCCTAGTACACACATGGCTGCTAACAGGTCTGTAACTCCAGTACCTGGGAATTTGATACCCTCTTCTGACCTCTATTGGCACTGCATGTATAAGGTGCACAGACATGCAAGCAGGCAAACTACCCAAAATAAAAAGAATAAAATAGTTTTTAAGAATAATTCAATGGGGTTTAGCTCAGGAGTAGATCATGAGTGGAGAGAAAAAAAACCTTAAGTCCCAAACACGAAACCATCTAAAAGAAAATTCATCCAGGGATTCAAAACTAAAAAGCTGTAAACTTTTACCCAATAGAATAAAAATATTTAATAATAAACATTCTTATTTTACACAAACTAAAAGAGAGAGCAGGCAATGTTCCAAGAGCCGTACCTGAGGACATCTGAAGTCTGATTTGAGTCAAGTGGGTGGGAGTGTTTACTGTGAAGCAGTTCGTCAGATTGCACTGAAGGCACGTGGAGGTGCAAAGAGGCCTAAAAGATAAGGTAAATCAATCAGTCAGTCATGTGGGAAATCAGTTATTTAGTTTCAATGTGCTCTCCCACTGTACTGTCCTTGATGAAACTGATTTTATGACAATGTTAGCAAGTAAGAGCTACTATGAAAATTCATGGTTTTGATGGAAACTTTAAGGTGCAAAACTTATAGGGTCTCTCTACAATTTTTGCTTTAACTTCTTTTAGTACCATATAACAATCCTTAAAGACAGATAAGAAAGAGAGAGAGAGAGAGAGAGAGAGAGAGAGAAGAGAAGAGAAGAGAAGAGAAGAGAAGAGAAGAGAAGAGAAGAGAAGAGAAGAGAAGAGGAGGAAGAGGAGGAGAAGAGGAGAAGAGAAGACAAGAGAAGAGAAAGAGCTTTCCAGTTATCTTTAATTTCACAGACTTTATGCTATGCAGCTATACTTGGATACTAAGCACTAAAAAGAAGTCAAGGGAGTAACCCTGAACAATATTTTACTTAGGAAGTTGTGATTTTAACAAAGCTTCCACTGGATGAACACTTTACAATCAAAACAATGTACACATACTTGCTTGCCCAATGCATTTCTTAGCAGAGCCTTCTAACAACTGCACCCACATTTAAGTATAGCAGTGAGTAGTGGGCAGAAGGAATGTGTTACTATTCTTTACATTCAATTAAGTGAAATCAGTCATCTAGTGTGTACGTCATATGCAGTATTAACACTATGACAAAGTGGTGGTGTTCACCGCAATCCTTCACAAGCTTTCTTCATGCTATGAAGATACTTCTTTACATTGATCTGTGTTCTCCATCACAGCAGCATACATGTATACAAACTCATATACATTATATTCAGTAATGTAATCAAAATATGTATGTTTGAACTGTCTATAAATTCTTGATTTATGAATTATTAGTAAGTCTCACCTGGCAGATCACTACCAAGTATATGGATGCTGACAAAATTCCTGTGATAAAACTACTTTTATTTAATATTTATTTATTTATTATGTGTACAATATTCTGTCTGTGTATATGTTTGCAGGCCAGTAGAGGGCACCAGACTTCATTACAGATGGTTGTGAGCCACCATGTGGTTGCTGGGAATTGAACTCAGGACCTTTGGAAGAGCAGGCAATGCTCTTAACCACTGAGCCATCTCTCCAGCCCATAAAACTACTTTTAAGCACCCACAGAACCCACTGATTTCTCAAGCACAGAGAAATATACCAAGTGGTTTTACTGATTACAATACAAAATTAAAATGAGATATATGAAAAACATAAACGAAATTATGTTAAGTTATGCCTTACCTGTGATTCAGAACCAGAAGTCCTAATCTTGTTACACTGTATCTGAGGGTGAATGCTCACTTTACACTATCCTCTCTGCAAATAAATATTGAGTAAAAAAGAATCTGGATAGTCCCTTGGACTTTTCATAAAAAGGGTTTACTAAACAAAAGTGTGCCCTGAATCTCTTAGGTCATGAACTACAAATAGGTATTATACTAAATTTGGAAATAAGCAGGGTCATTTACTGCTATTTTGAAAACTTTAGTGTGCACACAGGCTCTGTGACTACATGTGGGAGGAGACAGCAAGTGCAGCACCTCCCAAAGGACTAAGGAGGCTCCAAACACTACTATACTGCAGAAAATCCCCTGGAAGATGTTCATGTAATGAGACAGGATAGAGCAATAAATATCTGGAAGAGGAATAAAAGTCACAGAATAAACTAGCATTTTATTAATAGTCAATTAAAGGGCAAGGATAGGTCAGAATACTTGCCTGGCATTCACTGTCTGGGCAGAGGAAGGGGAGCTACAGATTCAGTTATTGTAATCTTTATGAATACACTACATAAATCCACTGTTTAATCTCAAATGGCTTTGACACAATGGATATGGGCCTAGGGTAACAAAGTTTGACTGGCATAAACAATCCAAGAAATTTCTATGCTCAGGAACTACTAAAATATTATCTCAAGAAAAGGAAGCATACAATCTGACCTGAAATGTGAAGAACCCACAGTGATTTTTACATTGTGTGAGGCAGATCTTCATTTACTATTTTTGAGCAGTAATAGCAATAGTAACAATCAACCAGAGAGCTTTCCTATCTCATTTTCCTTACCATCTTATACCACATAAGATGGACACTGAAAAAGTAAGTATCAATAGATCTGAGAATATCACTTCTTAAAAACTCCTCAGCAGTTTTTCATTTACGTTTTCTACCACTGGCTCGCCTGGAACGTATAAACCAGGCTGACCTCCAATTCCTAGGGAATCTTCTTGCCTCTGCCTCCCAAGTCACAATGTCTACCACAATGCTCACTAGTAGTTAGTTGTATGCTTGTTTCTGGGACAGGGAACTCACAATGTAGCCCTGGCTGGTCTGGAACTCCCTGTGTATACCTGCCTCTGGCTACTGAATGCTGAGATTAAAAGCATGCGTTATCACACCCATTCTACTCAATAGTAATTTATACAAGGAAAACTATTTAGAATAGGTAAATTAAAGTATAACAAAGATTGCTAAATTTTTTAATCCTCAAAATAATGAAATGTAATAGGAGTGCAGTATCATCCCATTCAAAAACATAATTATCATTAAAAGATCCAGGTTTTACTCTAGATGTCTACCACAAATGTATGACTTTAGATAAGTGAATTTCCCGAATTAAAATATGTTCAGCTGGAGAATAAGACTAGAAAAAGACACTGCAATGTTTCTCAGCTCTAAACTTCTACAATGCAACTGAAAATATAACTTCAAACCAAGAGTTCCAGAAGTATGACTTAAGAATGTTTAAACTTAATATAAATTTTTATAATTACTTGTTTCATGTTAGATAATTCTTTTTATGAGATCATCTAAAGAAATACATACAATGTATTTAAGAACTTGGAATTCAGATAAGCTATAAAACTTTAAAATGTCACTTCAATAGTTCTCAGGACTAAAACTATCAATAAGGATTAGTTGGGAATTGCCACAGAAATAGTAATACCTTAAGAAAAAGGGGACATTGATATTGTGCTTGAGGACATGCTGACCAGAACCAGTCAGGTAGTGGACCTGCTTTGGCAGTTGATACAAAGTATCCAAGGGCCAATGGTTGCTGAAGAATATTAGTTACTTCATCATGAGATTCTGTTGAAAGTAGCCGATCAGTACCCTGACCCTTAAAAAGACAAGAGTTATTAGTTCATTCAATATATCCAGATAATGAACATAAATACAAAATTACTTAGTAATATAATCTCTACTGCTCAGAGGCTGAAGCAGGAGGATCAAAGGACTACAAAGTAAGTTTAAGGCTAGCCTGAAGAACTTATCTAAACCATCTCGAAATTTGAGGATTGAGGGTTCGAGTCCATAGCAGCTCATGTGTGAGGTCAAATTAAGGCCCAATAGTTAAATTGCTAATATCATAAAAACAGTGTATTATGAACAGCAAAACAAAGTGAGTGAGTATGTCTAAAGTCAAAGTGAGTACAAAACACAAATCACTCACTGTAACTGCTATTTCTTAATAGTTCAACTAATTCCTCAACCCCAATGTAAAAGAAAATTCAACTTGCTTTGCTTCCCTAGTATCATCTATGAAATGTCATTAATTTCAATAGTGTTTTGGAAGGCATTATAACAATTTAGACTATTGTTCATTCCATTTGGATTGGTCAAAAAATGTCTCAGAATTTATTTTAAGAAAACAGATAAAAGGAAATTAATTCATAATGAAACTGTTCATTGTATCAGTACTTTAAGCACCAGAAATTTTACCCCTTTTATTATTTCTTTAAGAATTTCCTATAATGTATTTTAATCATAGGATTAAAATACTTTTAATGTTTGGGGAAAAAAAGAGAGACATATTGGTATGGTGCCTACACAGTGGAGGCTCAAACCTCAAAAACAAAACAAAAGAGGTCATGGGCAGCATAAGCCTTTGAGGCAGAAGTAAGGGAAATCATTGCCCTCCCCCCCAAAAAAAGTATTAATGGCTAAACAAAAGTTCATGAGCTCAGTTGATCTCATCTCTTTGCTAATTTCAAAGGGAAAAATGGTGTTCTAGTTCATATAATGATGGATGGATGCGTGGCATTTACATACATTGAAACTTTTTTAGCATAATTACCTTGCCAGCATCACCTCCATGGGGGTAATGAGAACCTGGAGAATGTACAGGAGATGCAGTTGGAGATGCAGGAAGGATATTAATGATATCAGGATCAAGATCATCTCCTGTATCTAATAAATCAAAGATACCCATTCCATCTGCTCCATCTGTACAGAGAAAAGAAATTAATATTTTATTTTCTGTATACCATGATCATTCACAGCAAAATATTAAAATAAATTTTAACCGAAATGGGACTTGCAAGGTATGATGGCACATGCCTATAATCCCTCCACTTAGAAGGCTGAGTGATAAGGACTGCTATGACTTGGACAGTTAGCCTAGGCTATACAAGCGGTGAGAACCTGTCTCAAAACAAAAACTGGGGCATGTTGATGCACACCTTTAGTCTCAACACATAGAGGCAGTGGCAAGAGGAATTCTGTGAGCTCCAGCCTAGCCAGTGCTACACAATAAGACCCTGTCTCAAAAAAAACAAAACAAAACAAAACAAAAAAACTTAGAGTAAAATGGGTTAATATAACCAACATTTACTAAGCATCAATTAATTGTGTGTCACATATTATACTAACAGTCATATAAAGGATTTTGAAGTATTGATCAACCTAAAAAGACCTACGAAGAGATTAATCAAATGGTCCCTGTGATTATAAGGGTCTTTTTCTTTTTTCTTAAATGTGGTGCCAAGGATTGAACCATGGAGCACACAGTCAAGCACTATGGCACTGATAGGAAGGAGAGAGTAGAGTGGGAGGCAGGGAAGGTCCTACTGCTGATACTACTACTCTCCATTCAAAATGGAGAGAAAGGGCAGAAGCTAAAGAGCATAGGCTTTGTAATCTTCATACAAACGATCTGCTAGAAGCTGGCAAAGGCAAGGAAACAGATTTACCTAAGACTCTAGAAGGAATCAACCTTAAGATACCTTGATATTAACCCACAGAGAATGATTGAGCTTTATAACAAACTCATGTTCTTTTAAGACACTAATATAATTTTTCATGGTAGTGGGTCCTTGGTGAGTGCCACAGCTTCAGATCCACCGGCTCAACTGAGGAAATTTCGCATAATGGATGGAGATAGAGCCAGAGCAAGGGATTGTGCTACCAAGGTCCAGTGGAAGACCAGAAGGAGGGAGAAGATGAGCAAGGACGTCAGGACCGTGAGGGACTGGCCCACCAACAGAGACAGCATGCTTGATCTATTGGGTTGCTCAACAAATCCAGCTGGACCGGGACTGAATGAGCATATGACCTAACTGGACTCTCTGAATGTGACTGCCAATGGGGACTGACTTGAGAAGCCAATGATAATGGCACTGGGACCTATCTCTTCTGCATGTATTGGCTATTTGGGAACTTATTCTATATGGATGCACATCTTCTTAGACCGAGATGGAGGGGTGAGGGCCTTGGGCTTCCCATAGGGCAGGGTATCCTGCCCCATCTTAAGGAAGCAGGGGGAGGGCAGTGGGGTAGGGGGGGAGCGGGAGGGCCGGGAACAAGGGGAGTAAATGTAAAATTTTCCTCTAATTAAAACAAAAAGGAAAAAAAAATTAAAAATAAAATACTTTTGGTTAAATGTAAAAAAAAAAACACACTAATATAATAATGTTATAAAAACAACAGGTAACAAAACCAACATACCATCAAGAAATATAAATGTGGTTTAAATGGTACTATTCATTACCAAGTAAAATATTCAAGTTATTACATAATAAAATAATAAAGTGATAAAATATGCCAGGCAGAGGTAGCACATGCCTTTAATTCCACCACTAAGGAGGCGGAAGCAGGTGAATCTCTGAGTTTGGGGCTAGTCTGGCCTTCTGGGCAGCCAGGACTACAAGGAGAAAACCTATCTCAAGGAAAGAAAAGGAGAGCAAATAAACTGTATGTGTATTGCCAGGCGGTGGTGGTGCACATCTTTAATCCCAGCATTTGGGAAGCAGAGGCTGGTGGATCTCGGTGAATTTGAGGCCAGCCTAGTCTTCTGAGTGAGTAACAGGACAGCTAGAGATACACAAAAAACCCTGTCTAAAAAAAGAAAAATAAAAGCAAAACAAAACAGTACGTGTATTTTTGAAGATCTACCATTTTCAAAAGTAATTTAGAGTAACAACAAACACTATTATTTGTCTCTCCTATTAAATACAACTTAAAAGGTTCACCAAGTTACATCTCTATTCTAGCAGTTTATAGAAAACATTGTTTTCGTAAACTGACATATAAAGGACTATGAATAAAGCTCAGTGTAGAAACAGTTTGCCTAACATGCAGAAAGTCCTAAATTAATCTCCAGTATTGTTCTGAGGGAGAGAGGGAGGGAGGAAGGGACGGAGGGAGGGAAAGGAGGAGGGAAAACATGTGGGTATGGGTGTATGAAGAGAAGAGAGTTTTTTTATATATATTATATATAATGAGTGGTAAAGTTTATGTACAAGTAGCTTGAAATAACAGCATAAATACACAAAAATTTTATGATCAATGATAGCTCCTCAAATTAAAATTTACAGAATTCATATCAATGACCAATTCTGATACAATAATATAAAATAGTGAGGTCATTTTCTGGAGCCATTTTAACAAATTGCCATGCACTTATTAAAATAAAGCAAAACAAATTTTTTCACTTATGTTTGGAAGTCAAAAGTCTTAGTGATCTGTTTCCTTGTCATTTCCGGGGACTTGAACTATACACATTGGCTCTCGGCCTTCTCTCTGAATTTGCATCCTTTTCTTCCATCAAACAGCTTTTTCCTCTTGGGTATATATAAAGCTTTCTCTTTGCTACCTTGTTATAAGATATGTTTTATTGCTTTTTAAGTCCCATCTGCATAGTTTACAATAAAAATTTCCATCTTACTGGTCTTAACAAATCTTTAAAACTCTTTTTTTCTTACTAAGGTAAATGTCAAGGCATGCTATTCAGCCTACTTAAATTGTCAATATTTAAAAAAAAATACTTGGAATCCAGGCATAATGATGTGTGCCTGTAGTCCCAGCTACTTGGGAGACTGAAACAGGAGGGTGGCTTCAGCATGAGAGTTCAACACAGCAACCTTGTCTCACAAATATGAAAAAAACAATAAAACAGCCAGAGTTGTACATGCCTATAAGTCCAGCACTTTCAGACTGAATCAAGAGGATTGCTGAGAGCTCAAGACCAAATCTGGGCTGCAAGCAGCAGGCCAGACAGGGATACAAAGCAAGACCATGATTTCAAAACAAATAAAATAGAATTTCTAAGGCTCCATTAACTTACCATTGTTGGGATTGAAAGCTAAATCCAAATTTTCAGTGGTGTAAGTAGCTGAAGCTACTTGCACAGAAGCAGAAGTGGGAAACACAAGTATATGAGTACATGATGTATCTTGTGGGGTATTTAGCTGAGGCGTCTGCATATTTAAAGTGGTACTTCTTCCAAAAACAGAACCAGTTGATACAGAATCTGAAGAGAGATGCATTTTTCCTTTTCGTAAGTGAAGAATTTTATTTAACACTTAAAAACTTAAAGAGTACAATGAATAATAAAATCTGACATATACTGAAGTGAACTAACCTGGCATGATAACAAAAGAACCTTGGGGTTCCATTGCAACCAAACAAGCACTAAGGATGCTCGGAGAGTCTGCAGCAGATATGCCGCACATCCTACACATGTCTTTGAGCCTTTTGCTAAGAGACTGCAAGTTTCGACGACTCAGCAAACAACTCCAATCTGCGGGTATCAACAGGGGCAAAAGGAAACAGTGCTAGAAGCAAGTGCTCTGTTATACTATTTACCCAAGCTTACAATGAAAGAAATGCATAGCAACAATTAAATTAGTTTTTTTTTTTTTTGGTTTTTCAAGACAGGGTTTCTCTGTGGCTTTGGAGCCTGTCCTGGAACTAGCTCTGTGGACCAGGCTGACCTCGAACTCACAGACATTCACCTGCCTCTGCCTCCCGAGTGCTGGGATTAAAGGCATGCGCCACCACCGCCCGGCAAATTAGTGTATTTCTAATAAAGAAATTATCAAAGCTAAAACTCTTATAGTGGTTCCTGACATTCCTTATCCCTTTAACTCCAGTAAGTATCACATACAGGTCATTATATCTTTATATAATGACTTTATATATGCTCTTTCTTAAAACAATGTTTTACTGATAACTTTTAGCATTTTAAAAGAAGATTTTTTATTTTATGTGTGAGTTTTGCCTGTATACTACATGTATGCAGTGCCTGCAGTGCTAAAAAGGGGCATCAGACCCCTGAAGTGCAGATATTGGAAGCCACCAGGTTGAGTGCTGAGAATCTAACTTGGGTCTACTGGAAAAGCTCTTAACTGCTGAGAACTTTAGCATTTTATTCCATGTATTACATAAGATGTTCTGAAGCAAATATAAATCGCCATAAAACAAAGTTTTAAAAAAAAACTATATAAAAACAGAATTTACCTTTCAATTCTCCATGTCCAATCCTACCGAGGCGACCAATTACCACTCTCCATGGTAAGGAGCTCATCTGAACAAGTCCTAAGCACCACTCCCAAAGTTTTTGTAGACCAAACCTTCTGGCAGAACCCTTTTTCCGACGAGCCCTATTGAATGAAATGTTTGTAAGTATTTCTAAAATTCACATAATGAAATTTTATAAGAGGATTCAAATATGTGACAAACTGGTTCATCAATTTCATTTTATCCTGTTTTATTGACTGGTACCAGGGTATATATGCTGGTACCAAGTATCATATTGTACATGATATGCCTATAGTTCCATTACGGGGTTATATCCCCACTTCCTGGTTCTTTACTTAATTTTAATGCTTCAAACCTCTATAAAAACCAAGTCCTGAGCCAGGCACACGCCTTTAATCCCAGCACTCAGGAGGCAGAGGCAGGCGGATCTCTGTGAGTTTGAGGCCAGCCTGGTGTACAAGAACTAGTTCCAGGACAGGCTCCGAAATCTACAGAGAAAGCCTGTCTAAAAAAAAAAAAAAAAAAAACCCAAGTCCTGATACACACATATTTGCCATTCAAGTTCCTAAGTTTTTGATAAGGGATCTCTTTAGGTTGCCCAAGATGGTTTCCTAAATTCAAATAATCCATCCTCCTGGCTTAGCTCCAAGTTGGAGAAAAAAAAAAGGTATATGGTATCATATGCAGCTTCAAATTTATGGATTATTTTGTTATTCTTACTGAAGAGATAGCTAATTTGATATAACATGCTTTCCTTACAAGCATCAGGATTTGAATTCAATTCCCTAAACCTAAGGAAATAAATGCGCAGTGTTAATTAAACTCAAGAGCTGAGGAAGCAGACAGGTGAATCCTATGAGCACACTAGCCAGTCAGTCTGGTCTACTTGGCAAAGTTCAGGCTAGAGACTGTCTAGCCAGTCTCAAAGAAGGGATGGAGAGCAACTGAGGAATGGCAGTTAAGGTTGTCCTCTGACCTCCACAAACACACATAAATAAATTCTCAAAATATATTTGAAGGGCTGGATAGATGGCTCAGCAGTTAAGAGCATTAGCTGCTCTTCCAGAGGACTGGGGTTCAATTTCCAGCACTCACATGGCAGCTCACAACTGTCTCTAACTCCAGTTCCAGGGAATCTGACACCTTCACACACATGAACAATGCCATGAACAAGAACTGAAAAGAATGATGAGTTGTCCAATTTTGGCCAACAATTTTACTAAACCAATTTCCATACCTTAAAAAGTAAAGAATACCCAACACAAACTACATTTTTCGGCCCAAATAACATTGTTGTATGTTTTCTAATACATGTCCTTTATTAGGTAGGCAAGTGTGTAACGCAAGCACTTTGCAAATAAGCAATATCAGCTAACATTTATTTAGCACTTACTATGTTACAAAAAGATGGCAGAGCCACTGTGCAAGCAATACTCACTTCATCCAAACAATCTGATGTGGCAGATAAAACTACTTGACAGATATTATAAGCTGTGGCTCAGCTGCCTAATTTTGCCAATACCATAAACCAGCAAGGAGTTACATTTCAAGACAGGTCTCATTATATCTTATCAGAATTATTTTAATTTGTGTAGGAGTAGGCATATTCCACAGCCCAGATATAAAGATCAGAAGATAACTTTTGGGAGTTGGCTGTCTCCATCATTTGAGTCCCAGGGGTCAAATTCATATTGTCAGGTTTTGGAGGCAAGCATCTTCACCCACTGAGCCTACCCCTACAAATCTTAATCATTGTTCCATTTCTACTTTTTTCAAAGAATTATTTTATTTTATGCATATCATTGTTTTGCTTACAGATATGTATGTGCACCACATGTAGGTCTGGTCCTCAAAGACCAGAATAGAAGATTAGATTCCTTGGAACTAGAATTATAGATGGTTGTGAACCAACATGTAGGTGCTGGGAATGGAACCCAGTCCTCTGCAAAAGCAGATAGTACTTTTTTTTGTATGAGCTTATTTCTACCTTTTGATCAAAGAAGTAAAATGGCAACCAAAGCCTGATTGTGGTGGTATCCGTTCTCTTCCTTCAGATAAAACATTCTTTCCAAATTATCATGACTAATGCAAAAAAAAAAAAAGTGTACAGCTTATGCTACAAGCAGTATTTTATTGGGTTTTTGAGACATATTTTCTCTGTGTAAACCTGGAATTACCTCTGTAGACCACAAAGGCCTTGAACTCAAGAGATCCGCCTGCCTCTGCCTTTGAAGTGCTGCAATTAAAGGTGTGTGCCACCACCACCCAGATGCACTTTTATGAGTAGGAGGAATTTCAATAATATTTAAAACTATTTTAAGGAAGCTGGAGAGATGGTGGCTCTCCAGAGGACCTCGGTTCAATTAACAAAACCTACATGGCAGCTAGCAAATTTCCAATTCCAGGGCTTCCAACACCTTTGCACAGACAAACACAAAATACCAGTGCACACAAAATAAAAAATTTAAAAATACTTTTAAATTATATGTATTAGGGGGCCCAGGGAAGCCAGAGTTAACATGTATTGTGAGCCACCATATGTGGATGCCAAGAACTAACTCTAGCCCTCTGGGGAAAGTAGCAAACACTCTTAACTGCTATACCATCTCTCAGTCTCTATAATACTTCAAATTCTTCATCCAAAATCACTGTCACAAGCTTTATAACATAAAAGATAGGGATTTTTAGGACATAAAAATTAGATTTAAAAAAATCAGTGTAACAAATTAATTAAGGGAAGAGAGCATTTGTTTATGAGATACAATCTCACTATGTAGCCGTACCTGGCTTCAAACTCAGAGATTCACTTCACTCTATCTCCCAATGCTGGGATTAAAGACATGTGACAACATGCCTGGCCAGAATTGTTTTTAATTATCTTAATTATACAACTAACTAACTATAAAAATATATTATACAACTAACTATACTAACTATAAAAATATACCCAGAATCTCAACAATTACTATCAAAATGTATATAAGCTTCAAATGGTTATCTTCTGAGTATGAGACCCTGTGTGTTGTACATGTGCACATATACTAACATTTCAAATTGGGATAATCATATTTAAGGAACCATAAGTACCTATTTGGAACATCGATGTTAATAATACATGTTTCTAGAAGTTCTCCATATAGATCTGTGCAAGATGCAAGAATCCACCTTTGATCATGTGATAAACAGTAGCCCACAAAAAGAACATTGTATTTCTGTCCAGCTTCTCCAAATGTCTCTCCTAGCTCTGTCTGTTTGTCCTTCACAGGAGCCAGAATAAAAGGTGGTGTGTAAAGTCGAATACATTCTGGTCTCTGTTTTTTAAAAAAAAAAAAAAAAAAAAAAGCCATCTTACAACTAGAAATGAGAATAAAACAAAGCATTATTATTTAGTTTTATATAAGATCTTAAAAATCTAAGTCATCATAATAACTTTGTTCACGGAAAACATAATACTTACATCAGGACTTTTAAGAGCGGTTTCCAGAGCTAAGCCTGGACCAAACCCAGTCAGCGTTTTTACATTGGTAGAAGTTGGAAGTGGTCTCCGGCACTGAGTAAAGGCCGAAAAAGCCAGAGATTTTAAATGCTGGGTGTAGATTTGTCTGTCTTCATGTTTTACAGGTTGTAACAGGTACTGACAAGGAACAATCTACAGATAAAGTGAGTATTACAAACATTAACAGAGTAACTTGCAACATAGCAAAAAGAAATCCCTCAGACAAAACTTCAGCAGCATATAATTGACTATAAAAAAAAAAAAACTATGGTTTCTATCATACAGAGTTTCTAATTTTTATGGTATGTGCATGAGTGTTCTGCCTGTATATATATGTATATATATATATACACACACACCTTATACATTATCATGAGCAGAAACCAGACAAGAGCATTAAATCCACCAAGACTGATGTTACGGATGTCTGTTAGTTGCTATATGGGTGTTTGAAATAAAATACTGGGATTGGAGAGATGGCTCAGGGGCTAAGAACACTGGCTGCTCTTGACAAGGACCTGGGTCCAATTTCCAGTACCTACATGATGGCTCACAAACATCTGTAACTTCAGTTTCAGAGGATCCAAAGCCCTCTTCTGGCCTCTGTGGCACCAGGCATATGATAGTATAATACATACACAGATGCAAACTGCCAAATAATAAAAAATAAAAAATAAACAAATCTTTAAAAAAAATAGAAAAAAAGAAATTGAAAACTGGTCTTTTGAAGAGCAGTCAGTACCCTAAACACTGAGCCACCTCTTGTACCACTATTATTTAGAATTTAATAGACAGGCAATTTACATGGACCCTGAACGACCTAGAAATCTTTTATATTTTCTATACACAAAAATTATATTTATTAAGACTCCCATGAGACCTATTAATCAAAATTTCTTTTTCTTCTATTTTTACTTGCAACTTATCTCAATCATAACTAACTTACATAGAATGCAGGCATTATTTTCCTATTTAGGCTCTACTTTGTAACTTTGCTTACAAAAGTAACATAGAAGAAACAAAATATTCTCAATATAATCTTTTTATGAGGGGTGCTAACAAACAAACAATGTATTATTATGTAGCCCAAGCTAGCCTGGAACTGTGTACTGATGCTGTCTTCAAATTCATGATCCTCCTACCTCAGTTTCCTGGGATTAAAAGCACACACCACCATACACAGTCAACTCAATTTTTTATTTCTCATAACAGAATGACAAACAAGTTTACTAGAAGATTTATGTGTCTGTCTGTCTGTGTTTATATTATTTGTATGACAGCACCCACTGAGCAGATCTCCCGCTGCTGGAATCAGTCAGTCAGTCTGTCTGTCTATGTGTGTATACCATATGGATGATAGCACCTAGAGCAGATCTCCTGTTCCTGGAGTTACAGTTCTGAGCCACTGGATGTGAGAGGAGGCAACTGAACTTGGGTTCTCTGTTAGAATAACAAGCACTTGTAACTGCTAAGCCATCTCCTCAGCCTCCATGACTACAAAATTTATCTTTTATAAATTCTCTTAAAATTTTTATTATAAAATTTAAGTAAAATCAATACAACCTAGCTTTTGTTTGTTTTTCAAGACAGAGTTTCTCTACATAGCACTAGCTGTCCTGGAACACACTGTAAACCAGGATGGCCTCAAACTCACAGAGATCCACCCACCTCTGCCTCCAAATCCAAAAACCTTTAATCCATATGGGGATTAAAGGTTTGCACCACCATGCCCAGGTTACAACCTGTATTTTAACAAAATTATTTTGCATACAGAAAAGTACCTCTGAAAGTTCTAAAGCCTTCACAGTCTTACCTGTACAGAAACAGTACTCTTGATATGAGGAGGAAGAGTCTGGGCCATTTCCAGGAAGCATCGAAGTAACCCCAATGTCCATACATTAGATGAGTTAGTGCTCTCATCTTTATTTTCATATGTAAAAGGATCAATTATATAAACAACAATTGCAGGTGGGTAGGTAACTGCATGTGAATCACCATCTGTGGGAATTCCAACTTTATCACGATCCATTGTGCTGAAAATTGAAGAAGAATTAGAACAGAAGGATGTATTTCATTTGCCTGGGACAGCACCAAAGCTGTCCTTAGACCCCCCTCATTTACTGGCAAGGTATCAGAAAACTTCTCTGAAAATCAGAATACTCCATCCCATCCAAAGAGAACAGCTCTGTATATACCCTTTCACACTTCACACCTTAGGAAATCCCTTGAAATAAGAGGCTTTGTGCTTTTAAAAGAAAAGAAGAAAAAGACTTCTTAAACAGTTTAACAGCAGAGATTAAACTGAGATGACGAAGGCTGGTCTGACAGTCATCTCAGAAACAGGTCCTGCTCACGATCCTGCCAGAAACAGAGTTAACCCAGAAGGAAGCCAGGATTATCTGTTCAATGTTCTGGTACCTTTTCAGACTGGACACATTAATTTCCTAAATTTAGTGGTGAATAAGCATCTTCATTGATCCAGGGTGGGGTTCCAGCTGTGCCGTGCATGTGTGAAAGCATGCGAGTGGGCCCACACAAACACACGGGGTGGGGGGTGGGACACGACACATGACACTCCCAAGTGATTGTTCAACCATTTATGCAGTGCATATAAGCAATTACATTTGCTTATGTCACAGGCCAGACATAATCATAGGGATAAGTGGAATCAAATGTTTTTAAAGATCATAATACTAACCCTGTGATTTTATAATACTTTTAAAACAATCATGATAATTTTGTACCTATAATCCTTAACATGACTAAACTGAATTCCAAGATAAGATCAAGAAGCACTCTACACATTTACAACCATCTAACTTAGATAAAAAGAGGGGACTATAGATTCTGAATTTCCACAAACGTAAATTTGTTTTTCGTTATTCATTCATTCATTGTACACAGGCTTCAAAGCAAGCTAAACACATGCTACTTACTGCTCAGCTATCTCTCAACCCCAGTATCAATATTTTTAAAGGTACCTTTCTGACACATCAAGATGTGGCTGAGTGGGAAGCGAAGTTGACTCCCCTGACATTCCTGCCGCCTGCAGAGATGATGACTGCTGTCCTCCTAGCTGGCCACTCTGAACTGTACTTGGTTGTGCAGTCATGGATCCTGAACCACTAGTGTTCATACTGCCAAAGGGTGGAAACGAAGGCAGTTTATTTGATGACACTCCACTACTCATACTGGAAGATGATGAAGATGAAGTTGTGGTCAAAGTTGAATTAGCTGTGGCAACTGAAGTAGATATGGCAACACCTGAAGTCATTGTCATAGTGCTACTTGCCGCAGATGCTAAGGTGGCAGATGTAGTATTAGCGTTTCCAGTATTTGTCATCTGAGGTGCGGTAAGCAAAGACTGATTTGTAGGGGCAACTAAATTTGGCTGGGAGAGCAGAGAGCTGTCCAACGGCTGAGAAGCAAGATATGGACCTAAAGAACAAAAACGGGTATTTAATTCTTGATTTCACTGATTTATTTTTATTCTACTAAAGAAATAACAATTTATCTGATACTTTGATGGCAATTATCTTTCCTTAACTGTTTTACTAACAGTGCAGCATGTTCTAGCTTTCTATTTTCTCTGAGAAATTAAGATACAAGTTTAAAATGGAAGTATAAAAGTAAACCTGCATTTTTATTCAAATTTAAGATAATCAGTATGAAAATGTGAGAAATTCTATTTCCTGGGCAAGATTAAATGTAAACAAAGGCTGACAAGATGGCTCAGTGATTAAGTTAATCACCAGGAACAACATGGTGAAAAGAGAGAAGCAATCTTGCAGGCAGTCCTCCGACTTCCATTGATTCTGGGGCACATATATACCCCACCATACTCAAGTAGTTAATGCTAATAAAAAATCAGAATACATCAACAAACGTGAAAACAGTACATAGCAATTTTTCATCAAACCACTGCAAGTGTTGTTAAATCAAGTTGAAGAAACACCATCCGGATTGCTATGATAGCTAACTAAAATAAAAAGTGGAAAAATAGTACCATGAGGCTCAATTTACAAAAATGTCTAATTAGGTAGGTTCAGGAATTTGGTATTGCATTTCTTTGGAATAAGTGTAAAGGAAGTTCAATGATATTTAATTTAAAGGTACTACATTTAAAAAAAGCTTTTAAATACCACTCATTCTCTTAGCTACAATAAGACTTTTCCTGGAGTTGCATAGTTTACTTAGAAATTACGTGCATCTGAACAAATCACAGATCTTGAAGTGCATAAAACATCAGACCCCACAGAGGTAGCAGAAAATATTTTGGAATCCATAATGTCTACTTGATAGGATGCCCACATATGAAGCTAGCAGAATTTCTATGTGGACAGTCAGACAGTACATGTTTAACTTTGAAACCACAGTCTTTGCCACATCTACTCAGTTCTGATTTTACAGGACAAAAGCAGGCAGAGACAGTGCGTGTTTGAAAACAATGGAGATGGCTACATGACACTAGGATATTATATACAAAAATAGGTGATGAACCAAGTCACAATGCTCACACTGTACTTGTAGAATGAACACAAATGTAATACCTAAATCGTATCTGCAGACTTGGGCATAAAGCTTGAGTTTAGAAAACGCTTCATTGTTACCATCAGCCACCTGAGAAAACCATTCTGTTACAGACTTTTCTGAAAGCTTCTTTGATGCAGTAGCTCCCACTTTCATGATCCCATCCGTCAACAGTCGAGAAATAGGTCTGTGTTGGCCCAATCGACAGGACTATAAATGCATATACAAAAGACAGAATTATAGAATTTACTACGCTATAGGGTACAGGTAATAATTTAAAGCATTTAATCTCTTTAAAACAAGCTTTTATTACTTATAAATAATAACTGGATCAAAATATCATGGGCAAGTATAGGGACATTGATCTTTTTCCTTTAGGAATTTCAAGTTGCTTTGACAGGGGTCTCAATAGCCCAGGATAGCTTCAAACTTGTATGTAGCTAAAAATGACCATGAATTTCTGATCTCCCTGTCTTCATCTCCCAAATGCTGAAATTACAAGCATATACCATCATTCCAAACAATACACTTCTTCCCCCAAGATATGGTCTCACTGTGAAGCCCAGACTAGCCTGGAGACTCTCTCCTGTCTCAACTACCCAAGTATATGAGTTATAAATATGCATCACCACACTCCAGATACCAAGGGTTACTTTAAATGGAATAAATATGTCCTGATAGTTCCTCCAATACTATGTTTTCCAGTATGACCCATGACACACATACCTAACAAAGTCTAGTAAAAATGTGGCAGAGTATAGTTCGCGAGTAAGACAACTGGCAAAATCAGCATTCTTCATCAACCGGTATATTTCCCAGTACATTTTGAACATAAAAATATAAATTATAAAATACCTACCTCGTATATTGCAGTAAGATCTCTAAAAAAGCTTTTGGCTCCATTTAACAAAGCTTCATTCTCTGGACAGAGTACAACATAGGCTATATCTCTTTGAGATCCATAAGGTTCCAGCATAAGTTTCTCCCAATAAGGGAGAGCAAATGGAGAAAGCACCAGAAAATCATAATCATAACCCAACAAAAACGTGGGAATTGGCAGTGGTTCCGGGGATTCATCAGTTCCTAAGTGATAAAGAAGGAAGTTAGGAAATGGCCAATTCATGACATCTTCCTTAATTCCAAAGCTAATAAATAAAGTATTAGGAAAATATTAAAGACAGAAACATGTAAAGCTAGTAACGAAATATTTTCAAAATTAAAAATACCCTGAAGAGGTCACTTTAAAATATTTACTGCTATTTTGTTTAAGAGAGTCTTTTTCTATAGCCCCATCAGGTCAAATCTGTAGCAAGCCTCTCTCCCTCAGCCTGTTAAATGCTGGGAAATATGGGAACAAGTCATCACACCTAGCATTAATTAATTAAAAGTAAACAAATTTATAATTAGTATGAATAGTTACTTTGGTTGCCACAAAAGGAGGACTTATGAGAAAAATCATAAGATATACTATATAACATTGCATACAAATCAACAATACTGATTTTTATTACTTAAGCTTGATTAAAACAGTAGATCTCAAGTTAAATGTTCTTATCACAGAATATTTTTACACAAAGAAAATGGCAAATTACCTTGTTTTCAATGAATAAAGGACATGAACAAAGACAAAAAATTAAAATACCTCTTAGATATCGAAAAATGATGGATCTCTTTAAAGAAAGTAACTTAAAATGAACACTAGGAAATAATTGCAGCACTACATTCTAGGTACTAATCAAAGCTCTTTACATTTCTGTATTAACTAATTCTCACAAACACCGTACACTGACAGACAATTTTATTAAACTCATTTTAAAAACAGAAACAGGAGTGGAGAAGGTAAACAACTTGTCCAGTATGATAAGTCATTTCAGGAATCGGGACCCAGGAAACATACCTTCACCCTCTCAAATTATAGTGTTCAACTACCAGACAATCTACTGTCAAGTTTAAGATAGATATTTTATCTGATGGAGTCTGAATTGATACTTTTGAGTATAATTTAGAAAACATACACATTTTAAACTACATTATGCTTTAAATCAAGCATACATGAATTACTGAAAATAGTTGGAATGATAATGGTGGAAACAATCTATACGTCTACAAATAGTATATTGCTAAAATACATACTAACTACATACAAAAATTACATATCTAAAAATGCTGCTGACCATCATTTAAAAGGAAAAGGAAGTTAATTATGGCTGTGTTAACAGAAATAATCTCCAAAATGGGGTGCAGAAATAAATCTCTATACTGTGTTGTAGAATATGACTTTAAGATGTGTTATATTTGTTTATGCTGTGGAACATTTGTTTAATGATGCAAAGATGTGTTGCATTCTTTAATGCTGCATTTGTTTAACTCCTTGAAACTGCATTATTGTGCCTGCTTAAAGCACCTGATCGGTATAATAAAGAGCTGAATAGTCAATAGCAAGGCAGGAAAAAGAATTTAGGTGGGGCTGGCAGAGAAAATAAATAGAAGAGGAAAAAGAGCAAGAGAGAGGAAGGAACACAAAAAGGAGGAGAGGAGTCCCTCAGAGGCCAGCCACCCAGGTACACAGCTACCCAGCCAGCCACGGAATAAGAGTAAAAGTAAGGTATACAGAAATAAGAAAAGGAAAAAGCATAGAGGCAAAAGGTAGATGAGATAATTTAAATTAAGAAAAGCAGGCAAGAAACAAGCCAAACTAAGGGCAGACATTAGTAAGTAAGAGTAAGATTGAGTATATTTATTTGGAAGCTGGGTGGCAGGCCTGTAAAGAGTTTAAAAAAAAATACTGGTTTTGGAAAGAATGCAAAGTTTCTATTACAAAGTATCACTAACCTGAAGTTTTCAGGGAGTATCAACTTACGTGACATTTAAATCATCCAACCATTAATAAAAAAGAAAAATACAAGAAATCAACTACTGTATACAATGCTGGTAATGTGGTTTGGTACTTGCCTATTGTGTGCGGCTCTGGGTTCAAACCCAACACTACACATAAACAACCACTTATGATTCCAAACATACTTCCTAATGCTACTTCAGAAACAACCAATATTTAAACATTTAAATAGTCTCCTATATCACCCAGGCCATAAACAACTGTATACCTACGTGGAGTATTCAGTCACTACTGTTACTGTTAACTGCAAGTTTCTATTTTTGTTCAAACTTTTTATGAGAGAAACCTGTATCTTTTTTAAAAAATCAATAGTATTAGTCTCTACTATCCAACCCCAACCTGTCCATCTCATTCACTTTAGAACTCAAGTCATTTGGGGATTTACAAAAATCATCTTTAGCAATATGATCCTTTCTTCACATAAAATCACACTGGATGTCAAGCGTGTACACATAGTGCAGCTACTCATACTGATGTGAGAGTAAAGAACCCAAGAAAACAAAATGCTACAAATGTAGAAAGGCAGTCGAGAATTAGAAATGAACCACAGTGACCTTAGAATGTTTAACACAAAAATACCTGAAAACTAAGTGCTTATTCTAGTTTGGAATATCTGAGAACAGATATAAAATCAATGATTACCTATCACAATATATAACTTACCATAAGAGCCTCGGCCAGCCATTTTGTGAAATTGTTGCCAAGTAAGAGGACCCTGAACTCCCCAAGGCCTCACTGTTCTTTTTTTCTGAATAGCATCTTGAAGAACTGGCTGAAGAGAGAGGAGCATTCGAAGTATATCCTGTGAACACTGCATACTCACGTCTACAATCACAAAAAAGAAAAAAAAGTAAGTAGTAATTGCTATTGGTGACTCAAAATGCAGAGCCAAACCCAGATAGACAAATAAAAAAGAGACTCTTTCAGAGAGCCAAACCACTGAAAAGTAACTCCTCTTCATAAAATTGTCTTTATCCAATCAATTAATTTGTACTTACTTTGACTGTTCCCAGTACATAGGATTCTGTATTGCACTGAAATGAGTTATAGATCATTTCTTTTAATCCTATTAATAAGGCATAATGATGAGGTAAAACTAGTTACAATGACGAATTAATCTGAGAAATTACAGACTATAACAACAATATACGGATGGGAATAGAACAGTGGTGGACCAAGACCGCAGCACAACCTGCAGCGCAGCAAAAGCAAAGCCATGTAACAGACAAAACCTGTTCACACTGCTAAAGACTGTTATCGACAAATATTTTGTAATCCTGGGTATAATAGTATCAAATTGTTTGAAATGCATTTTTAAGCAAATATCAAAATAGGTATAAACCATGTGGCCCATAAATGTTAAATGGCTACAGAAAAGTACTACTAAATGCTATTGATATTAATCTGAATAATAATTTTGCCTGGTCATACTATTACATTAAATCACTCAGCTTTAATTATTACCTCTGCCTATCTTTATCATTGGTGGCTTTAATTTTCTATAATTTAAGAAGTAATTTAGTTCCAAATATATGCTTAATTATATTTTGAGCCAAGCATGTTAGGCACATGGCAGTAATTCCAGCATTAAAGAAGCTAACGAAATGGGTGGTGGTGGCACACGCCTTTAATCCCAGCACTCGGGAGGCAGAGGCAGGCGGATCTTTGTGAGTTCGAGACTAGCCTGGTCTACAAGAGCTAGTTCCAGTGCAGGCTCCAAAGCCACAGAGAAACCCTGTCTCGAAAAACAAAAAAAAAAAAAAAAAAAGAAGCTAACGAAAAAGGACTGATGCAAGTACCAGATCAGCCTGGGATACATAGTAAGACCCTGTTTCAAAACACAAAACAAAAAACAATTATATATACTGTTATATACATAATAGAATACTAATTAGACACTATTAAGTGATAAAACTACCTGAAAAGGAATACTGGCTAATATAATAAAATAATAATAATGGGGGGGCACTAGTTAAGTGCTCAGTGATTAACAGTAATTACTGATGTGGGAGAACCCTCTGTGTGCTATGATTACCATTAATGAATAAAGAAAACTGCCTTGGCCCGTTGATAGGGCAAAACTTAGGTAGGCAGGGAGGACTGGAACTGAATGCTGGGAGAAAGAAGGGCAGAGTCAAGGAGATGCCATGAACTCACCGCAGGAGTAAGACATGCCAAAACTTTGTTGGTAAGCCACTACCACAAGGCGATACACAGATTAATAGAGATGGATAAAGATGTAAGAGTTAGCCAATAAGAAGCTAAACCTAATGGGCCAAGCAGTGATTTATTTAATACAGTTTCTGTGTGATTATTTTAGGTGTAGGCTAGCTGGGTAGCTGGGACAAACAAGTGGGACCTCCTCCTACAGATGACCCTATTACAGAGGACCCAAGTTCAAACCCCTATATCAGGCAGCTTACAACCACCTGTAACTCCAGCTCCAAAAGATCTGTTCTCTGCAGGAATCTGCACCCCTATGCACATACACACAGATACATAAGTAAAAATTAAAATAAATCTTAAATAACTAAAACAAAAGCTAGAATGACATACTATTAAACATTAGTAAAAAAAGGACAAATATAAAACTATAGTGTATATTTTATACTATGAAATTAGTATAAATATTCACATGTGGTTAGAAAAAGTTATCAGCTAAGGCTGTTAATTATAATTACATGGGAGCTTCTAAAAATCACAAGGAAACACAGGCAGGTGGATCTATGAGTTCAATGTCATCCTGATCTACAGAGCAATTTCCAGAATTACAAAAGAAATCATCTCAAAAACAAACAAACCCAAAAACATTAATAAGGAGGCTTAGAAAGTAGAAGAAGCTGAATTTGATCCTCAGAACCCAGCATGAAAGAAGAATGAGTTCCAGAGGTGCACTCTAGCAGATGCACCAGCATTCAAGGTGCAGACATATCAGATTTGTTAAAATACAAACTCAGCATTCAGTTCTGAGATCATCAAGACAAAGTAATTTATATTTTTATTCTAATTAATAAGGATCCTCACAGATACTCTCATTATTTTCTATTCTTAACTAATGAACATTAGCTATAATAGCCCTTATATTCTAATTCTTATTAAAAATGAAAATCACTAAACATCTACTTCAAAATGGACGATACAAATTTAGGAATTAAAACTATAAAGTTCTTAGGAAGAAAAACACTGAAATGTCATGACATCAGGCCAGAAAAACCTTTTTGGATATAACACCAAGTCACAGGAACAAGGGGGGAAATTAATTATATTTTATCAAAAACATTCTTTAAAGGAAGGGTATAAGAGTATTATCAAGAAATTGAAGATGAGTTAAGAGGTAAGGGTGTTTTTCTCCACACCTAACGACCTGAATTTAATCCCTAGAAACTACTACTACTACTACTACACACACACACACACACACACACACACACACACACACACGCATTTTTTAAAAAAAAGGTGAAAATATTTTCAAGCCATATACCAATAAAGGATTTTCATCCACAGTCCAAGAAGAGCTCATACAAATCAGTAATAAAAATGCATAAATTTTTCTTAAAAAAAGCAAAATCAAATTTTAAAAGCAGATGAAGCTGAAGGATCACAAATCTGAGGGCAGCCAGGGCTGCAGGATCAGATACATCACCTGCACACTCATCCCCCCTTCTCACCCCTCAATAAAGCAAAAGATCTTAAGAAGCATTTCTCTAAATATACACGAATGTATGTTAAGTCTAAGAAAAGACACTGAGCATCATTCATCACTAGGGAAATTCCAAGCCAAACCACAAGACACTATTTCATAACCACTAGGATGTCTTCAATAAAAAAGTAGACTACAAGTATTGGTGCGGTTTTGGGGAAAGTAGAACCATCTAATGCGAAAATTTAAAATAATGCAGATGCTTTGAAAAATATTAGTTAGATGACCCAGGAAATCAATTTAAGAATAAAGCAAACACAACCACACATCATATAAAATTGTATACAAATGCATTATCTGTAATAGCCAAAGAAGCATACATACTACAAAATGTCCAATTTGTAGGCCTTAAAATAAGTATATTTAGGGCTGGAGAGATGGCTCAGTGGCTAAGAGCACTGACTGCTCTTCCAGAGGTCTTAAAGTTCAATTCCCAGCAACCACATGGTTACTCACCACCACCTGTAGTGAGATCTGGCACCCTCTTCTGGCCTGCAGGCACACATGCAGGCAGAACACTGTATAAATAATAAATAAATATTTTTTTAAAAAGGTATATTTATATCACAATGGAATATTGTGTCATTAAAGTACTAATATGTGCTTTTAAGAACTCTGAAAACAATCTGAGTGTAAGGTGGGAAAAAGTCAGGGTTGGAGAGGTGCCTCAGTGGTTAAGAGCACTGGCTGCTTTTCCAGAGGACCCAGGTTCTATTATTCCCTGTTCCCAAATGGCAGCTCAAAACTGTAGGGTACTCAACACCCTCACATACACATATAGGCAGGCAAAATGCCAATGAACATGAAATAAAAACCAAGTCACAGATGACCATACACTGCACTGTTCTATTTACATACAATAACCCTAAATGCACACATATACAGACAGAACCCTAACTAGACTAACGGTTGCTTACAGTTTCAAGAAAGGGACAGACAGAAATAGGGAATAATTACTAAAATGTTTCAAATTTGTTTGTACTGATAGTTACAACTGTAAATACTAAATGATTATATAGGTGAATTATATGGTGTGGTTATAAAAGAATTAAGTGATTAGGAAGTGCTGTGATGGTGAGCATGAAAAAACTAAGAGCAACTTTTTGTTATTGTTGTTGAGAGAAGGTTCCTCTGTGGAGCCTTGGCTTACTGAAACTTGCACTGTAGACCTACCTGGTTGGCCTTGAACTCAGAGATCCACTTGCCTCTGCCCCAAGTGCTGGGATTAAAAGTGTGCACCACATCGCCATGCTCTAACTGCACCTTTTTTTTTCTTCCAAAGACAGAGTTTCTCTGTAGCTTTGGAGCCTGCGCTGGAACTGGCTCTTGTACACCAGGCTGGCCTCGAACTCACAGAGATCCGCCTGCCTCTGCCTCCCGAGTGCTGGGATTAAAGGTGTGCGCCACCACTGCCTGGTTTATTGTCTCAATTCTTAAAAGCACTCAAATTTATTATATTTTGAACAAAAGTTGCCATTGAAATATAAACTGTATTTTGTAGATTTTCCCCCTTTTGTAGTAATAAGGATTAAATCCAGGACAACATGTCAGTCAAACTGCTCTGCCACAGAGCTACATTCTCAACCTTTTAGACTTTTAAATTAATTTGAACAAATATTCATTATTCTGATAATGAACTAAATGCCAAGTACTATTCTCAGTGTTGGAAATATGGCTATCCTTACGTAGAAATTGCACGGCGTGTACTTATGGGACAAGAGATCAATTAATAAATTCTACTTCATGAGAAATAAATAAACACACTATGGAAAATGCAGAACACGAGGAAGGATTTCCAATTTTGTATTAATAAGTTAACATCTAACAATACTTAAAAGAAACAAGAAAGGTCCCAAGTAAGTATGTGGGAGAAAGGTATCCAAGGCAGAGGGCACAATCCATGAGCCCTAACCTATAGGTCCTAATTCTGTTGATATGTATCTCAAGGATGTTATACTTTAATCAGAGTATAAATATGCACCAGGTAAAATTCAGCATTTATTTGGCAAACAGGTTGTTCCCAATAAACTACTAATAAAGAGCACCACTGAAGCTATTGCTGGCACTGGAGTGAGTAACATTGTAGATCCTATGTGCTAGGCACTCACTAAGTTTTGTTCTTTTTGGCACTTCCCTACAGTATAATGAATTAGATGAATCATGATATTGTCATATATAATAATGAGCTCGTGTGTGCAGTCTTCTTGCTTTATTTCACAAATTACTTTTAATACCACGATGAAAATAATTATGAGTTATGATCATACTGTCCAAGAACTATTTTTGTTTTGTTTTATTTAGACAGAATCTCACTATGTAGTAATGGCTATCCTGAAACTCAAGTCATCTGCCTGCCTCTGCCTCTTGAGTACTAGGATTAAACACATGTGCCATGATGCCGAGCCCGCTCAACAACTATTATACTTCGTCAAAAAGTCCTATTAAATGCCTCCTCCTGTTCATTTTCATACGTGTGTAAATCTCAAGAGTTAATCAGCACCCAGAGATTTATGTGCACATCAACACTGCACTTCCTTCTGCTTGCTTCAGAACTGAACTGAAGGGGAAGTGAGTTGTTTAACTTAGGCAGTGAGTTGTTTCAGTGAGGAAAGGTACTTTCTCCTAAGTCTGCAGACCTGAGCGGAAGATAAGCAATTTCTGCAAAGGTCCTGTGATTTCCACACCCACACACAAACAATATGCAATAAAAAACATACATGTGACTTCTGAATTATTCTGAGATAGCCCCCCAAACTACTATTGCTATAATTCACGTAACTGTTACATATAACTATCTTCAATTTCAGGGCTTGTTAATACTGTATCTGTACCACTGTAATTATTTATCCTTCTATCAACAGAAATTTTTATTATCTATCTGATTATAATTTTAGTTATCTTAGTAGCTGAAAAACAATTAAAATGTAGATTATCTTCATCAATGTCTCAAATACCAAGCCCACTGTTCTATGTCTGAAAGCAGCTGAATTAGTAAGTTATGTAAGAATCACATAAAATCTAATATGTTTACATGAAAAATGAGCTCAATAAATCTTTACAATGCTTTTCAAGTCAAATATTAGCTTTATTTCATTAGTACAAATGAAGTGAGTTGAGGATATAGTTCAGTTATAAAGCACCTGCTTAATATACAGAAGTTCCTGGGTTCAAACCACTCCCCCAAACATACAAACATTCTCTCTCTCTCTCTCTCTCTCTCTCTCTCTCTCTCTCTCTCTCTCTCACTGTGTGTGTGTGTGTGTGAGAGAGGGGGGGGGTAATACAGATAAAAAATTACTTTTTCAAAGACATCATTAGTAATGAATGGGACAACAGATTCCTGTGTCTAGAATTTGACTTAGAAGATCATGTGCAGTGTGAAAATGCACATCTCTAACAAACTGGTGATGTCTGAAGCCGCTAGTTTGGGAAATTAGGCAGCAGTTTCAAATGACTCTGTCACTGTCTCCCATTGCTCTCATCCATAACTACAAAAGCAATCACTACAAACTTTCCCTCTATTGTCCAAAGAAGAAACTTCTCTTCTTGTTGTGATGGACATGTTCCTATATAAAGGTCTACATATACCTCTACTTGAAATGGAGTGATTCTATTACCCCTCACTTCTCACTTATTCAGTGACTTTGATCCTACTGTGATACCTTTTGTTCTGCGGCAATTCTTCCCATGGAGGAAGGCTGGACTGGAGAGAGGAAGTGAGGCTCCAGTTAGGAAGAGTAAGTTTTAGAGGTCCATTTAAGTGACAGGATGAACACAGTAATGTTGTATTCTGTATTTTAAAGCTGCTACAAGATTTTAAATGATAAGCTAATTATCTTGGTTTATTATTTCTATAGTGTATCCATAAAACACAATACAACGGTGTACTCAACTCATATGAAATACATATGAATACACTGCACAAATATATGCCAATTTAAAATTTTTATCTAGATAGATGAACTCTCCATGTACATGTGTGTATATATAATAATACTGTAATTATTAACCCGGACATAAAATTTCTATTTTTACCAAATATCTCCCCTAAATTTTCACTTTGTTTCTCATTCCCTCATACCCACTCTAATCAGGATGACAGAACCGATTATCAAGTTCTTTAACTACCTTCAGGAGGCTCACATCCAGTGGTCTTGTTACACTGTTCCTTTACGAAGACATTGTTTGTACATACAATCACACTCTTTCAAATATTCGCATACATGAGTACCCTACTTCCTGGTTCCTTCTCAGATTCCTTTCTGATCCTCTCTTCCCCAAAGCTTCCCATCAAGCTTCAGGCTTTTAAAAGGGCCCCGAATATCTCAGGGCAGCCTTGAACTTCCATGCAGACAAGGATGACCTTGAATTTCTGATTCAGTCTTCCACTTTCCCAGTGCTGGTATTACAGACATGCTCCACACCTGGCTTCCCATTGTGTTTTTAATACTGACAACCCACACATAAAACATGTTTCACCTCCAGACTCAGTCTTTAGAATTTAAAATTCTTATCTTCAAATATGTACTTGACCTCCTCCTATTTTTCTCCTCTGTACTCAACATTCATACAAACCATGCTTAATGCTTCATCTCTTTTTACATGGATCAGCACAATTCTGTAGGTCCGTATCTCAGTCTAAACTGGAATCCACTACTAATTCTATTGCTTTTGGTTCTTCCCAAGCTGTCATCTTCACTGACTGCTATAACTGGCTTCTATCTAGTTTTCTGCTTCTACTCTCACCTTCCATCACTTCCAATCCCGGGATAATTTTTATGCAATAGCCAGTGATTTTTTTCATGCAAAAAAAGTGTGGTGTTACTCTTATATTGAAAAGTTCCCACAGCATTTAAAATAAATTCTAAAGGCATGGTCCAAAAAGAGCCTGCTGCCAAGCCTAACAATCTGAGTTTAATCCCCAGATCGACTTGGTATAAGAAGAGAACCAACTCCTTCAAGCTGTCCTCTGTCCTCCAAACATACTCCATGCCACACACATGCATCCAAATACATGCACACTCACACACAAATAAAGTAAATAAATTTATATTTATATTTTCCTGTTTCAGATACCTCTTGGGCTTCATCATGTGTCAGTCTGACCATCACTCAACATTAACACTGCCTATTTCTCTATCAAGAGAACTATGTCCGAAGGCCTCTGAACTGCACTGTCTAACATTACTCCTCCAGTTAACTATAGTCTACTTTTCCCACTTCAAGTAGTACATTCCATAAATGTTCTTCCCCCTCACTAACATCTCTGACCATATTTCTGAAATAGCACATAAGGTTTCTACCACACAAACATGTTCTGCCCTGTTTTCCCTTCTATGTACTTATAACTGATACGTAATTCAAGGATGTATGTTGTTATTGTTTAGTGCCTGTCTCCTCCACAAAATCATACGCTTAAAAAGAAAGGGGATTCTAACATAATCAGTTCATGTCTTGTGAATGAGAAGGTTATCCTCTGGCCTCCATGCACATAAACCCAAATACATCCAATAATGCACCACAAACACACGAGCAAAACCAAACCAACAAAGAAAAATCAAACCAGAGACTGCTGTGACTGTCCAACAGTTACCATGAAACAGTACTGAGCACAAACAAATTGCTTGGTAAATATGATAAATAAACAGAGTCAAGGCATAGCTCAATAATGGAGTGAATGAACCTCAAATGACAAAATCAGACAGCTGAAAGAAAATCATTAGTTTTCTGTTGACAAACAAGCAGCATGCCTTTTAAATTTCTAAGTGAGTATGCAATAACAGGTGTGCAATAACTTGTTTTTATTGCTAAAACTCAACTAAACATCTAAGAAATCTCTCTTTATGTTACTGTCTTTTATGTTAGTTTATTTTTCTGAGACCAGGCCTCTTATGTAGTCTTCTCTCCTGAAACCCCATATGTAGATGACGCTGGCCTCCAACGCAAGAGATCCACCTGCCTCTGCTGGGATTAGACATGTGCACCACCACACTCGGGATGTCACTGTCTTAAAAAGAGTTAAATCCAAATTTCAGCATCCTATTAGGTCTAACTGCTTTTTATATTTTACCCCCAATAAAAAAGCAAAGTCAAATACCTAAATAACAAAACAAAAAACTGATTTCATTTACAAACTTACCATTTTGTTTTGCCCATGGATGCAAGCATGAGCTTTTGACAAGTGCTTCATCAACCTTTCCTCCTGACATATTATCCATGAACTGACGTCCATGTTCTAATGCAAGGTAACAGTCATTGCAACAGTCCCGTTCTTCAACACGTACCCAATTGCTAATTATACCCATTTTGGGAAAAGGATCTTGGTCTGCTGCTCCAAAGGGTGAAAATAAATTAGTGCATTGATCTTGTAGCAGTAATATCAACTCATCAGGCACCTTTTCAGATTCCTTTAGGCCTCCATTAACATTTTCAGCAGAGGTAGCCCTGAGAGCTTCAAAACGTTTTTCTGCTTCTTTCCCACAGTCTGTGTTGCGTCCTATGATATCAAGTTCATCTTCAAGAAATAATCCTGAATTATTTCCAAATTTTCGGTTCATGACAGCACTGAAGCCGCAGGTACACCGATACTGTGCTTCCTGCGTTGGATCTGGAATGTAAACTCCAACATCGGCACCCTTGATATTCATGTTGCAAACACAAATACAGCAACTGTCAAAATTACAGTCTTTAAACAAATTCATAACTGATTCTGAAAGGATGAGGTTTACATAAAGACTGTGTGCCTCAGGGATTGAAGGTACAGTTGCAGGTTCAACAGAATTAAGGGGTCTGCATGTAGATGGGGTGGAAGCCGGTGAATATAAGTCTGAATTCTCATACTTGACTGATCCTTGAGCACTAGCAGGCCCACCAGCTCCACGAGGAGTCCTTGGAGTCCTTGGAGTCCTTGGAGTTGGAAATCTAGGGGTGGATGGAGAAGGAAGAATTCCTGCACCACCATTACTAGGAGGTGCACTGCTCGGAGGCATCCCAAAAGAAGTATGGGTTTGAGGTGTGTATGCAGGGCCATAATCTTGATCCATATTACTTCCATCACTGCAGTCACCAGGGTAAAAAGAAAAACACATACATAAAGGAATACATTAGCAATGTGAAATACAAATAAAAATTCTCCAAACACTTTTCAGCAACACTGAAAATATCCATAAGGCAATCAATACAAGATAACAGGTATAATTAAGACATATTTCAGGTTTATTGTGTTCACTATGGAGATTCTTGTAAGCTAACTACATATCCAGTTCAGAATTTCTGTCCCTAGCATCCACATCAGTCAGCTCATAGCTGCCTGTAAGTCCAGTTCCAGGGGTTCTGATGTCCTCTGGCCTCCGTGGCACCTGCACATACATTCTGTACATAAAGTCATGTAAGAACACACATATAAAAATTTAAGTCTTAAAAAAATTACAAGTTTGTACACAGTTATCTACATCTAGACAACCATATTTACTATCTATAAATTTCTGATGCTATAAATATTCATATTTCATTGACTCTAGTTGCTACTGATTGCAAAAAATAAATTTTGACTTCTGAGTTGTGTAAAAGTGGCAATAGTAATTTTGAGATGCAACTAATAATGAAACTTTATCTGTTACAATATGAAATAAATGTAAAATAGTAGTATACAAATGGAACAACTCAGTACTGCAGACCAAAAGAAAAGATACTTCTAAATCAAAAAACTGGTCTATGGTTTCAAGTTGTTTATCCATCTCTATTTATTTGCTTGTTTGTTTGTTTATGGGCTTTCAGAAACCCATGTTCTTTTTCCAGCATACCAGGTACGTTAACAAAAAATGAACAAAACCTGGATTAGTAAGATAGCTCAATGGGTAACAGTGCATACATACTGTGCAAGCTGAAGAATTGCGCTCAAATTCCCAGCACCCATGTTTAAAAAAAAAAAGCTGGGCATAGCTGAGCAAGCTGAAATCCTAGTATGTGGAAGGCAAAGAAAGGCAGATTCCAGAAGGTTGCTGGGCACTCAGCCTACACAGAACAGCTCACATCTCTAATTAGAAACCTCGTCTCAAATGAGTAAAGGAGAACTAGATGAAGAAACACAATGTTTACTTCCCTCTGGCCTTTCCATGTGGCTCATAGGCACACACACCTTCCAATGTCACCCCACTTAACAGACAGAGAGACTGACAGACAGACACACACACCAAACTATACAAGCATTCAGTATTATAATAACAACATCATCATACCCCTCTTTGATGAATGGCATTGAAGGGCCTGAAGGAAGCAAGTCCAATTTCCCAACAGTCCAGCTCTGCCGATAAATACACTCTTCTGGTAATTTGATAGGAGGCAGACAATGGCTTGGTAGAGTTTTTAAAGGTGCAAACATGGAACATCCTACTAGAACTTGACAATTTTCGGGCTTATAGACATAAGAAAAATCCTATAATATAAAGAATGTGGACTTTCAGTGCCTTATTTTCAAAGGACTATCTTCTTTACTCTGTTCTTTAAATGGACAAAAACATAAATATTTTGTTTTATTCTTTAATGTATTTTACACAGTATTTCCATAATTCACTCCTCACATTAGTCATAAAACTAGTATCGACCGTGAAAAGATTCTTGAACACAGCAATTAATCCTATAAGAAAACATAGGAAGTGCCTTACTTTCTTAGAAAAATACTTACTTTAATTTCAGAAGGTTTGGGGCTACAGAATCCCTCCTCAACCTCAATTCTGAACTGTGTTCCTATACTGGAACTGTTTCCTTCTAGAACAGTTCCTCCAGGGGCTGTATCCATACTACCGTATTCTTTATTATTCATATTCATTGGAGAAAATCCCATAATATGTTGTTCCAATGATGGTGGTGTAGGATACATCTTGTGAAGATCTGCAGTGCCTATATTAAATAAAACACACATTTTAACACAGATTAAAAAGAGCTGAATCTGTGTATAAAGCAAAGGGAATTTTCTGGCTCAGATCTGTAAAGCTTACTTATGCAAGATAATGGATCCAGACATCCTGTCTTGGATTCTTTGGAGCTGGCTTTATCATCCAATCCACTTGCTGATTTTTTAGATCCAGGCTATCAAAAATAAATAAATAAAAATAAAAACAAAAAATGTATTAATCTGACAGCCAATGTAATCATACAGTACTAATCATTCATATGTAACTTAAAAAATAAATACTAGTCATCAAAAGTGATCTTCTGAATCTATGACAAAGCCAAATACCATACTACATAGTTTACAGACAGATCCATCGCTGAAGATTACTTGATAAGTCTCTTGATTAACAGAAAAAAAGGTATATTCAAAAAAAACACACAAAAAAGCAAAACTAACCAATAACTTAAGACTGAATGAAAGGTAAGAAATTTAAAATTAACTATATAATATATATAATTCCTATATAATCAATAACTCCTCTTAATTCTTTATATTTTCATCTTGTTTTAATAAAGTTATTCCTGTAAAAAATATTTTTACATCTAAAACTAAGAACCTCAGGGAGACTTCCTAACAAAGCAATAAAATTCCAAACAAACCAAGGTTTAGGTCTTCCAATATCACCAATGTTTTTTTTGATTTTTGTCTTGTTTTTCAAGAGAGGTGGGGCTTATATAACCTAAACTGGCTTCTCATTCTTATGTAAACAAAGCTAAATTCAAAATCCTGATTTTCTTGCCTCCACATCCCAAGGATTACAGGCATGTGCTTCACATACAGCTCTTACCAATGTTTTTAGAATTAACATTTGTTTCATGTTTTAAGTTGAACACTATGAGTAAAACCCATATAGAGACAACTTTTTTTTAACCTCAGAGAAGCCACAGCTGATGTCTGAATATTGTCAGAGAAAACCTGTCTATATAGACCAAAATATTCAAGGCGCTTTCCCCAGTGACCAGTGCCCTAGTACACACTACACTGGAGGATACAGAGTAAAGGTTTATATATAGCCATATCTGCCATTACCAATATCTGTAGTACATTTTATATATCCTAGCAGGATAGGAAATATATAAGACAGCAAAGATAAATGTGCCAGTCAGTTCCTAAGCTACTTTTAAGTAGAATAAAGGAATCCCTTTTATGATAAAATAACATTCACTTCATTAACTGCTAAACAACTGATATTCTAGAAAATCCCATTTTAAGTTTTTGTTTTCATCTTCAACTTTCTCTAAAAACAGGTGTGAAACATTAAGTAGTACCGTTTGTTTTCTCCTTAACTGTTTTTAAGTGCATGTCTTATACTAAGAGAGGTACTTTCAGAAGAACTAGCATTCCTTACTATATCAATAAGGTGTAAAATTCTAATGTTAATGATTTAAACATTCTCTGATTCAATTTCAGAGTTACTTCTCAAACTACAGGATCAAAGAACAGAAAAATCATTCTGAGGACTGAAAGGGAAAACAAAAAAAAAAAAAAAAAAAAAAACACCTCACAAGGCAGAGCTCAATGAAACTCCATCATCTATCTTTCAAACATACAAAAGTAAAAAAGCTACATCAATGTCCAGAGGAAACCATGTTCAAATGACTCTACCATGAGAGTAAAATAAACTCAACTGTGTTTTATTATAAAATATTTCCTACTGTTCAGAGCTAAAGCATAATACTCAAGTGACAAACCACTTCCAGAACTTGAGCCCACATAAAGTCAATGAAAGCTAATTTAATCATAATTGTGAATAGTCTACTCACTGTTAATTCATCTTCATCAGAATTGAAGAGGTTATCAAGGTCAGTATAAGAGACGGCCAGATCTGAGTCATAAATCAAACTGGTTGATGGAGGACGGGCATGATTAGTAGGACGTGGAGCATCTACATATGACAATCAGAAAAAATATAAACTGAAAATTCAACTATCAGCCAAGCTTACTCTACTTATCTAAGCTACATAGAAAACTTAATGTGTTATCAAGACAACTATATAACATAAACTGTTCGGTCTCTTATTTTAAAATTTGAGCAATTTTTCTTATTTCTAAGATAACTTTATTTTCTATTTCTAACTTTATTTCTAAAGTTTTAAATAAACAGTACTTTCCCCCAGGAAACTCCAAAAGTTGCATGATCTATATCATTGTTAAGCTCTTTACATAAATCATAAAAATATATTTGCTATTTTTATAGTATTGTGTGTGTGATGTGATTGAATATACACATATCCACAGGTACCTGTGCACACATATATGCATATATGTAGAGGCCAGAGGTTGACACTCAGTATCTGCCTTAATTGCCTCCTAACTTATATATTTAAGTAAGGTTTCTCCCCTGAACCAAGAGCTCACTGATTCAATGAGTTTAGCTATCTAGCTTTCTCTGGGAATTCACTATCTCCTCTCATGCTAGGAATATAGCCAGGCCCTGTCACACCTGCCCAACATTTATGTGGCTACTGAGAATCCCAACTCCGGTTTTTATGCTTGCATACCAAGCAATTTACAAGCCAAGCCATCTAACCAACACTTATCTTTTCATTTTGAAATAGATATTGACTTGAAGTAAGGTTGTATATAAGCATGTGAATAAAGATGATACCAGTATTGATTATCAAATTAATTATATGATAAATTATAGGTATCTGATGTAAAACATAATATTTACACCTAACAATGTAGCATTATTGTTTGTCTAGAGGCTTGATATATTTTTTCGCTTATTATTATTTCTTTTTTTTTTTTTTGGTTTTTCGAGACAGGGTTTCCCTGTGGCTTTGGAGCCTGTCCTAGAAACTAGCCCTTGTAGACCAGGCTGGTCTCGAACTCACAGAGATCCGCCTGCCTCTGCCTCCCGAGTGCTGGGATTAAAGGCATGCGCCACCATCGCCTGGCTATTATTATTTCGTATGTGTATAATAATTAGAGGCTGGGAAGGATGGAGGAGACGAAATAGAAGGATAAAAATAGATAACAAATAGAACTGGATAGAAGAATAGGTTCTAGTGCTTTTGGCACAGAGCAATGATGACACTTCACAATCAACTACGCTAACCTATAATCATACATTTTATGAGAACCTAGGTAAGAGAAGCTTTAAGGCTCCTAACACACTAAATAAAAAAATGGAAACACAATGTATCCTGATTTGACTGGTGCATATGGTATACGTGTAGGGAAACATACTGTATCACACACACATACAATAATCATGTTTTGTTTTATAAGAGCACAGACATCTTGACCAGAAATACATGGATTTACTTCTAGACTCTCTACTCTGTTCTACTGCTCTAAGGTGTCTCTTTTTTTTCTTAATGCCAATAAAATACTATTATTATCTGTAGAATATATTTGAAGTCAGGCAATATAATAAACATTTGTTTTGAGACAGGTTTTCTCTGTGTGGCTCTAGCTGTCCCAGGACTCACTATGCAGACCAGGTTGGCCTCAAACACAATAGATCCATGTGTCTCTGTCTCTGGAATGCTGGATTTAAAGGCATGGGCCACCACTGCCCAACCAAAAAACAACTTTTTTATTGAGGAGAGGGGAAAATAAGAACCCTGTTATGTATACTACTTACAAACTCATGAACCTCCTGTGTCAACCTCCTGAGTGTTGGGACTACAATCATATATTACAAAACCTGATTTAGCACCTCGGTCTTTTTGCTCAGTATCACACAGGCTACTAAAGTTCTTCTGAGACTCAATATGAATTCCAAGACTATCTCTGTGCAACATGCCACAGGTTAGAATTTGTAAGTACTCTTTCACCAAAGAAACATGTTACTACCAACACTTAGAGCTGTCAGCCACTGAATTGCCTTATCAAAGACCACCTGCTCCTTCTTTACATGGACTTTATTCCTTATTCTCATATTTGTTATTCTCAAAATATTTTTTAAAAATTGCCTTCAAAAAAGAAATACCAAAAGATAAATTGTGCCTACTCAAAATTTAATGTATATTATTCAGATTAAGATTAATAGCATATTAACAGAGGCCTCGTGGCGCAACGGTAGGACGTCTGACTCCAGATCAGAAGGTTGCGTGTTCAAATCACGTCGGGGTCATCAGGTGTCATAATTTTCTAGTTATGTCTGTCACTAATAACCACTAAAAAAATAGTTCTTTAAAAAAAAAGATTAATAGTATATTTAAAGCTTTGTAATTAATAAGAAAACCAATTTCATTACCAAAAGAAAAAGCTAATTGCAGAAGTGATACATATTAAACAGCTTGACTTAGCACTCTAAAATGTCAGAAAGCAACAAACTGTACATCAGTCACACATATATTTACACACACACACACACACACACACAAAATTACATATATGATACTATGTATCTCTATTATCCCAGCATAAAAATATATGAAACTGCCAGGAGGTGGTAATACATGTCTTTAATCCTAGCCTTTAAGAGTCAAAGGCAAGCATATCTTGAGCCTGAGTTCTAGCCCAGTCTGGTCTATAGAGTGATTTCCAGTCAGGGCTGTTACACAGAGAAACCCTGTGTAACAAACAAAAAACTATAAATCTAACCATCCCAAATAATCCAACAGAGACACAGCAGCCTAGGTAGTGTCTTTACCCACTGAGCATCTCGCCAGCCCCAGATGAGTATTTTCATTACCTATACTTCAAATCAGCACTGAAGTGAATGCAAAAGTCACAATTAGAAAAAAGTTTTACCTTGCTTAGAGGGACTAAATAATGACATAGCATCTTCTTCATGTGATAACACTGTAACAGTAGATGTCCCATCTTCCACCTGAAAATAATATATATTAATATAATATAAAAAAAATCTAACAATTCTTAAAGTAGCTATGTGTCAAACATTCTCTTAAACATACTATATACATTACCACTAATTCTTTTGTTGCTTTGGAGTCAGGGAGTGACTTTTGAAACAATGTCTTTCATTGATGTATATCAGGTTGGCCTCATATTTGCTATCTTTCTGCCTCAGTTTCCCATGCATTAGACTAGAAAGCATACATTACTACACTTGGCTTGACACTCTCTTCTATGTTTAGTTTGGTTTGGGTTTTTCATTTGTTTTGAGACAGGATCTCACTATGTGGCCCTGGCTGGCCAGGAACTTGCCATGTAGAGCAGGATGGTCTCAGACTTGGACAGATCCTTCTGCCTCAGTCTCTTGACTATTAAGATTAAAAGTGTATGCCATCTAGCTCATATTGTAAGTATGAATAATACGTACAGTAAACAGTGTGTTCGTCTTACAAATATATTTAATTCACAGGGATGCTATGGAATCTGTCCCAAGAATCATGCCCGAGAGCGGCAGCAGGAACTTAGACATACTATAAATTTCCCAAGTCTGCTAACTTTGAATTGTGGGTATACCTTTCCCAGATATTACTGGTTTCATATTTACAAAAGGACAAAACTTAAGTATCTGGCACATAGTACAGCTAAGTAAAACTCTGTGAGATTAACTGTTTTACATTAAACATTATTGGGTCATTTAAAAAATTTAATTCTCAATGCTTATATTTAATATTAACTGCAAAATCCTATCTGATAGTTATTTTTTACCTAACAGATCATTTAGTGTGTAATCTAAAACTTTAATCACATGCATATTTTAGTTACATTTTTTATTTTAGTTTAGTCATTTGTAAGTGTGTGCCACATGTGTGCATGCCACACCAAGAGTGTGGAGCTCAAAGAACAACATGAAGATGTCTACTTCCATCATTAGGACCCAGGGACTGAATTCAGATTCTCGGGCTAGGTAATAGGCATCTCAACCTACTGAGCCATCTCTCCAGCTACAGTTGACAATTTTCATCTATACTTTATAAAGTTTTTGCTTTAAAGGAGAAGGTAATTTTCCTAAATCACTTACTCAAAAATACCCTGCATTTTTTAACCCAGTATGAAAATAGTGTCCCTAAATATTCTAATTCTAATTTTGATGAAAGTTAATAGACTCTGTATCCAATTTGAAAATATAACAAATTTTTTAAAACTATTTATTTATTATGCATACAATATTCTCTCTGTGTGTATGCCTGCAGGCCAGAAGAGGGCACCAGACCCCATTACAGATGGTTGTGAGCCACCATGTGGTTGCTGGGAATTGAACTCAGGACCTTTGGAAGAACAGGCAATGCTCTTAACCTCTGAGCCACCTCTCCAGCCCACAACAAACAAAATCTTTCATCATCGGAAACTAACCAAAAGTGTATTGTATACCCGATTTACCTATGGTAGTGCACACATATATCTACATAAAGATGATTCATCTTTCTACTCTAAAATAATAAATCAGTGGGGACAGAGATACAGCTCAGTGAGAAGAGTGCTTGCCTAGCTAGCATGTATGAGGCCCTAGGTTCAGTAACCAGCACCACCAAAAACAAAGAAAGGAATAAATGAATGTAACACCAAGTGTCGATAAGTGCACGGCAGTATACACGTGGTAGGATAGGATCTCTCCTACTCACCTTGTGTTTCTTCCCAGTTTCTCTCTCACTATTTTGTCTATCTTTTTTATCAGTAAAAATGAATTCTTCATCTCCTTCAACAAATGCATATGGATCAATTTTAGGTTCTTGTTCTACATCAGATGCTATTGCTGAAAGATACTGATTTTTAATTTGATATTGCTGTACTATTTCATCAGAAACTTTTAAAGGTTTCTTACACTGCACCATTAACCTGCACAAAATTAGAAAAATTAGAAAATTAGAAAATCAATATTTGTTATCCAAAACAGCATGTAAAAATTCTACAACAACTATTACGAAGCTATTAGAATTACTTGCATTTACCCTACAATTCCTAATTTTATAAATAAAAATGAGATCATGTAATTATAATTTCAATTTTAACAACAGAGCAATGAAACTAAATTCCAAGTGATTTGTCCAAAGCATGATACTGTGAAGGAATCGTAAATATAAAAAAGGCCAATTACTCTCAAAGTGTGAGTTTCATATACAAGATACTTTCATATAATTTGTACAAGAAAAGTAATTATCATGCCGGGCATTGGTGGCGCACGCCTTTAATCCCAGCACTCAGGAGCCAGAGACAGGAGGATCTTTTGAGTTCGAGGCCAGCCTGGTCTACAGAGCTAGTTCCAGGACAGGCTTCAAAGCTACAGAGAAACCCTGTCTCGAAAAACCAAAAAAAGAAAAAAGAAAAGAAATTATCCTTCAGCTGCACTGGAAGATCAGTCTGTATATGATTAGTCTCCTGGTTCAACATGGTGACTAAAAAGAATGCATATTTCCACTACCATTCTAGAAAAACAAAACACACAAAATAAGAAAAGACAGCAGAGAAAGTCAAACGACAAAAAAGCAGAAACTAACAAATCAAAGAAATCTAAGCCTTAGATTTTACGGCTAAAAGAGTGCAGCTACAAGATGCAGGACACGGTGCAAACTCTTTCGAGTATATATTCCAAACCAGTGTGTGTGAACACAAAATCACTAACATAAAATAAGGCACTTTAACACCTCCAATTTCCTGTTCTCTCCGGTTTACAAACCTCAAATCCTCAAGCTGTCAGAAAAATGGCATCCATGTCTGCAAAACTACTTCACTCTGAGTACAACACCAAAGTCTAATACCCAAGTCAAATCTCCCAAGATAGCATTCTTCTTTTCCTCTCTAGCTTCAACTGTTTCTACTCCACACCCCCGCTCATCCTACCTCCCTGTTTCCAGGGTCATCCTTGATGCTCCTTACATGGACAGACACAGTCCTGACTTCTCCCTTGTCTGCAACATTTGTCAGTTTTTTCCCTTCAGTTCCTTCAATTCTGTGCTGAAATGTCACCTACTCTGAACCTTATAATGACCACCGTATTTAAAATTGTATTATGCTATTAATGCTTCCGGCCCTGCTCTGTACCCTCTGGTGACACTTATCTTCCACCATATTATATAATTCATTACCCCTTCATACTATCATTCTCATTGGAATAAAAGCCCCACCACATCTGTGATCTTTTTTTTGTTCACTAAATCATCTCTAATACTGAGAGTGTCAAGAAACAAGATAGATAGTTAAACATTTGATAATAAACGAGATGTAAAAAACAGACAAAACTAGTTGGCATTAATAATCCTAAAATAGAATATCTTGTACTGTGAAATAAGTCATTCTTTATACATTAGAAAGCATTGACCCAAGCATGATTACGCAGGAAATCCTAGCACTCAGGTACAGCTAAATTACAAAATGAGATCCCATCTCAATATGCACCCTCAACACACACAAAAGGAAAAACAAGTACGGATGCCACTGGTTATCTGTTCTGAACGAGCAGTAAGTTATTACCCAGACTATACATTCTATGAATAACATCAAACCTCAATATATTATTAATGCCCAACACTAGCTCTACTTGGTTCCTTACAGAGTGAAACAGAAGCCACCAAAATAAAACCCAATATTTTCTAAATGTTTTAGCAGATGCTCATGTATATACTAAATACTAAACATATACTAGACTAATCCCCAAAGCTAACCTTCCAAGACTATAGCTTCCTAGAAACAAACTAGTGACACAAATGTCAATGGATATATTAATTACTCATTACAATAGTTCTTTCTATAAACAGATGAAAATTTTATCTAAAAAAAAAAACTCTACCTTATCACACCAAATCTTGAATAATTGGGCTGAAAACAATACACTAATATGAATATTTATAACAGGACTTTTCTGTGTTATGCTTTTTTTAACTACAAATAACCTTCTATGACAGGATATAGGGGGCAATCTCTAAGTGATTAGAATTATGTGGCAACATAGTTTGCCAAGGTCACTTAGTGGTAAAAATAGAGATGAAAAATTTAACACTAAACTATTCATCTTCCAACATCTACCTAAATGGTAAAGTATTAAACTCCCCAACATCTAGACTAAGTGACACTACAAATCTCTGAAGGTGAACAAATCATCTCTTTCATATTAAGCCATCTTCTGGCAGAAGCATAAAAACTGCCCAAAACTGTTTAACACATAATAATTAAACTAGTGTGCAGTTAAACATTATTAAAAGGATGAACCCACTGCACAGAGCTTATAAAAAAAAAAAGAGTAAACCAAGTGTACTGTCAAAAGATAACTTTTGTTCTTTTATTGAAGTGATCTTGGGGACACTGGCATATGCAAAGATGTTAAATGTAGTCATTAATATCAAGTCACAATAAAGTTAATATAAAATGACATTGTACATTAGTCTATATTAAAATCTTAATAAAAGTATAACTTCTAAAGGACCAGATTCAAACAAATTATCATGTCTCTATCCAAATACATAGTATACAGAAGCTTTTATGAATATAATAACACCTCTCCTTTCCTAACTTTCTTTCACATGTAGCTAAACACAAGCTGGAAGATCAGGTATCTACAGTAATAACAGGCAGCATTGCAAAGCCCAAACTACAAAATAAATTGCCTTTATAGTTTTCATTAATTGCAACTCCTTCCTTTTACTAAGAAAACAGCACACTCTTTTGATATCTACTCACATAAAACCTAGCATATACTTTTATGCTTTATTCAAAAGAATTCATCCAGACAAGGTTTTACAATATGCATTGACAATTATAGGAGGAAAGCTATAGAAGGAAATGTTAAAAACAGAAAAACTCAAAATCCTCCCACTTTCTTTAACTGGTACTATCCCTAGTACCATCTCCATATTCAGAAGCAATCCTCGAGCTGTCAAAAGTATGACTTTATTGCATTAAAAAAACAAGCAAACAGAATTCTTAAAAGATTTGAGTACAGTCAAATCAAAACAAGTTTATTTCAGAGGATTCTTTCTATGAAACAAAGACATTCAAAACTACCTTTCAAAGATCAAATAGTGAATTTTGTAACTATATACACACAGTAAATATCTGGTCGTTCTAATATAACATAGGAGTTCCATTGATGAATATAACTAAGACATTCTAATGTATCCTAACTATAGAACAAAATGTGAAGAGCTAGGTTCAAGTGGCTTTCTTTCCTCAGTGTTCAGAAACAGCATCTAAATAAACAGCAGGTTGTTTAAAGCATCCACAAAAATCATTAAAACATGCTAAACCCTTAAAAGAATATTAAAACAACCATGTTTCTTGGCAGGAATTTTCCTTTTTTAAAAACTTTTTTGTTAGACCCGTGGGGGGTTGGGGGGTGGTCATGCACACCTTTAATCCCAGCACTGGGAGGCAGAGGCAGGCAGATCTCAAGAGTTTGAGACAAGTCAGGTCTACAGAGTGAGTTAGTTCCAGGACAGCCAGAGCAACACAGAGAAACCCTGTCTTGGAAAAGCAAACACAAAAAATAAATCTTTTTTGTTACTCTGTTTTGTGACAGGGTCTTTCTATGTTGCTCTGGCTGTCCTGGAACTTGCCATGTAGACAGGGTTGGCCTCAAACTTAAGAGATCCGCCTGTTTCTACAACTCGAGTGCTGGGATTAAGGTGTGCATCATAATTTTACTTCTTCAATTCTTAGGCAGATGTGGTAGAGTACATGTGAACTACTAGCACTCAGGAGACAAAAGACAAGCAGGTTCAAAACCAAACTCTCGTCTCAAATAAACTAAACTACCCACACAATTTAAAAGATGGTTGGTCTCTATCCTAAAACAGATTCCACCATAACTAACAAAAGAAAAATAACAAGGAAGATGATAGAGATATCTGCCACAAAAGTGTGCACTTTGTATATGGGATATGCTATACTGCATCCCCAACTGTCCCTTCCTCCTAGCAAATTCTAACAGACTAGAAAAGGAATCATATTTTATACAGTTCATGATCAAGTTTTTATAAACTATTACACAAAAAAGTGTAAGAATACAGTTTTACTGAGCAATAATGAACTATATTCCTCTGTACTAGGTAGGCAGCCAGAACTATTAAAACTGTAGAATATTGGGGCTTGAGGCAACGGCTCAGCTATTAAGAGCACTGGCTCTCCTCCCAGAGGACACAGATTTAATCCCCAGTACCCACAAGACATCTCACAATCATCTGTAACTCCAGTACCAGATAGAACTGATACCCAATTTAAAAAAAGAACACCATAGTATATAAAGAGAAATTCTTCTCTCACTATTCATTTTTCTTTCTTTTTGGGAGGGAGGGTGACATCTAATGGAACCAAGATTAGGCTCTAATTGTCTATGTACTCGAGGATGACCAACAACCACCTCCTTTCTAAGCGTTAAGATTATACATGTAAACCAGGCTGTAGTGGCACTTGCCTTTAATCCCAGCATTCAGGAGGCAGAGACAGGTGGATCTCTGTGAGCTCGAGGCTAGCCTGGTCTATGAAGTGAGTTCCAGGACAGGCTCCAGAGCTACCAAAAAAAAAAAAAAAAAACCACCTCTGTCGCAAAACAGGAAAAAAAAATATGCAAGTACACCACTACAATTGACTTTGACTTTTTCAGTACAGTACTGGGGATTGAACCCAGCTTCATGCATGCTAAGCAAGTACCAACTGAGCTCATCCACAGACGTCATTTATCCACTCATGCGGCACAGTACCATACTTGAAGCACCAACAGTGTAAAACATTTCTTTATACAAGATGGAAAACAGAAGTTCTAAGCTTCTCCTCTAACTGATAATTATCCATGAAGGCAAAGACCTATAAAAGGCAACACACATAATGAAATTCTTCAGATGCATCCCTGCCCTGTGCCACCTATGCCTCACCAATTTACTAACAGCTTAAGACACATTGCTGGCATTTCAAACTGAAATCGTACTTCTGTAGTGTCCATGTTTTATATGCCTAACTAAGTCATCAGGGTCATAAGGGCAGATGAACAGTATGCCAATCCCTCTCCTTCAGGGAAACAGGTACTGTTCATATCATCTAATTAGTGACCAAACCACAATGCTTAAGATCCAGTATGTATGCATATACCATATACCTCAGATCTAAAGTTTATAGAGATTCTCTTTTATGACCATATACAGATTCCCTTTCCTTTATAAGGACATGCTGTTATTTTTTTAGCCATACCTTAACGATTTACCAAAACCTTACTTAAGTTTATCAGTTGTTATTTCAAGGCATTTCTATTTTGAAAAATCACTTTATAACATCCATATTTCTTCCCATTCTTGCTGTTTCTAATTTCCTAACAAAGAAAAACAATATGCAGTCTGAGCTGTTTAAAACATGTCCAAACTGCATGCCTTTATTCCCAGCACTTGGGAGACAGAGGGATCACTAAGTTCAAGGCCAGCCTGACCTACAGAGAAAGTTCCAGTACAGCCAGGGATACAGATAAACCCTGTTTCAAAAATAAAAAAAGAAAAGAATGAAATCGTTTAAACTGATCTACCAAAAAAGAATGGGGGGGCTTGTTGGCTGGCAAGTTCATGTGAGGAACCTTTATCACTCCCTCTACCTTGTTTCCTTGAAAAAGAACCTCTCAACTCAACCTGGAGCTAGGCTGGTAGCCAGCAAGCCCCAGCAATCTTCCTATCTCTGCCTCTAAAAACTATGAGGTTATACGTGTGCACATAGCCACAGACCCTGACTTTCTATTATCAGTGCTGGGAACTTAAAATTAAGACCTGTTTGTGAAGTGTTCTTATTCACTGAGCCACCTTTCTACATATACCCTATTAGAAATTTCTAACTAGGCATGTTGGCACACACCTTTAATCCTAGCACTTGGGAGGCAGAGGCAGAAGGATCTCTCTAAGCCCAAGGTTAAGTCCAGTCTACAGAACGAATTCCAGGACAGTTAAAACTATAAAGAGAAACCCTGTCTCAAGAAACCAAATAAAGCTGGGTGGTGATGGCGCACGCCTTTAATCCCAGTACTCAGGAGGCAGAGGCAGGCGGATCTCTGTGAGTTCGAGACCAGCCTGGTCTACAAGAGCTAGTTCCAGGACAGGCTCCAAAAGCTACAGAGAAACCCTGCCTCGAAAAACCAAAAAAAAAAAAAAGAAAGAAAGAAAGAAACCAAATAAATACATAAATTTGGGGGGGGGATTTCTATGTTCCTACAAAAAGACATTGGTAAGTAAAGGCAAGGCATGTAGCCTAAGCTGCTAGTCCCAGCACTCTCAGAGGCAGAGGCACGCAGGCAGATGTCTGAGTTCAGGACAAACCGAGTCTACATAGTGAGTACCAGCCCAGCCAGAGAGCTACATAGTAGAGAATCTGTCTCAACACCATTCGCATTTAAAAAAAAAAAAAAGACTGTTGAGATACCATCAAAAAAACATAATAGTGAATCATAAACTTATTTCAAAAGGTAGCACCATTTGTCTCTAAACTAGACTTTCTTCAATGTGATTATGCTCTTCTGAAAAGTACACCAGGTACTGAATTACCAAGTCCTTAGGACTATGTTTCAGAGCAATACCAGCTACCAAATCAGATATCCACAATTCTAAAATGAGTCATTTGGCCCATGTAAGTTAGTGACAGTTAGAGAGGTCAAACGTCTGTTCAAAGCTACATTATCAATATAGCTTTTGCCAATTATAACTGGATATATGTTCATTAAGTTGTATAGACTTTAAGCTTGGTTAATGTTGATATGTGACGTTTCTATTTATATGCAAGTTTTTTCTAATAAAAGATTTTTTAAGGCACATCAAAGCAACATGACAGGTTGTGCTATATTATTGTTTTGTTGTGTGATACTACCATGTCACTTAAAAGCCCCTTAGGAACATCTCTGGTGTCAGCTACCAGATGTCAGAAACACTCCTTTAGCTAGAACAACTAAAAGTGAACACTGGCAAGTGTCATCTGAGGATGGAACTAGAATGACTGCCATTCCAGTAATTCCAGGTTAAAGGAAAGACCTATAATGGAACAAACACTAACCTTTTGCTCTTACTTCCAACATATCAAATGCAGAACTATTATATATTCCATAAATGATTCTGATTTAAGATAGAAACACAGCCTTAGTTAATCTTAGGTGATATCTACCAATACGCTACAAAAACAAGGCTCAGAACTAAAGGGGAATTCTGATAGAATACAAACTTTACTATCTGGTACAACAACAAAAAAGATGTCATACAATTCCACAAAATAAAAATTTAAATTTGTTTAAATAAAACCAAGAGTAAACCTTTATTCAAGTTTTTTTTTCCCCCTTATCTATGGCTGAGGGGAAAGGGAGACCAGGAATAGGTAGAAGTAGAAACATGTCTTAACTTATATAATCATGACCCAGCACCATTCTACTCTGCATGCTGTTTTTCTACATTATGCTTCTTCTCATTTGTATTCAATGAGAAAAATGTCAAGTAATTGTGTAACAGATTTTGAGGTTAAATGTTATAAGCTTAAGCAGTCAATACATATATTTAAAGCTATGGCTACAATTCTTAGATCTTATGAATATAATGTATCCATAAAAACTCATTTATAAAATTTTCTAATATAAAAATACTCATATCGCCACATTTCTACAATAAGTAAGAAAATACAAGCTGGAAAGGAAAGAACAGGGTGCTCGAGACACACTGTCGTCTGATTCATCCAAACATGTGCATTCTACAATGTGCACAGGATTACTCCAGGTGTGCATCTACCTGTACACCTTGTGCTGGTGTTAAGAGAGGCACAGCAGCAAAGAGTCCTTGCCCTTGTAGAGCTTACATTCTAGCAGAGAAAAGACTCCAATGGTAATTACAAAATTTCAGATATGGAAATGTACAAGTAACAAATTAAAAAATATGTAAGATAGACAGTGATTTGGAAGAGTAGAAACAAGCCACAATTTTGGATAGAATAATCAGAAAAATTCCCTTCAACTTTCAAGAAACACCATATGATAGGAGTAAATGGCCCTCTGCTCCCTCTGATATAGTATGAATGACCACAAAGCATGAGTTTGACTTTTTTTCTTAAGGAAGATGTGGTTAAATCAGAAAGCAAATAGATGATAGGGTAAACTTTCCTTAGCAATCAAGGAAACACAAATTTGAGACTCTGATTTCACTCCAATCAAAATGGCTACCTTAAAAAAAAAAAGTAACAAATGCAGGCAAGGATATGAGGAAATGAAGGCTTACTCACTACCGGTACAACCATAAATATCTATATACATATAGATAGATATACATATATATGTGTATATATACATATATACTGTACATCAGTATAGAGGCTCCTATGATAAAAATCAGCATAGAAGTTCCTCAAACAGACAAACAAGAATTAAAGTGACCACATGATCCAAAGATAACTTAAATATACTGGATCATTCCTACACAACAGCCAGTAAATGATACCAGCTTACATGTTCATCAATGGATAAAGTATTGTACATAGCTGGGCATGGTGGTACACATCTTTAATCTAGCACTTGGGAGGCAGAGGCTCACAGAGGCACACAGATCTCTCTGGGTTCAGGACCAGTTAGGACAGCCAGGGTAACACAGAAAAACCTTATCTTCAAAACAAAAACAGGGGCTGGAGAAATGACTCAGTGGTTAAGAGAACTGACTGCTGTTCCAGAGGTCCTGAGTTCAATTCCCAGCCACCACATGGTGGCTCACACCCATCTATAATTAGATCTGGTGCTCTGAACACTATATACGTAATAAATAAATTTAAAACACACACACACAAAAAAAAAAAAAACAGGATATTATCCAAAGAAAGAAAGCCAGTCACAGAGAAGAGTGGGAACAGAAAAAGACAGTGAAAAGAGGAACAACAAAATATGGCATATTTGTATGAAGATGGCATAATGAAACCCATTCCTTTGAATTTAACTTTTTAAAAAGACTATACTTTCAGGCATCATGTCTATAGATGATTGCTAAAAGTTTCTCCAACTGTGTAGAGCACCCAAACTCACGAGAAAGAAACAGAGCATTCTCTCTCAAGCATGAAGATGGCTCTAGGTGTTGCTACACTCCTCCACCTGCCCAACCCTGCTACTGTTACCGAGGAACTGTGTTCAAAATTGCCAGTACACACATGGAGGTTCACAACCTTAAGATCCAATGGCTACTAAAGGGCAATAGGAATGCATGTGCCGTAAGTTAAGATGTCCCATGCACATAAAGCAAAACAAACTTTAAAAAAAAAAAAAACAAAAACAAAGACTGGGGCTATTGCTCAGTGACAGACAGCTTGCCTAGCATTCACACAGCACTGGATTTGATGTCCACCACTGCAGGCAAACAAAAACAAAAAAGGATCTGTGCTATCTCAAGTAACTAATAAAATCTAACACATCATATAAACCGGGAGATGGTAGCACACACCTTTAATCCCAGCACTTAGGAGGGAGAGGCAGGCAGATCTGTGAGTTTGAGGCCAGCCTGGGCTACAAGAGAGTTCTAGGACAGGCACCAAAGCTATAGAGAAACTGTCATGAAAAAAATTAAAAAAAAAAAAAAAGTGAGAGAGAATATAATAGAGGGTTAGGAAGATAGCCAATGAAGAGCACTAGCTGCTCTTCCAGAGGACCGGGGTTCATCACATGGCAGTTCACGATTGTCGGTAACTTCAGTCCCAGGGAATGCAACACCCTATTCTGTGTTCTGAGACCATCAAGCACACACATGGTGCACAGACATACATGCGGACAAAACAACAATACACATAAAAATAAATTTAACAAAGGAATATAAAAAGGAATATAAAGGTGTTTTGGTGGTTGCTTCATACCACTAAAAAAATTACACATTAAAATTGTTGGATAGACTAGGAACGTATTCCAAGCAATATAAAAAGTAAAGAAAGATCCAAAAGAAAGCCTGCACAAAGTATGCCATACATTAAAGTGAACAAAAAGGCAAACTAGATGTAAAAAGATATCTATAGTGCATTTAATAGTACAAAATTAGTACCAAAAATATGGAAAGAATAAATAAAAAAGGAAAGGAGAACCTTAAAATTTAGAAAAGTTATTCACAGAAGAGGAACATTAACTAATCAATGAACATTTTACAGGTTTAATCTGACCAGAAATCTACAAACATGCGTTAAGAGAAAGCCTTACCATTCTTCATGCAGTAAAAATAGTCTTGTATTGCCAAGGGGATGAAAATGAAAATCAACAGTATTTTCAAGGTCTACTTGCTCCTAATGGTATAAATTGTAGGCCAGCTGTTTGAAGAGCAATCTGGCTCTAACCTTTTCATTGAATGGAATCATCTGAAGGTCTGGCAATTCCTCTTCAGATATGTTTACTAAAGAAATCCGTATACAAGGAAGTATGCACTCACCTCACCAATTTACTGCCATCTACTCTATTGCTATAAAAAACAGACAATATGATGTCTATTTAAAAGAGAGGAGACAAACTATGGCATAGCCACAAGTAACACAAGATCACAAAGCAATGATACAAATTAACTAAATCATAAGGCATGTGTAGACACAAAAAGTGCCAAGCTCAGGAGAGTGGAAGGAGTAATAGGAGAGCAGATGAATCTAGTCACAGGCAAAATCCTTTAGTTGGGTGACAGATAATGAAGCTTTTTTTTTTTACACATTACTTTCTCCAGATATTTATGGCTAAACGGTTTCATAATAGAGAGCTTCCTTCAGAGATAAACATACTAAAGAAATTATTCAAATTTAGTACTAGGAATATCTATTTTTATAAATCTTAACCCTGTAAAATAGTAGAGTCGTAGCATTAAGAAGTTACATCACCTTTTACTCTTAACTTATAGTAGTGACTATTGAAAAATATACATACTCTGTAACTGATGTTACACTTTCCTGTCCAAAAGGTCCAACTGGATCATCCTTGAATTTATCATTTGGAAGCTGAGGTGGTAAAAACTCTACATCTTTTTTCTTTGGGACTTTGTAATACTTCCAGGCTACATTAGCTTCATCTTCTTCCAAGTTTACTGCTGTACCAACATACACAGTAGGTTCTACAGCTTCCTGAAATGGAGGTGGGAAAGCCTGGGACAAACTGTCTATCCTATCTTCCATTGGTTTGGTAGGAACCAAGGGATCCGGTGTTGGCATTTGATAAAAATGTTGACTCTGGGGAGTTGAAGGTGTTTTAGTTACTCCTTCATCAACCACATCACACGGATGAGGACTAAGTGGGGGAGGCTGAGGAGAATTTGCCAGTTCAGTCCCGTGCATCTGCGGGGTCTTTGCTATGTCATTAGTACGGATGTTTGAGAATCTCACTTGACTGTCTGCAGCAGAGACCACAAGTCTTTGGCTGGCTGAGTCTGTGTCCATGCCAATAGCATCACTAATAGATACACGATGGTGAAAAGGAGTCAAGGGGCGTTTTTGTGGCTTTTCACTCTTTTCTTGCTTCTCATTGGTCTTGTGCTTAGGAAGTACTTGCTGTTGCTGCCCTAAAGATGGTGCCTGTCCTTGTTGCCCAGTAGTTCTTGTTTTGAGACTTTTATGCCTGAAAAGTTAAAAGACAGGTTTAGTTGTTTAAAGTACAACTATTATACAAAGTATGCAAAGATTGCAAAATACTTGAGATCATGTTTTCATACACAATTCTAAAAATAGAATGATTTGAATTTAAGAAACTTGTTCAGTGATCTTAAGCATGAAGACATGCAGAACAATTATTCATAAAAGCTAATTTGCCGGACTAGAGAAATGACATAGTTGTTAAGAGCATGGACTCTTGCAGAAGCCTCGTGTTCAATTTGCATCACCTATATGGTGGCTCACAACCATATTTATCTCCAGTTCCAAGGAGATGATGCTTTTTTCCTAGCTTCCACTGACACCAGGCACATATATATGGGACACATACATATATGTAATCAAAGCACTCATGCACATAAAATACAACTTCTAAAAACTTTTAAGTCAACTTACTTATATTCACTTAATAGCTCACTGATCAAATAACTAATTATTAGCCTATTATCATCTTATTATCTTAGCATCTCAATAAACACAAAAATCTAATTAAAATAAAAAATATTTTTAAATATACCTGGTATTTTAGAGTTAGTAACTGTTAAAAATGGCTTGCCCAAAACATCCATTAACTATAATACAGCAATAACTGATTAGACTAGAAACTGACTTGACAGATGGGTCTACTTATGTTCTCTCAAGATTTGGATACAGAAGGTAGGGATCACTATATTAGAAAAGGAAAAGAAATGCTTAAAACAACCTTTTCTTTACCCGTAAAGCAGTTCTGAACTGAAAACAGAGGACTTGGGTTCAAGTCACAACAGCTATTGGTGGTTCCCAACCAGTTTAATTCCAGTTCGAAACTATCTAATGCCTTTTACTGGACCAGGCACACATACAGTGCACAGGCAAAAAACACTCAGGCACATAAAAAGCCATCTTTTAAAAAATTTTATGTCTTGGACTTAAAATATCCCTTAAAATCTAGTAATTTTGTTGATCTAAGATCTCTTTCAAAATGAGGCTTCCAAATTCACGATACTGACATACACTTTTTTATTCTATTTCTTTTTACACCAAGAAATTATCTCACAAGGCAATTGAGTATGGAATTTTTTTTTTTTTTTTTGAGACAAGGTTTCTCTGTGGCTTTGGAGCCTGCGCTGGTACTAGCTCTTGTAGACCAGGCTGGTCTCGAACTCACAGAGATCCGCCTGCCTCTGCCTCCTGAGTGCTGGGATTAAAGGCGTGTGCCACCACCGCCCAGCAACATATTGCTTTCTTAAGTAGCAATTCGGTTAATAAACACTTCACCAGACTACAGCCTGGTAAGTATACTAATCCACCGGATCAATACAAAAATTCAATCAAAACAATTTTATCCCCCAACATAATAAATAATTCTGAAGATAATTTTCGGGTCAATACATGCAAAAGAAAAATGTAAAAATATTTAAATAAAAATGCCTTAAATTTATGAATATAAAACTGAGTAAAATTGATACTCATTTTCACGTCTCAAGGGTTTAAAACTTACAACTATCGCATTACCCACCTAGCTTATTTTCTACCTAGCATTCACTCTTAAATTTAAAAAGAGACCTGAATATTTTTTTGTAAGGAAATTACTGCATCACTTCCACCAGAATATGGGCTTTAGCAAGAGGTTTGCTCACTCATGTATTC